>JAANYP010004717.1:0-186269 GCA_020465985.1 Centrapalus pauciflorus
CCTCCATATAATAACAAGTACATTCATCCAATGAGTGAAGTTGCTGATAGACTTGTCAATGACCCACTAGATGAGTCTATGACTATTGTAGATCCTATCCTTGATAACAGTCCTGAATTAAAAGAAGATAAGAGTCAAAATAGAGACTGTGACACAAAGAGTGCACCCATAGAAGTCCAAGTTCCCAGTAAGAAAGGAAAAGAGAAGATGAGTGTATGCAATGCTACTCCACAAGTTTCTGTACATTCTAACTGTAACACTGCATCCTCATCAAAAGGAACTAAAAGAGATAAAACTGTTTCTATCTGCACATGCCAAAAGCATGGTGTTCAAAAGTTTCCTAAACAACAGCAGGTAAGAGGAAACCAGAGAAACAAGAACCAGAAATTGACAGAAAAGTCTGGTGTTCCAATACAAACTGTCAAAAGATGCTTTCACTGTGGAAGGAAGAATCACTTAGCCAAGGATTGTTTTTACAAACCAGCTGTTGCAAAACAGACTGTGCATCACACAAAATCAAATCCTAAACAGGCAAAGCACTCAAAAGTGAAACCTTCCACAGCAGCTCCAAAGAGAACAGTTGATCACAGATTCTCAAATGTTAATAAAAAACAGTCCACACATCAAAAACAAGTTTTGGCAAAGCCTAAATCAAGTTTTAAGCAAATATGGTGTGTCAAGGACAAATCTGTTGCTCAAACTGCTAATGCAAAAGATCAGACTGCTAAGTCAAAATCTGATGCTGTTAGTGCAAAAACTGAAACTGTTAGCACTACAAACACAGCTCAAGCTGCTGGGCATCAAACTGGAGCTGCTAGTGAATCATCTGAGACTGTCAGAAGAAAAGATGATCAAAATGATTGGATACCTCATATTATCACTAAATACTCTCCAAGGACTCCATCAGTAGATCTCACCAAATACAAGAAGTCAAAAACAGTTTTTAGTTATGTCAATGTACAAGGCCAACCCAAAACCAATTTGGTTTGGGTTTACTCCACTACTAACTAAGCTGTTATTTGTGCAGGGCAACCACAGGTCACCTCATAGGACAAGATGGCATCTGGACAGTGGATGCTCTAGGCACATGACAGGCAATTCTGAATGCTTGTCAAATTTCAAAGGTTTTGATGGAGGTTTTGTTGCATTTGGAGGCAACTCAAAAGGAGGTAAGGTTACAGGTAAAGGTACTGTTAATGCAGGCAACATGACATTCCATGATGTTCTGTATGTTGAACAGCTTAAGTACAATCTATTGAGTGTCTCTCAAATCTGTGACAAACAAAACATTGTTCTGTTCACAGATTCTCATTGCATTGTTCTTTCAAAGGATTTCAAATTCCTGAAAATCTTGTTTTACTTAGAACACCAAGAAAGGACAATGTTTACTGCCTGGACACAGCTCTCTTGACTAAATCAAATACTTTAAGCTGTTTAATATCCAAAGCATCATCAAATGAGTCTGCTCTTTGGCATAGAAGGATGTGTCACATGAACTTCAAGTCCATGAATGATTTAGTTAAAAAGAATCTGGTAAGAGGATTACCACAAAAGGAGTTCATTTGTGATGATCATTGTGTAGCATGTCTTAAAGGTAAGCAACACAAAACTTCTCATAAGGCCAAAGAAGTAAATTCAATCTCATCTGTTCTTCAGTTGTTACATATGGATCTATTTGGTCCAACATCTGTTTTGAGTTTGAATAAAAGGGCATACTGTTTAGTCATTGTTGATGATTTCACCAGATTTACTTGGGTTTACTTTCTTAGGTCCAAAGATGAAACTGCTGAGCTAGTTAAGTCTTTTATCCTTAAGATAGAAAACCAATCCAATTCCAAAGTTAAGGTGATAAGATCAGACAATGGAACTGAATTTAAAAATCAAATTCTAAACAGTTTCTGTGAGTCCAAAGGCATTGCTAGACAATATAGTGCACCAAGAACACCACAGCAAAATGGTGTAGCTGAAAGAAAGAATAGAACATTAATTGAGGCTGCTAGAACAATGCTAGCTGATTCAAATCTGCCAATGACTTTCTGGGCAGAAGCTGTTAATACAGCCTGTTATGTTCTAAATAGGGTTCAAGTAGTTCAATCACAAGGGAAAACTCCCTATGAGTTATTCCATAACAGAAGTCCCCTAATAGCTTTCTTTAAGCCTTTTGGATGCCCATGTACTATTCTTCACACCAAGACTCACTTAGGGAAGTTTGAGAGTAAAGCTGAAGAAGGATTCTTTGTAGGATACTCAACTTAAAGCAAAGCCTATAGAGTATACAACAGTGTGTCTAAAACAATTGAAGAAAGTGCCAATGTTGAATTTAATGAAAATACTGCTAATATCAAAGGCACTGGTCCTGATTGGTTGTTTGATTTAGATTCACTAACAAATTCTCTGAGCTTTGTTGAGTATACTGCAGGAGCTGATGGATACAGGGTTGAAGCTGCTAACACGAATTCTCATGCTGCCAATACAATTTCTCATGCTGTTGGCACAAAGTCTCAGACTGCTTCAGATTCAACAAGTTGGGATGATTTCACCACTCTACCACTTCTGTCTTGTGATCCTCCAGGGGTCCTGAATGATACAAATCCAGACACTGAAGTGCCACTCCAAAGTTCTGAAAGAACAGCTCCAACACAACAGGAAACAGTCCCAGATTCAAGTCAAGCTGTTTCAGAAACTGAACCACTCACTGGTTCTGATGGAGATGATACAAACCTTGAATCTTCCTTTCAAACAGAGAGAGAGCCCACACTAAGAGTTCACAAGTATCACCCTCTCAATCAAATACTGGGTGATCCAAGCACTCCTGTTCAAACAAGGAAGATGGTTCACAATGAGACTGCTGCTGCTGAACAAGCAGTTACTGAATTCAGTCTAGCTGCTTTTGAACATGCCTGTTTCATGTCTCAATTGGAACCTAAAAAGGCATCAGAAGCATTAAAAGATTCATCCTGGATTGAAGCTATGCAAGAAGAGCTTTTACAGTTCAAAATTCAGAATGTATGGACTCTGGTGGATCTTCCTAAAGGTAAGAGAGCAATAGGTACAAGATGGGTGTTCAGAAACAAGAAGGATGAGAGAGGGATAGTCATCAAGAACAAAGCAAGACTAGTAGCACAAGGGTACACTCAAGAAGAAGGAATAGATTATGATGATGTCTTTGCTCCAGTAGCAAGAATTGAAGCCATCAGACTATTTCTAGCATATGCAAGTTTCAAAGGCTTTAAAGTGTATCAAATGGATGTTAAGTCTGCTTTCTTGTATGGGACAATTGAAGAGGAAGTGTATGTGTGTCAACCTCCTGGTTTTGAAGACTACAAGTATCCAGACAGGGTGTACAAGCTAGACAAAGCTCTCTATGGTCTTCACCAAGCTCCCAGAGCATGGTATGACACACTGTCATCATATCTTCTACAGAATGGATTCAAGAGAGGCACTCTGGACAAAACACTTTTCACTAAATCCATCAAAGCTGAGATTCTTCTTGTCCAGATCTATGTTGATGACATCATCTTTGGCTCAACTAATGATAGGTTGTGCAAAGATTTTGAGGCCCTAATGCACAAAAAGTTTCAAATGAGTTCAATGGGGGAACTCACATTCTTTCTAGGGCTGCAGGTTAAACAGAAGCCTACTGGTCTATTCATAAGTCAATCAAAGTATGTCAAAGACATACTGGAAAAGTTTGGCTATCAAGACACAAAGGTTGCAAGCACTCCAATGGATCCTCATAAACAGCTCCATACTGACAAAGATGGCATAGATGTGGACATTCATCTATACAGATCCCTTATAGGATCTCTCATGTATCTAACATCTTCTAGACCTGATATAATGTTTGCTGTCTGTGTGTGTGCTAGATTTCAATGCTCTCCAAAGGATTCTCACTTGGTTGCTGTTAAGAGAATCTTTAGATATCTTAAAGGCCAACCACATTTAGGTCTATGGTATCCTAAAGACTCTCCTTTTGAACTAACTGCTTATTCTGACAGTGACTATGGTGGATGCAACATTGACAGAAAATCCACAACTGGTGGATGTCAATACTTAGGAGCAAGACTGGTCTCTTGGCAATGCAAAAAGCAAACAACTGTCTCCACATCATCCACTGAAGCAGAATACGTAGCAGCTGCAAGCTGCTGCTCCCAGGTAATGTGGATTCAAAATCAGCTAAGAGACTATGGTATGAATTTCTTATCCACTCCTATTTATATTGACAATTCAAGTGCAATTAGCATTGTGCAAAACCCAGTGAAATTCCCAAAAACCAAGCATATAGAAATCAGGTTTCACTTCATCAGAGATTGTAATGAAAAGAAATTAATCCAAGTTACCAAAATACATACAGATGATCAGCTAGCTGATCTATTTACAAAACCTTTTGATGTGGGAAGGTTCACATTCCTAATATCAAATATTGGTATGGTAAACATGGATTAATTGGTTTTCATTATTATCGACTTAGTATGCTAATTTAAGGGGGAGACACTGTTCCATTGAAAAGTTGCACAATTTTACACGAACAGCATGAGTCTTTTCTCATGCTGCTAGTTCATTTTCTCGGACTGCTAGTTATTTTCACTTGATCTGTCAAAGTGTGCAGGGTATTTGGGTAATTTTTCAAATGTGTGCGCGGGACCCAACCTTTTCGAAACCTTTAAAGGTCCCGGTTTCGTTCAGTTGTAACTACCAGTTACATATTCTTCTTCCACGGCCTTCTGCTTTCTCTCTGAACGAATCACACATTCTCCTTTCAAACCCTAAAACCATCGTTTGTTCATCCATGAAGTTCGTAAAAGAACACAACTGTCTCCCATACACTCTGAAACATGCTGAACTCCACCCGTTCCATACAATGATGGATTTCCTCAGGCACTCCCATATTCATTATGCCCTAACCATAAACCCCACTATATACATCTCACATATAGAACAGTTTTGGAACCATGCATCCGTTAAAACCATCAATGGAGTGCCTACCCTTCTATCCAAAATTGATGGCACTCCCATCACCATCACTGAGGAATCCATTCGGCACCATTTGCATCTTCAAGATGCCACAGGTATAAAAGACCTAACCCTTAACGCTTTACATACTGGTCTTTACAATATAGGTTATAGGGGTCCTGCTGATTCATTTACTTTCTTGAAAGCACATTTTTCTCCTAAATGGAAATTTCTTGTACATATTATTCAGCAGTGTATGAGCCCCAAAAGAACTGGTTGGTCAGAATTTTCCTCTAACATTGCCACTGCCTTAGTGTGCTTTTCAACAGGCCAACGGTTCAATTTTTCAAACATGATTTTTCAGGGGATGTTAAGGCATCATTCCCTAAAGAATGGGAAGTTTTTAATGTATCCAAGATTTTTGGCAGAAATCATTGCACACACCTGCACTACTTCTCATTTACATAAGAGGATACATATTTCCCATAGGCACTCACTATCTTCTATCAAAAGGCTGATAAAGCCAAGTGCCAATTTTGTCAGTGTAGATGTTCCATTGCCCTCTGCAATGATGAACATCATTTCAGGAAACAGAGGAGAGGGTCTTGAGCAGGCTCAGCCTAACATCACTGCTCCACCCCCAGGACCCCAACCCACTCCTCCTGATACTCAAATTCCCTCTGATCTTTTTGTACAGCCAAAACACCCACTAAGATACTTATATAAAAGGAAAAGGGGACTAGGAGCTCCTTCCTCCTCCTCCCATCAGCAAGAGCCATATATCCCTGTGCAGGAGGATACTCCTGCACAGAATATCCAAAGGGAACCAGTTGAGGACACTCCCATCCTCTCTCAGGAGGTGAACATCTCTTCAGAGATGGTTCATATGGGTTCTGTGGCTGGCACTACTGATGTCTCTGCAAAAGAGGCACAGGACAGTGCCAACATAGCTAAGACCACGCCCATGGCAACAGCAAGTGTGCAAACACAAACTGGAAGTCCCCAGAACCAAGAAAAGAGGGGCCCAGAAGTTTCTACTTCTGGTTTCACTGTCAGTGATAGATCACAAGCACCTCAGGTGTTCTCTGATTTTGAGGCTAGTCTGCAACAATTGCTTTTAACGGATCCCAGGCTCAAACCTGTTGTAGCCATGTTGGACTATCAAATGTCCATCATTGCTGCACAGGGAGCCCAAATTTTTGCTCTCAAACAGGCAGAGGCTGCTCAGAATAAGAAACTGGATTATCTTCACAGAGGCGTTACTCTCTGTGGAAATAAAATTGTGAAATTAGAGCAGATGATTCAAACCCAAGGGGCAACGGTTGTAGGTCCTTCTGCCCAAACCAATGCTTCCAAAAAGGGGGAGAATCAGGAGGTCCCTACAATAGTCCAAGCAGCTCCAACAACAACAACAGTCCAAGCAGCACCAACAGTCCCAGTTTCTAGGCTAGCAGTCCCAACAGCTTCTCAAGCTGTTAGCCTAGAAACTCAAGCTTCTCCTTCAAAAGTCACTGGAGTTGTGATCAGAGAAGGAATTCAAGCTCCATCAAGCACAGTCCAAGGTACAACATCTGCTACAAAAGACAAAGGCAAGGGCATTCTCATAGAGTCTCCAAAGCATAAATTTTCTTCAAAAGAAGCCCAAATTGCCTTTGATGCTGAAGTTGCAAGAAAAATAGCAGAAGAACAAGACAAAGAATTAGAGCAGCAAGCCCAAACCCCAATGGATGATGATGAGACTTTAGGAGATTACTTGAAAGGGTTTGTGGTTAAGCAAGGAGCAAGGAAGAGAAAGATGCCAACAAGGCACTCCAAGGCTGAGCATAAAAGATTTCTTATAAATTTTGCCTTTGCAGCAGGTATTCCAAAGAAAATGGCTCAGTCCATGTCTACTGAAAGCCTGCAGGAGATTCATGATAAGGAGATGGACAAAAGACAGAGAACAAAAGTCTCTCCAGAAGCTCAACCATCCCAAGAAGTCCAACCATCTACCCAATCAGTCCAAGCTGAAGCTGGTGCCAGTGCACCTGCTCCCTCTGATCAAGCAGTTATCTCTATTCCATCATCAGTTAAAAGGATTATCTTTGAGCAACATTTACAAAAGGCTATGGAGATAGAAAGGCTGATTGATCAGCATGATTTTACAAAGCCTCAAATCAACTACTGGTTTGCTAAGTCACTGGATGACCGTGACTTGAGAATAAAGTTTGTGATCAGAAGAGAGTCTGGACCTGAAGAGGAGTATGATACTTTTTGGCAGATAGTACAGAAGCTGACCAGAGAAGAATTAATAAAGATGTACCGTATAGGGTCAGTTAAACAAGTAAGGTCTGCTCTTCCACAGGTCAAGCAGCTCATTAAAGATCTAAGTACAGTGGTTGATCCTGAGTTTGCAAGACAAGAAATAGAAGATGCTGAAAAGAAAGGGAAAAAGATCAAGCAGATTGATCTGTTTGTCAAGTCAAAGACATTCAGAATCAAATTCACAGATGGGACTGGTATCTTCTTCAATTTTGAGTTTTATAATTTTTCAAAAGATATGCTACTGAAAATTAAGTCAGCTAGAATATCTTGTGACAAAGAAGAGTTGAAGAAAGAATTTTTGAAGGCTATAGATCATAAACTTACACAGTTGTGAGTTTTTGTAAGCCTTGGTTTGTAAATAACAGTTTACTTATTTATTTCCATTTTTGTATAGAACTTAAAGTCTTGTAAAGAATTTAAGTTAGGGGGAGATTGTTGGGAAATAGTTTAAGTATACTCAAGCTGTTAGTTTAGACTTCTCAGACTGTTAGTAGATTTTACATGTAAGTACAAAGTTCATGCTGCTAGTTGAAGAAACTCGAGCTGCCAGTGTAAAAGTTCAAGCTGCCAGAGCAAAACAACTCAAGCTGCTCAGTTCATGCTGTCAAGTGATTCAAGCTGCTCAACAGTTTCATAAACAGAAAGTGCTGATTTTCAAGAAAGATATCTACACGAAGATTCCAGCATATCTACTATCAGAGAACTCATAGTCCTTCAAGGAAACAAGTCCAAAAAGCAATATAAATACAGAGAATAGGTCATTCTATTATATAGAAGTTTTCTGCATATTTTGAGTCTGTAATTGCTTTATTGTTTAAGTTTTCTTAAGCCTCTAAGGTTGTAAAACCCTAAGAACAGTCTGTGTTCTTCGTCTAATCAAAACAGATTAGAGGTGATTGTAATCATTGAATTCAGCAATACAAACAGTCTTGATTACTTCTTATGTTTTATGCTTCATTGGTTCTGAAAGTTTTTGTTAAAATAATTAAGTGTTATTCCGCAAACTTCTTAATTAAACTTTGATTCAAAGCAAGATTATTGATTTATACTCTGATAAATTTCAAATCAGTTAATCTTGGTTATTCATATTTTAGATCCTGACACAAAGTCAACAATCAATCTTCTATCAAACGTAATTATGCCACCACCTTTCAAACGTCGCATCACATCATGATCAAGAATCCCTTTCAACGCTGTCATAAGCTTCTGAAGAGTATAATCTGAGTATTTATTCAGCTCGATCATTCGCATGGCTTTCTTCTCTTGATTCTTATATTTGTAAATATAAGAACGACTTGATATTCTTTTAGCTTCTCAATATCTTTGATCTGTCTGTTTGGCACAGTGGCATTAATCCTTCTCATTCCTCTTTCAACACCAATTTGTAAGTCTTGGATTGACATCAACACCACCTTGGTATGCATGAAATGAAAGATAGCTTTGAGAGCGAATCTACAATTCTCTTCTCTTTTGTTCTGACATAATTCATCAAATAAATCTTCAACATCAACCAGATGAATCTTGAACTAATCAGCTTCATTAAACTGGTAAGTTTTCCCATCAGCTCTAGTAACCGTGAAAGTAGGATAGAAAATATTGACAAAATGGTCTTTGTCATTTTTTTGAGTTCAGCTATCCTATGATCAATTCTCACATCTTTTGCTAGTTGAGCTTGATTTTGAAGAAAGTGAGCATAGTTGACCAGGTTTGGCATGTTGGGCTCTACGACTCTAAAGAGCATCAAAAACGATATCGGAGTATACTTTTTACAAAAATATCTTCTTCTCTAAATGTTCTTCCAAAAATGGAATCCTATTCCTCTTCTTGATGAAATCAGCATTTTGCTTTCCTGACAACTTAAGCTTCTTGACTTTCACTTTTGATTAACCTCTTCATCATTCAATAGACTCAACATGTCACTAATTTCTTTTTGTACTACTTCTTGAACTGCAAACCTCATATGATGTTGTCTATCTGATTCTTCAGCCACGATGTAGCTTTGAAAGAATTTGTCCATTAAATATACTTCAGTCAATCCTTGAAGTGATTCTGGCACTACCCCACTTACAGGAAATGGATCTTCTACTTCTTCTTTAACAATTACCGTCACCGCAGGCTTTTCACCCGTTGGTGTTGGTATATCATCTTTCAAAATTTCCTCTACAAGCTCCTCTTCATCTACAATCTTTTCAGCTCTTATAGACATTTCAGAATATTCAAATACTTCATGCTCAGGCAAATCAGTCTCCTTTTCAACTCCTTCAATTCTAAACACATCTTCTTCTTGATCCTTGTCAGATTCATCATATTCATCAATATTATAAACACCAGATTGCATACTCAAAGGAATAGGAACATCTTCATAAAGAATCAATCCCAACTCACTTTGAGTATCAACTGGATTATCTTTTGAACCTCCTGCCTCTCCTAAACCTCCTCCTTCAGTATCTTTCTTCTCAAAAACTATAAGCTACAACTCAGATTCACCAAGTTTTCTCCCCTTCTCCCCCTCACGAGGAGCATCATCGGAGTCATCATGGTCCTCATGTCTTTTCTTAGATCCTGAAGCTTGGGATTTGCAAGTTTGTTCATGGATGGAGAACCTTTCAGATAATGAACCAAGAGTACCGACGACTGTATTTTCCAATCCTGTCATCCTTTCATTCAGGACATCGAACTGCTCCACACAATAGTCTCTCAACTCATTGTTGGATATCTGCATTTCTTCTTCAACTTCTGCAGTTGCCTTGCCTTTCAATAATCTTTGAATATTAATCATCTGGCTCATCATCTCTGCATATTGAGTGCTCATTTGATTCGTAACACCAGAAATAACTTCAGTCAGTCTTTGTTCGGTAACGAAGGGTAACACGCTAACTCCTGGGTCACTAAGACTTCCAGTTGTCACGACAGTTGAACTTCTAAAAAGTACATTTGTGTGGCCTACTTTCAGAGTTGGCATTGACTTGTCTCTGGTAGGAATTCCAACTACTTCATGTGACAGAGCAACGAAGCTTCCGGCACAATAGTTGTTGCTACAGGGACACGAAGTCCTTCTGTACTTGTTTCAACATATGAAACCGACTCGAGTGTCCTAGAGTGTATCGGTTCTATGACTTGTGCTTGAATAAATGTACATTGGGGCAGAGGTGTACTAGTTTCAATATCCATAGGATCCGAATGATCTAAGATATATTATGTGCATAATCCCCGTGAAGAAATGAAACATCTCCTTGTTGAGAAGGAGATGAGTGGCTGGTGGGGTGTGCAGTCACTAGTGGGGTACTGGCTGCTTTAATGTCAACTCTCAAAGGAGAGCTAATAAAAGTTGTGGCTACTCGGCTTTCTGTGATGATCACCGACATCGGGAACAAACTTGATGGTATGCCAGAATTGTTGCAGATATATCAAAGGAATTGTGGGTTTATACTGGAGAAGGTAACCAAGAGGGTGACCTTTTAGGATCTCAAAAATCACTGCATGGCTTAATTTTATGGTATTTGGATCAAACCGGTGATTGTTGTCCAAAAGATTTAGACAATGTTTAGGTTTCAGCAGTTTGGTGTCAGGGAAGGGAGATGATGGTGATGGTCTAAAAACCGAAGCTGACTTAATACGTTTGGAAACTAGGGTATGGTTTGATGATGAATGGGAGTCAGAGGAGTTTGATTGATGGGTGGGTGTTTGGGAAGCCATTTGTAACATGTAAGAATAACAAACATGTTAGTTACATCAGGTAAACAAAATGATTCCTACAGACAGAGAAATATGACATTTATCAAGAAATTAGAAAAATTTGTTGTTACATTGTTTAAAGTATCGAGATTCCAGACAATAATATTAAAATATTACTATTAGGACTCCAAAGTCAACCATTAACGGACCAATGTTAATGTCAGAAAGAATTTAAAAATTTAACTCGAAAATGTGTAATTTATCTGAAAAATTAAATTTTCCACACTTCGAAAAATTTTTGAAATCAAACTCGGGTGACCCATCACCAAACTCGAATGAAGCACAAACATTCTCGGGTAATGTGATATTAAACTCGGTTAAGCTTTAACGTGAAGGTGTTACGATACTAGTAACATCTGAAAGGCCACCATCTCCTACCCTTTCACCTCATGATGCAGCTACAGCCACTGCTGAAGGTCTCCTTGACCTTTCCAAGCTGGGCCATTTAACTTATGCCCAGGCTATGGAATTACTATCTAATGTATCCCGACCATCACCTTCTGACCCCCATACTCCATAATCCTCACCATCACACTCAACTCCCTCAACCCAATCTAAACAGTTCACCCATACCCATCCATCCCCCAAAGAACTTTCTTTGAAGGATCAATGACCAGTGATATAAATTACTTCTATTTTTATGTGTTTTTGTTGTGTTTTAATGTGTAAATGTGAGAAAATTGGTACTGCTAATGTAAGTTTTATGATTTCAGTTGTTTGGCAAGAAAATAAGCAAAATGGTGGCTAGAATGCGGAATTCCTGCAGGGCGTCCCAGCGGGCGTCCCAGACGCCGGAGTAGCGTCCCAAGCGACACATTACAGAAGCTGAGCGTCTGATATCTTGGATGCGGCGTCCTACCCAGCGTTTCAGACGCTTGGGGAGACGCTGGTGCGGCAGTTGTTGAGAAGGCAGCGCTTTTGTGGAAGACGGTTACCACAATTGAGGGGGTTCGCAATTTTGGAGTTACACACACAGAAAGGGAGTTCTAGGAGGCGAACCAGAGGAGAAAAAACAACGAGATCAAGCACGGATCAAGCATTTGGCGTCCAATCCATTGTATTTACACATTATTGGTAGTTTAAATGTTTTCATCTATGCTTATCATTGTTAGTATGCTAGTCCAATCTATGCTTGGCTAAATACTTTGTGGTGTTTGTTTTTTAGTTTGCATATATGGTGTGAATGAATGTTTAATTAATTTCAATTTCCATTTGTGCTAAAAGGGGTTGTGGATCTTATTATGAATGAATGAATGGTCGTAATCAATGGGTATTGTATATAGCAGAGTATAGTGATATCATTAGTTGTGCCAACTCATTAAAACGGGGAAGACAACTAATAGAGTTGCATACTTTGTCTTAAGAGTATTTGTTGTGAAAGCTAATTCGTTTATATGGAAACTGCCGATTGGATTACATTTGCATGAATGAACTTGAATGAGCAATGAGTGTATCTGGAACGGTTGATATCCATGTCATTGGTTGTTCCAACTTTCTATAGCGGAGGAAGACAACTAATAGAGTGGTATACGTTGTCTTCAGAGCATAAATTGTAATTTCACATTAAGTCATGTAAATGGTATCCATGACATTCTGAATTACCGTAGTATGTATAACAAGAGAGCAAACACCCTCTCTCCTCCAGTGAAACTTCTTTAATCTAATTCTTGTGTGTTACATAACAACAGTAGTAATTTACATTAGGAAACTAACTCAAACCAAATGATTTCAATTCTAATCCAAACAGTCTCCGAAGCTAGTTTAGCGACCTGACTTTCCCTGTGGATTCGATCCCACTTACCCTATCTATATAGTGTTTCTGGGTTATTTTCGATACTCATACAACTGGGTCCATCAATCAACTCTCTGTGCTGACCAACAAAGTTGGTTCTCTGGAAAATTATACGGCCTCCCTACCCTCTCTTATTTCAAGGCTGTCCCTATTTCAAAGAAAGGCAAGTAGTGGATGCTTCAGATCACCAGGCTAGGTGCTGAGGGTCTTGATTGGAAGCTTATGAGTCTGCTGATGTTGCTTGCATGGGGTATAGGGAATGGGTTTATATTCTTATTTAATCAATCATAAACATATATCAAACAATTAACAACAATCAAGAAACACTAACCGAATGATTTTATAAATCAAGATCTGGAAATTACAATATGAGAGAATGAAAAACACTGTTGACCTAGCCGTACAAAATATTTCGTGCAATTGAGAATGTACGATCTATACAATTTAGTACATTACCTTTTCTATTTATATACAATGTCACAACTATTAACTAATTACAAAAAGATCCCTAGACTTATTATTTTTCATCAATTAAAATAGTTTCCAACAATCTCTTCCTTTGATATAATATAATCAGTCTTCAATTTGTTAGCCCAAGCTTCATCTCGAATCGACGAATACTTCTTCTGTTTGATAATCTCCACTCAATCTTTGAAATGAACTCCACCATCAACTTTCTGTCACTAACACTTAAAGCACCCTTCTTTGTCTTCCTTTTCTTATCAGCAACAAGTTTTCCTTTCAAGCCTGTCAAAACCTTCTGCAATGTCCCATCACAAAATTGGTTTAGCTCTGCACTCCAGATGGCTCTCAACTTTTGATCTTTATCTTTATACATCACCACCAGGTGCTTGGCCATAATCACTTGAAATTCTTTCAAATTCTCCATGTACTTGATAAAACGATTAGGAGCAGTGATATTAATCTTCCTCATACCTCTTTCAACACCAATTTGCAGATCTTGCACAGACATGAGCACCAGTTTGGTGTGCATAAAGTGAAATAACGTCTTTAGTGCAAATCTACAATTTTCATCTCTTTTATTTCTGCACAACTCATCAAAAAGATCTTCAATGTCCACCAAATGCATTTTAAACATGTCAGATTCGGTGAAAACATAAATGTTCCCATCAGATCTGGTTACAGTGAATATTGGGTAAAACACTTTCACAAAACGATCTCTTTCAATCTTCACCAGATCAACAATTCTAAATTCACTTCTAACCTTCTCAATTGGTTGAGTCTTATTCTGTAGAAAGAGTGCATAGTTTGCTAGATTTGGCATGTTCGGCTCTAACACTCTGAATAATTTCAAGAAAGTGCATGGTGCTTGCTTCTTACAAAATATATTTTTCTCAAGATGATCTTCTAAGAACGAAAGCTTATTTGTACTTCTGATATATTCTACATTTTGCTTAGCCGATAAATCCAACACTTTGATTTTCTTCTTCCTCACTTCATCCTCATCAAGTAAAGATAGCATCTTGTTGATTTCTTTTTGCCCAACCTCCTGAACTACAAACCTTAAATGATGTTGTCTTCGAGATTCATTAGCCAAAATGTCATTGTTGAAAAACTTTTCCATAATCTCAACTTCATTTAGCTCTTTAACCACTTGAGGCACAACATTCTCCATTGGAAATGGCTCAACTTTCTCTTCTTTGATCGTAACATTCACCTCAGGCTTTTCAACCGTTCGCGTTGGTACATCATCCCTCATAATTTCCTCAACTAAATCTTCCTCATCTTGTATCCTTTCTATTCTCAAAGATATATCAGTCAAGTCAAAAACATCGTCGTCATTAGATATCTCTATTTCCTTTTCAGTCCCCTCAATCATTAAAACTTGACCTTCTTCATCATTGTCGAAATCATCATATTGTTCAAAATTGTATATACCTGATTGAATACTTAAAGGAACTGGAACCTCTTCATATAGAATCAGTCCCAGCTCACTTTGAGCATCAATAGGTTTATCTTTGGAGCTCCCAACTTCTCCAACATCCCCTCCTCCAGTTTCTTGTTCTCAGTGTAAGCTATCAGCTGAAATCCAGTATCCGGTTCACCAAGCTTCCTCCTCTTCTCCCCCTCATGAGGAGCATCATTGGAGTGATCGTCATGCTCATCATGTTTTCGTTTAGGAGCAGAAGCTTGTGCTTTGCAGTTCTGTTCAACTGCTGATACTCTTTCCGATAAAGAGCCTAAAGCTGTAACCATTGTATTCCCCAACCCACTCATTCTTTCTCTCATGTCATCAAATTGTTCGTAACAAAAGTTTCTTAGCTCATTGATGGATTCTTGTGGAACTTCCATTCTCACATCTTTTGCTAGTTGAGCTTGATTTTGAAGAAAGTGAGCATAGTTGACCAGGTTTGGCATGTTGGGCTCTACGACTCTAAAGAGCTTCAAAAACGATATCGGAGTATACTTTTTACAAAATATCTTCTTCTCTAAATGTTCTTCCAAAAATGGAATCCTATTCCTCTTCTTGATGAAATCAACATTTTGCTTTCCTGACAACTTAAGCTTCTTGACTTTCACTTTTGATTAACATCTTCATCATTCAATAGACTCAACATGTCACTAATTTCTTTTTGTACTACTTCTTGAACTGCAAACCTCATATGATGTTGTCTATCTGATTCTTCAGCCATGATGTAGCTTTGAAAGAATTTGTCCATTAAATATACTTCAGTCAATCCTTGAAGTGATTCTGGCACTACCCCACTTACAGGAAATGGATCTTCTTCTTCTTCTTTAACAATTACCGTCACCGCAGGCTTTTCACCCGTTGGTGTTGGTATATCATCTTTCAAAATTTCCTCTACAAGCTCCTCTTCATCTACAATCTTTTCAGCTCTTATAGACATTTCAGAATATTCAAATACTTCATGCTCAGGCAAATCAGTCTCCTTTTCAACTCCTTCAATTCTAAACACATCTTCTTCTTGATCCTTGTCAGATTCATCATATTCATCAATATTATAAACACCAGATTGCATACTCAAAGGAATTGGAACATCTTCATAAAGAATCAATCCCAACTCACTTTGAGCATCAACTGGATTATCTTTTGAACCTCCTGCCTCTCCTAAACCTCCTCCTTCATTATCTTTCTTCTCAAAAACTACAAGCTACAACTCAGATTCACCAAGTTTTCTCCCCTTCTCCCCCTCACGAGGAGCATCATCGGAGTCATCATGGTCTTCATGTCTTTTCTTAGATCCTGAAGCTTGGGATTTGCAAGTTTGTTCATGGATGGAGAACCTTTCAGATAATGAACCAAGAGCACCAACGACTGTATTTTCCAATCCTGTCATCCTTTCATTCAGGACATCGAACTGCTCCACACAATAGTCTCTCAACTCATTGTTGGATATCTGCATTTCTTCTTCAACTTCTGCAGTTG
This sequence comes from Centrapalus pauciflorus, assembly GCA_020465985.1. Taxonomy (NCBI): domain Eukaryota; kingdom Viridiplantae; phylum Streptophyta; class Magnoliopsida; order Asterales; family Asteraceae; genus Centrapalus; species Centrapalus pauciflorus. The sequence goes on from JAANYP010004717.1 coordinate 16,194, forward strand.
CCTTGCCTTTCAATAATCTTTGAATATTAATCATCTGGCTCATCATCTCTGCATATTGAGTGCTCATTTGATTCATAACACCAGAAATAACTTCAGTCAGTCTTTGTTCGGTAACGAAGGGTAACACGCTAACTCCTGGGTCACTAAGACTTCCAGTTGTCACGACAGTTGAACTTCTAAAAAGTACATTTGTGTGGCCTACTTTCAGAGTTGGCATTGACTTGTCTCTGGTAGGAATTCCAACTACTTCATGTGACAGAGCAACGAAGCTTCCGGCACAATAGTTGTTGCTACAGGGACACGAAGTCCTTCTGTACTTGTTTCAACATATGAAACCGACTCGAGTGTCCTAGAGTGTATCGGTTCTATGACTTGTGCTTGAATAAATGTACATTGGGGCAGAGGTGTACTAGTTTCAATATCCATAGGATCCGAATGATCCTAAGATATATTATGTGCATAATCCCCGTGAAGAAATGAAACATCTCCTTGTTGAGAAGGAGATGAGTGGCTGGTGGGGAGTGCAGTCACCAGTGGGGTACTGGCTGCTTTAATGTCAACTCTCAAAGGAGAGCTAATAACAGTTGTGGCTACTTGGATTTCTGTGGTTAGGAACTCCCTCACACTCACCGCCTCATCAACTTCTATAACAGGTAAACGCTCAGATTGAGATTGTTCAATTCTTGCCCTAGCAACATCAACATCATCATTACCATCATCATCATCATCATCATCCTCACCCTCATTTCCTCCTTCTTGAATATTAGACAATGTTATTTCAGAATCAGAATATCCCTCACCTCCCATAACAACTCCTACAACCTTCTCTATCAGCTCAATGTTACCCTGTACATCAACCCCTTGTTGATGTACCTCCTCACCTATAACTCCAGGGGCAGGAATCCTCGGTTCTGGAGGTTCCAAAGGAGCATAATCTATATAATATAATCTCACCGATTCTGCATTCTCATCTGCATACTTCAATAAAGCTTCAGGATTTGGCATAATGTTAGCATTTGGATCATCCTGAACTCTATGAAGACTCATCATCACATAATCTGGGCATTTTTGGGAATGTGTCCTCTTAGGGATCTTTTCATTTGCCCTCAAGATACCTCTGATTAAGATCTGAATAAACCTTTGAAGAGGCACAAACTTTCTCGCACGATTTGTGGTCTTTGCAAGCACCACCTCTTTTCGATCTTCCCAGATGCACTGAGAAAAGTCGTAATGCTTATTGTACGCAACACCATGGAATAATATTAGACAATGTAGACTTCTGTGGTCAATTCCAGTGTGTTTAGAGGTCATACATCTATTCATAATTCCGAATTGTGTATACCATTCACCATTCAATCCATTGCGGTGAAACATTGAACTCTTTGTCAATGGCTTCGTATATCCCAGACTTATAAGGTCTCGACAAAGTTGTTCATTTGAAACAAAGTCTTCGAAATCCGCAAACTCAGGGAAGTTAACCCTATCAACCCGTCTTGGCAAAAACAGATTATGACGGAGTCTAGCCAAGGTGATCTTTGCTTTATATTGGTCTATTGTCACTTTAAAAGTGATGATCACCGACATCGGGAACAAACTTGATGGTATGCCAGAATTGTTGCAGATATATCAAAGGAATTGTGGGTTTATACTGGAGAAGGTAACCAAGAGGGTGACCTTTTAGGATCTCAAAAATCACTGCATGGCTTAATTTTATGGTATTTGGATCAAACCGGTGATTGTTGTCCAAAAGATTTAGACAATGTTTAGGTTTCAGCAGTTTGGTGTCAGCGAAGGGAGATGATGGTGATGGTCTAAAAACCGAAGCTGACTTAATAGGTTTGGAAACTAGGGTATGGTTTGATGATGAATGGGAGTCAGAGGAGTTTGATTGATGGGTGGGTGTTTGGGAAGCCATTTGTAACATGTAAGAATAACAAACATGTTAGTTACATCAGGTAAACAAAATGATTCCTACAGACAGAGAAATATGACATTTATCAAGAAATTAGAAAAATTTGTTGTTACATTGTTTAAAGTATCGAGATTCCAGACAATAATATTAAAATATTACTATTAGGACTCCAAAGTTAACCATTAACGGACCATTGTTAATGTCCAAAAAGAATTTAAAAATTTAACTCGAAAAATGTGTAATTTATCTGAAAAATTAAATTTTCCACACTTCGAAAAATTTTTGAAATCAAACTCGGGTGACCCATCACCAAACTCGAATGAAGCACAAACATTCTCGGGTAATGTGATATTAAACTCGGTTAAGCTTTAACGTGGACTCGGATGAAGTGTTGTCAAACTCGATTGAGTGTAAACTTAACTCGGATAATGTATTGACAAACTCGAATGGCTCTTAAACTTCCTCGGATGAAACTGTAATAAACTCGAATAAAACAAAGACTTCCTCGGATGAACCTTTATCAAACTCAATTAAGACTTAAGTTTTCTCGGATGATGAGTTATCAAACTCGATTGAAACAAAGACTTAACTTAGACGTTTCTTTGCCAAACTCGATTGAATCTAAACTTAACTCAGTCTAAGATTTAATCGAGTTTGAAGGTTATAAAAACTTCTAAGTCCCATTACACTCTTAAATTTCAAAAATACAAACCACGGACTTTAAAACCTACATTTTTACATTGCCCTACTTGAAATTTCATTTTAAGCACATTTCCTTTACTGAATTTGTTCCAAAAAAAACTTTATGACTCACAAAATGTCGATTTACAGTGAACCAAAAACTCGAAAAAAATGAAACTTAAATCTGAAATTATACGTTGTATGATGCATTATAAGTTCTAAAATTTAAAACCCAATCTTAGTTCACTTCTATGCATACATACATACATACATTCAATTTTTAACTTTAAAGCTCAAACGAATGATCTATGTTTGTCACACACACCGACAAACACACATAGTAACACAAAACTCGAAACAAAAAAATAAAAAATAAAAGGAAACACAAAAACAGTAACAAACCAAAGAAATACTTACAAATTTTTTGAAAAACTTGAATTCAAACAAGAACTAGATTGTTGGTGATATTCTAATTCAATCAGTCACAATTAAGTAACAACAGATTAAGAACAGTCAGAATACTAACCAAATGATTATATTGCACCAAAATGAGAATTACAATGCGATGGATAATGAGAGCACAATTCCCAATCTATGACCTAGCCGTATAATGCGATGGATAATGCGTTACTCAAAGGGAGAAAGCCAAATATAAGCTATTTCCATGTGTTTGGATGTCCCTGTTTCATTTTGAATCAAAGGGATCAGCTGGCCAAAATTGAACACAAAGCTGATGAATGTGTGTTTATTGGATACTCAGCTATTTCTAAAGCCTACAGAGTATTCAACCATAAAAGAAAGGTGATAGATGAATCTATCAATGTCACCTTTGAAGAGTCCATAAATCCTTCTTTAAAAGCTCTTCCTGAATCAATTTCAGGAGAGTTCAGCTTTGATGATCTTATGAATTCAAACGATGAAGAAAAGGACTCAAAAGCTTCCACATCACCCAGAGTGGAACCTGTTAACCACAATGGACATGGTGATGACTATGTTGGTACACCCTGTGTGAACAATTGTATTGATTTAGTTAATGTAACACGTCCAGAACCTATCAATGCTAATTTTCCTAAATCCTCTATTGATGTGTACAACAATAATGGCTCATCCTCAACAAGTGAACAGGCTCAAGAAGTCAGTATGTCTGAAAATCTTGAAAGCTGTTCTGCTAGACCTAATGAGAATGAAGCTGAATCAGAAGAATCTTCATTGAAACATGATCCTAAGTGGATCAGGTGTCACCCCAATGAACAAATAATTCGTGACATCAATAAAGGGGTACAAACAAGATGGGACAGCTTAGGAAACTTTTGTACGTTTTCTAGTTTTGTGTCTCTAATGGAGCCAAAGAAAGTAGATGATGCACTTAAAGATGCCAATTGGGTCACTGCCATGCAAGAAGAACTTAATCAGTTTGAGAGAAACAAAGTATGGAAGCTGGTCCCTGTTCCCAAAGGTAAAACAATAATTGACACCAAGTGGGTTTTCAGAAATAAGATGGATGAGCAAGGTCATGTTATTAGAAATAAGGCAAGACTAGTTTCTCAAAGCTATAAGCAAGAAGAAGGCATAGACTATGATGAAACATTTGCTCCTGTGGCTAGGTTGGAAGCAATTCGTTTGTTTCTGGCCTATGTTGCCCACAAGAGCATGAAGGTATTTCAGATGGATGTAAAGAATGCATTTTTGAATGGAAAGCTGCAAGAAGAGGTATATGTCAAGCAGCCTCCAAGTTTTGAGAATGAACAACATCCAGGTTTTATCTATAAGTTGGACAAAGCTCTCTATGGTCTAAAACAAGCCCCTAGATCCTGGTATGACACTCTTACTGATTTCCTTATTAGCAATGGATATTCCAGAGGTAAAGTGGATACTACATTGTTCATAAATAAAGTGAAAACTGACATTATGCTTGTTCAAATTTATGTGGATGACATAATATTTGGGTCTACTAATGAACAGTTATGCAAGAATTTCTCACTGCTCATGAAATCTAAATATGAAATGAGCATGATGGGTGAACTTACTTTCTTTTTAGGATTATAGGTTAAACAAACCTCAAATGGAATTTTCATAAATCAAAGAAAGTATACATTAGATCTTCTTAGAAAGTTAAAATTTGATCAATGTTCTCCCATCAAAACCCCAATGGCAACCAATGTGAAGTTGGATGTTAATGCCTGTGGCAAAGCTGTTTCAGTAACAGCATACAGAGGCATGATTGGGAGCTTACTATATTTAACTGCTAGTAGACCAGATATTATGTTTGCTACTTGTTTGTGTGCTAGGTTTCAAGCTGATCCAAAGGAATCACATCTAGCTGCTGTAAAAAGAATCTTCAGATATCTAAAGGGTACACCAGGTTTGGGTCTTTGGTATCCCAAAGACTCCAGCCTTGATCTAATTGGTTATTCAGATTCTGATTTTGCAGGCTACAGGCTAGACTAGAAAAAGCATAACAGGTGGATATCAACTCCTTAGTGGAAAGTTGATCAGTTGGTGCAGCAAGAAGCAGAATTTTGTTTCTACTTCTACTGCTGAAGCTGAGTACATTGCTGCTGGAAGCTGCTGTGGGCAGATTCTATGGATGCAGCATCAGCTTGAGGATTATGGCTTTGTCTGTAGGAAAACTCCTATTCTGTGTGACAATACAAGTGCCATAGCCATATCCAACAATCCAGTCTTCCAATCTAGAACAAAGCATATTGAGCTCAGACATCATTTCATCAGGGATCACATCCAGAATGGTAATGTGGAGGTAAGTTTTGTTTCCACAAAAGAACAGCTTGCGGACATTTTCACCAAACCTCTTGATGATAACAGGTTTAATTACCTTGTAAGAAAGCTGGGTATGTTAAATAAAATTGACTAAGTGTCACCGATGTTCAAAAGTCATTTGTTCCAATATGTCAAAATTTTCCGAAACAGCTTGGACAGGACAGGTTTTACTTGTTCTGGACTTAGCCAGTTTTTGAAAATTTGGACAGCTTGGACGTGCAACAGGCTTGACAAAATAAGTTTTAATTTCAAACTTGTTCTGTTGTACAAACTTCCAACCTGCTCACTCTGTTAATCTGTCATACACGACAATGCCTTGTAACCTGTTCAGCTATTGAACAGGTTTCACAATGTCTGATATAGCTGCACAGGTTTCATGAATAGCTTGAAGAGTGATCAGTGTGTGATGAAACCTGTTCATCACCTGTTCATACTTAATTTAAGTCACTTAAATTAAGTATTTATTTAACCTAATTACTTACGGATAACGTATCTTACGTGTGTTAGTGATTAAAAGGTCAAGTTGGTCTGACAAACGTGCTGACGTGACAAACCGTTCCGTTTTCCGTTAGTAACATTTCAAATCAACCGCCCAAACCTTTTTCTCTCTCCAACTCACTCAAATTCAAATCCTATAAATACCCAAATCACTGTTTCATCTTTTTCTTATTCGATATTGCCTACATAACTCTCTGATAATCCCTAAAAGACTAAGTGTCCATACATTGTGCATCTCTCCTACTCTACCAAATGGCTCACCAAAAGAATCCCCTTCTCCATGTGTTCGTTGGTGCTGATGTTGAGAAACACCCTTCTATCAACACCATGCTCACAATCAAACCTACCAACTACATTGCTAATTTAACCATTCCCAAAAATTATGCTGGGAAAGGTTATGAACCTATGGTGGAGTTTCTACAAGCACATCCCCTACACTATGCAATGACTGCTTCTCCTGGTGTCTTGTACCAGGAGATGGTTATGAGTTTTGCTATACCTGTTCGTATGACCCATCTACCAAAACCATCAGGGGAACCATCCTCAACTCCACCCAAACAGTTCAGATTACTACTGATCTTCTCAGGTAAGTACTTCATCTTCCCATTGCTGACAAGTATGACAAACCCCAGCCTGAGAACGAACAGATGGGCAATCTGCTACGCTATCGTGGTGTAGCCAAACTAAAAGTGGGTGCTACCTTGTTCAGACGAGATCTATCTCCGACCTACAGTTTTCTCTTCACCTCAGTAGTGATGAGCCTGAGCTGCAAAGTTGGCTCGTTTGACCAACTCAGCAGGGATGAGATTCCTATTGTCTACAGTTTATGGATGGGACAACTCTGAACATGGCATGGTGAATTTTCATGAACTTAAGGAACCAGGTGCAACAAGAACAATGTTCAGCTGCTGTAAGATATTCAAGGTTCCTGAGTCTCATTTTCAAACATGTCTGTGGTGAGCAACTTTACAACTCTCAACCTTACTTGTCTACTGCTGTAATTCCTATTATTGGAAATAGGGTGTTCCATGCCCCAGTACTTGGAAATAAACCTCCTCTGTCAACACCAATGAGGAGGTTGCTTAGTTTAGTATAAGGACCTTCTACTCAGAAGGTGGATCCAGTTACTGCTCCCAAAGGAAAATCCAAATCAAGGCCTAAAATGGTAAAATGTGCCTTGAAGACTGCTGAAGCGGGGCCTGTTGCTTAGAAGGCCAAAACAGCTAAGTCTGCACCTTCAGCCTTAGTGGCTGAGTGGGAGCAGACTACTCACCCTGGTTCATTCGTTGAACCTGAAGCCTTTTTGGCTGGTGCCTCTGTGGCACCTGAGACCATAGAACAAGCTTACATCCTGTTTTTGACCCAGTCTCACCTCCAGTCCAAACACAAATCCCTCCCACTTCTCCTCAATCACCCACTCTGTTACAATTCTCCAAGCTGAGGAGAAAATCCTTAGCCAAAAAGAAAACCTCCTCTCAAACTAGCCCCTCTAACCCCTCCCAACAGGAGTCAGTTGACAAAGAAGCAACCCCTGCTGCTTTTACTTCTCCTATTTTGGGAGTAAGTGCAGCCCATTTGGAGCAAGCTTCACTCCAAAAAGAGTCCACCCTGAGTCAGCCTGAGCCCTCTGGTTCCTCGCAACAGGAACCCGTTGTACAAAAGGAGTTTACCACATCACTTGTCCAAGCCTCCAACAGGCTGAAGACATTGAAACACAGGAGCATACTCCACTCCACACTGAGTCCATGCAGTCACCCCCTCATATTTCTTCTACACACCCTGAGTCTACACAGTGCCAAAACTGCTGATATAAACCAATCAGTAGATCAGCCTTTCACTTCTGCTCCTAGTGATGCAGCTGTTCAACACCCAACAGCTATTGAAGGACCAACAACCCAAGCTGATGAACCTGTGGGAATAGAAGATCCTTCTGGTGAGGCTTCTCCCCATGTGCACAATACATCATCAGTTTTCACCACTGATGATGTTGAAATGCATATCCCCTCTCCCCATGAAGAGGCGCCTACAAACCAAGGTACTACTGAGGGAACCACCACTGGTCTTCATGAAGGTGTTACAATACTAGTAACATCTGAAAGGCCACCATCTCCTGCCCTTTCACCTCATGATGCAGCTACAACCACTGCTGAAGGTCTCCTTGACCTTTCCAAGCGGGGCCATTTAACTTATGCCCAGGCTATGAAATTACTATCTAATGTATCCCGACCATCACCTTCTGACCCCCATACTCCATAATCCTCACCATCACACTCAACTCCCTCAACCCAATCTAAACAGTTCACCCATACCCATCCATCCCCCAAAGAACTTTCTTTGAAGGATCAATGACCAGTGATATAAATCACTTCTATTTTTATGTGTTTTTGCTGTGTTTTAATGTGTAAATGTGAGAAAATTGGTACTGCTAATGTACGTTTTATGATTTCAGTTGCTTGGCAAGAAAATAAGCAAAATGGTGGCTAGAATGCGGAATTCGTGCAGGGCGTCCCAGCGGGCGTCCCAGACGCCGGAGTAGCGTCCCAAGCGACACATTACAGAAGCTGAGCGTCTGATATCTTGGATGCGGCGTCCTACCCAGCGTTTCAGACGCTGGGGGAGACGCTGGTGCGACAGTTGTTGAGAAGGCAGCGCTTTTGTGGAAGACGGTTACCACAATTGAGGGGGTTCGCAATTTTGGAGTTACACACACAGAAAGGGAGTTCTAGGAGGCGAACCATTGGAGAAAAAACAACGAGATCAAGCACGGATCAAGCATTTGGCATCCAATCCATTGTATTTACACATTATTGGTAGTTTAAATGTTTTCATCTATGCTTATCATTGTTAGTATGCTAGTCCAAGCTATGCTTGGCTAAATACTTTGTGGTGTTTGTTTTTTAGTTTGCATACTATGGTGTGAATGAATGTTTAATTAATTTCAATTTCCATTTGTGCTAAAAGGGGTTGTGGATCTTATTATGAATGAATGAATGGTCGTAATCAATGGGTATTGTATATAACAGAGTATAGTGATATCATTAGTTGTGCCAACTCATTAAAACGGGGAAGACAACTAATAGAGTTGCATACTTTGTCTTAAGAGTATTTGTTGTGAAAGCTAATTCGTTTATATGGAAACTGCCGATTGGATTACATTTGCATGAATGAACTTGAATGAGCAATGAGTGTATCTGGAACGGTTGATATCCATGTCATTGGTTGTTCCAACTTTCTATAGGGGAGGAAGACAACTAATAGAGTGGTATACGTTGTCTTCAGAGCATAAATTGTAATTTCACCTTAAGTCATGTAAATGGTATCCGTGACATTCTGAATTACCGTAGTATGTATAACAAGAGAGCAAACACCCTCTCTCCTCCAGTGAAACTTCTTTAATCTAATTCTTGTGTGTTACATTACAACAGTAGTAATTTACATTAGGAAACTAACTCAAAGCAAATGATTTCAATTCTAATCCAAACAGTCTCCGAAGCTAGTTTAGCGACCTGACTTTCCCTGTGGATTCGATCCCAGTTACCCTATCTATATAGTGTTTCTGGGTTATTTTCAATACTCATACAACTGGGTCCATCAATCAACTCTCTGTGCTGACCAACAAAGTTGGTTCTCTGGAAAATTATACGGCCTCCCTACCCTCTCTTATTTCAGACTCTGTGTCTGTTCAGCTTCATGGGTTTCTTGATTCGTTCAGGACCTCCTTTCCAACCCCTGCTCCTCAAACTGACCATTCCTCTCAACTGCTTGCACTCACTGCACAGCTGCAACAACTCTCATCCTCTCTCTAGTCAATTCTTTCTCACCAACAGGACTTCGTGTCTACACTGTTAGCTGTTTCCCAACAGCTGTCAGCTCTTGTTGAAACCTGCTCTACCACTCTACCATCCACTTTGGCCAGCCTAAATACCTTAGTGGTCTCCCTGTCAAACTCTGTGGCCTCAAACATTGATGATATGCAAAATTCCCTTGAACTAACTATTGCACAGCTTCAAAGTTTGGTGTTTACAGACTCTGACAGGGCTGCTAGTCCCCAGTTGTCATCCCTTGAAAACTCTCATTCCTCTTGTCTTCAAACATATGTTACCTAGTTAGCAGAGGTCAAGAACAATCCGGCTCTCTTAGTGCATAGCCTGATTGGTTCAAGGAGTGCTACCAAATCTGCTGCTACCCAGCCTGGTGGATCTATTCCTTCACTGTTGCAGGTTCTTCCAAAATCTCTGAAACTGCTAAGCCTGCTCAGCTCAAATTTGACAAATCTCAGGCCAAAGAAATGGACATTCCTTTAGAGACTTATTATACGTTCAAACAAGAGCAGCTTGAGATTCTTGAAAGACAGAAGAAGAAAGCAGCCTCTACAAAAGCTGCCAAAGCCCTTACAGCTAAGGAGGCTAAAAAGATAAAAATGCTTTCCTTGGATGTTCAAAGGAAACTAATGGAGGCTGCAAATGAGTCAGTGGTTGGTAAGGATGGGGAGAAGGAACAAAGTGCGTAGGTCTTAGTGACAAAGTCAAAGCCTGTATCCTCATCAGACAAAGCCCAGTTCAACTTTGACAATATGGCTAGGAAGAAGTTCTTTGACGTGGCAAACAGAAGACTAACCAAGAAAACAACTTTCAAGGCTGTCCCTATTTCAAAGAAAGGCAAGTAGTGGATGCTTCAGATCACCAGGCTAGGTGCTGAGGGTCCTGATTGGAAGCTTATGAGTCTGCTGATGTTGCTTGCATGGGGTATAGGGAATGTGTTTATATTCTTATTTAATCAATCATAAACATATATCAAACAATTAACAACAATCAAGAAACACTAACCGAATGATTTTATAAATCAAGATCTGGAAATTACAATATGAGAGAATGAAAAACACTGTTTACCTAGCCGTACAAAATATTTCGTGCAATTGAGAATGTACGATCTATACAATTTAGTACATTACCTTTTCTATTTATATACAATGTCACAACTATTAACTAATTACAAAAAGATCCCTAGACTTATTATTTTTCATCAATTAAAATAGTTTCCAACAATCTCCTCCTTTGATATAATATAATCAGTCTTCAATTTGTTAGCCCAAGCTTCATCTCGAATCGACGAATACTTCTTCTGTTTGATAATCTCCACTCAATCTTTGAAATGAACTCCACCATCAACTTTCTGTCACTAACACTTAAAGCACCCTTCTTTGTCTTCCTTTTCTTATAAGCAACAAGTTTTCCTTTCAAGCCTGTCAAAACCTTCTTCAATGTCCCATCACAAAATTGGTTTAGCTCTACACTCCACATGGCTCTCAACTTTTGATCTTTATCTTTATAGATCACCACCAGGTGCTTGGCCATAATCACTTGAAATTCTTTCAATTCTCCATGTACTTGATAAAGCGATTAGGAGCAGTGATATTAATCTTCCTCATACCTCTTTCAACACCAATTTGCATATCTTGCACAGACATGAGCACCAGTTTGGTGTGCATAAAGTGAAATAACGTCTTTTGTGCAAATCTAATATTTTCATCTCTTTTATTTCTGCACAACTCATCAAAAAGATCTTCAATGTCCACCAAATGCATTTTAAACATGTCAGATTCGGTGAAAACATAAATGTTCCCATCAGATCTGGTTACAGTGAATGTTGGCTAAAACACTTTCACAAAAAGATCTCTTTCAATCTTCACCAGATCAACAATTCTAAATTCACTTCTAACCTTCTCAATTGGTTGAGTCTTATTCTGTAGAAAGAGTGCATAGTTTGCTAGATTTGGCATGTTCAGCTCTAACACTCTGAATAATTTCAAGAAAGTGCATGGTGCTTGCTTCTTACAAAATATATTTTTCTCAAGATGATCTTCTAAGAACGAAAGCTTATTTCTACTTCTGATATATTCTACATTTCGCTTAGCCGATAAAGCCAACACTTTGATTTTCTTCTTCCTCACTTCATCCTCATTAAGTAAAGATAGCATCTTGTTGATTTCTTTTTGCCCAACCTCCTGAACTACAAACCTTAAATGATGTTGTCTTCGAGATTCATTAGCCAAAATGTCATTGTTGAAAAACTTTTCCATAATCTCAACTTCATTCAGCTCTTTAACCACTTGAGGCACAACATTCTCCGTTGGAAATGGCTCAACTTTCTCTTCTTTGATCGTAACATTCACCTCAGGCTTTTCAACCGTTCGCGTTGGTACATCATCCCTTATAATTTCCTCAACTAAATCTTCCTCATCTTGTATCCTTTCTATTCTCAAAGATATATCAGTCAAGTCAAAAACATCGTCGTCATTAGATATCTCTATTTCCTTTTCAGTCCCCTCAATCATTAAAACTTGACCTTCTTCATCATTGTCGGAATCATCATATTGTTCAAAATTGTATATACCTGATTGAATACTTAAAGGAACTGGAACATCTTCATATAGAATCAGTCCCAGCTCACTTTGAGCATCAACAGGTTTATCTTTGGAGCTCCCAACTTCTCCAACATCCCCTCCTCCAGTTTCTTGTTCTCAGTGTAAGCTATCAGCTGAAATCCAGTATCCGGTTCACCAAGCTTCCTCCTCTTCTCCCCCTCTTGAGGAGCATCATTGGAGTCATCGTCATGCTCATCATGTTTTCGTTTAGGAGTAGAAGCTTGTGCTTTGCAGGTCTGTTCAACTGCTGATACTCTTTCCGATAAAGAGCCTAAAGCTGTAACCATTGTATTCCCCAACCCACTCATTATTTCTATCATCTCATCAAATTGTTCGTAACAAAAGTCTCTTAGCTCATTGATGGATTCTTGTGGAACTTCCTCTGTCACATCTTCAGCAACTGACTTTCCTTTAAGCAATTTCTGAATGTTTGACATCTGAGCCATCATTTCTGAAAATTGATTAGTCATTTGAGCAGTTACTCCACCAATGGCCTCATGCAGTTTATCTTCAGTTACAAAGGGTGACAGTCTAACCACTGGGTCACCTAAACTTCAAGTTGACACAACAGTCGAACTTGTGAAAAGAACTTCTGTGTGACCTACAGTCAGAGTTGGCATTGACATATCTCTGGTAGGACTTCCAACCACTTCAAGTGAAGGAGGAACAGATGCTTCCAACACTATAAGTGTTCTGGCAGGGACACTCAGTCCTTTCGCACTTACTCCAACAAATGGAGTCCACTCAAGTGTCCTAGTGTATAGGATCTATGACTTGTGCTTGACAAATTGTACACTCGGCGACTGTGTATTGTTTTCAATATCCATAAAATCCAAAGGATTTAAGGATAGATCATGTGGAATATCCCAGTGTGAAGTTGAAACACCTTCTTGTTGGGAAGAAGGTGAGTAGCTGGTGGGGTGTGCAGACGCTAGTGGGGTACTAGCTATTTCAATGCTAACTCCCATATGGGAGCTAAAAGAAGTTGTGGCTACATCCCGGCTTTCTGGGCTTGGGATCTCCCTCACTCTCATCCTAGCAATCTCAACAATATCAATTTGGGGTTGAGATATTTCAATCAATGCAGCACCTCCCAAATTATCATCATGACCCTCATCATCATCATCTTCTCCCTCATTACCACCTTCAGCAATATTAGATAACGTTCTTTCAAAATCAGAACTCCTCTCATCACCCCTCTCTTTCTCCTCAACTCCCTCGATCTCAGGTTGGCTACCCTGAACATCAGCCCCTTGCTGATGTTCCTGCTCACCTAAAACTCCCTGGGTAAGAAAACCCGATTCCTGGGTTTCTATAGGATCATGATCAGTTCTATAATTTCTAACACTTTCAGCCTCTTGATCAGCATATTTAAGCAATGATTCAGGAATCGGCATGACATTGGCATTAGGTGCATCCTGTACACTATGGAGGCTCATCATCACATAATCAGGACATTTCTGAGCATTTAACCTCTTTGGAATATTTTCATTAACTCTCAGAATGCCCCTTATAAATGTTTGTATGAATCTTTGAAGCGGCACAAACTTCCTTGCTCTGTTGGTTGTTTTAGCCAATACAACATCCTTCAAGTTGTGCATAATCATAGTGTTTGTTAAAGGCAATTCCATGAAAAATCCTTAAGCAATGAATGCTTCCTCTGTCTATGCATGTATGTTTAGATGTCATACACCTGTTGACGATCCCAAACAGGTTATACCACTCTCCATTCAAACCGTTTCAATGGAACTTTGAACTCTTTGGTAAGGTTTTGGAGTAGCCCAGGCAGATTAGATCATGACATAATTCCTCATCAGACACAAAATCATTAAAATCTTCCAGGTCTGGGACGTTCACTCTATCAATCCGTCTTGGTAGAAACAAATTATGACGGAGTCTAGCTAGTGTGATCTTTGCCTGGAATTGATCTATAGTGACTTTAAAATGATGATTTCCATCAGCAGGTACAAACTTGATGGTATGCTAGAATTGATGTAAATAAACTTGAGGGATTGAAGGTTTATATTTCAAAAGATAGCCAAGAGGGTGTCCTTTAAGGATTTCAACAATAATGGGATGGCTCACTTTGATGACACTTGGATCAAATATGTGGTTATTATCAAGTAAAGGCAGACAATGTTTGGTTTTAACTAATTGGGTTTCTGGGATTGGTGATGAAGGTGATGGTCGGGAAACAGAAGCTGATTTAACTGGTTTAGAGACCAGAGTATGGTTAGAAGATGAATGTGAATCTGAGGAACTGGAATATGGGTGGGGGCTTGGGATGCCATTTGTAACCTGTAAAAATAACAAACATGTTAGAAATGTCAGGTAAACAAATTTAATCCTGCATATAGAAAAATAAAACATTTATCAAGAAATTAGAAAAAATATGTGTTTTATTGTTTAAAGCATCGGAATTCCAGACATTAATAATAAAATATTATTGTTAGGACTCCAAAGTCAATCATTAAGAGACCAATGGTAATAAAACACAGATTTTAAAAATTTCTTGAAAATGTGAAATTTCTCTGAAAAATTGAAATTCCACCACACTTAGAAAAAAATTTGAAAAATTGGTCTTCAAACTCGAATGAGTCATGAAGTTTCTCGGGTGTTATACAAATCAACTCGAATGATATATGACTTTTCTCGAATGAATTTACATCAAACTCGAAAGAAGTGATGTTTTCCTCAAAGGACTCTTTGATCAACTCGAACAACAAATAACATTTCTCGAATTAAGCTTTTGATCGAGTTGAAATGAGTACAAAAACTCTAAGTCCCTTGTTACCAAACTCGAAAGAAACTACAAGTTTCTTGGACAAACATATAACACAACTTGATGAAAGAAAACTTTTCTCGAAGGACTTGTGAATCGAGTTGGAAAAACTTGAAAATATTTCAAGTCCTTATCTAACAAACTCGAATGACAAATAAATTTTCTCGATCAAAGCATTTACCCAACTCGGATAAAACTTAACTTTTCTCGGACCATGTTTCAATCGAGACTGATAATTTAAAAATATTCCAAGTCCCAAGTGTGTCCAACTCAATTAAAAGACTAAACTTTCTCGAACTATGTAGCGTCCAACTCGATCTAAACTAAAGCTTCCTCGAATCAAGCTTTGACCGAGTTCACATTTATGCAACTTTTCTAAGTCCTAAACATCACTGAAAAATCCAAAAATTAAATCTAGGGATGTTTAGACCTAACTTTTGACAATATCCTACTCGAAATCACTTTTTAAACACTTTTTCTTTATTGAAGTTTGTCCACAAACAACATTTGATTCCCCAAAAATCCAAATTACAGTCAGTTTATAAACTCGACAAGTTGGAATTTCAAATTCAAATTAAATTTTGTGTGTTTTGAGATAGAACTTAAAATTTGGTTCTCAAGTTCATATGACCATAACGAATCCAAACACACCATCAATTTAGATTAACTACTCAAAATCAGCATACCACAAACACACACACACACCGAAACACCAAGAACACACATAGTTCAATAAACTCGAAAAATAAGCTGAAAATGAACAAATAATAACAAAAACAGAAACAATACATACAATTTCAACAAGAATCTTGAAATCTTTAACAGAATAATGGGTTGCTTCGTGGTTAAGAAATGTCGAGGGTGTTTTTTAAGAAGAAAGTGAACAGTGGCCTTAAATTGTAAAAAGTGATTTTGAAATTCAAAATTCAACTTATAGTCAAATTTGAATTTGGAAAACCCGGCCCACTTTGAAAACTTTTGAAACCCACTCTCTCTTTTAATCATTTAAGCCCATTAACATAATAAGACCATACTCTAAAATTTTTAACATAAAATAAAATATAAAAAAAATTCAGTAAAACAAAACAACAAAAAAAATTTAAAATGAACTAAAAAAATTAACTAAACAAAAAATAAAAGATATTTAAAAAAAATTTGCTCCCCCTAGAAAAATATACATTTGAGCTCCCCCTCAGATGTATATCACTTTTTATAACTGCTCCCCCTACAATTAATCATAAAAACTTTTATCAGATATAGAAATATCAGATAAAATTTTTGTTTGCTCCCCCTGCACATGACAATCCAATTCTGTTAAATCTCAAAAAAATAAAAAATTTTAATGCACTTGAGATTAACTAATATTTAAATCAAGTAAAAAATTGTAAAATTATAATTAGATTATGTAACAACTGAATTTTTAAATCTATCGATTCAACATAACGAATTTGTATACCAAAAAAAATAAATCGTTTTTCATCTAACGCTTTCGTAAACAAATTAGCTAGTTGATATCAGTTGGTACAAAATATAACTCTACGTTACATTTTCTACATGATCTTTTATAAAGTGATACCAGATATCAATGTGCTTAGTTTTTGAGTGTTGTAACGGATTTGAAGCAATTGCAATAGCACTTTGAGAATCACAATAAATGGGAATCTTTTGAGGTGTAAACCCGTAGTCTCTCAGTTGGCTCTTCATCCACAACACTTTTGAACAACACGATGATACTACAACGTATTCAGCTTCTGCTGTTGATAATGACCAGCAGACAGGTTTGTCACCAAGAAATTGTACTGCTCCTGATGTGCTTTTCCGATCCATTTTGTCACCTGCATGATCAGCATCAGAGAAGGCAGTTATGTAAAGATGATTCCTTGGGATACCACAAACCTATGTTTGGAGTTCCCTTCAGATATCTTAATATTCGTTTGGCAGCAGCCAAATGTGATTCTTTTGAATGTGACTGATATATAGCACAGACACACGTTGAAAACATAATATCCGGTCTACCGTCAGTTAAGTACATTAATGACCCAATTATCCCTCGATAATGGGTTACATCAACAGTTTTCCTGAGATGTCCTCATCGAGTTTAGATTTAGAATCTGGAGCCATGGGAGTACTATTGGCCATGTTAAATTTCTTTAACATGTCTTGAATGTACTTTGACTGATTGATGAAAATGCCATCACTCAGTTGTATTACTTGTAGACCCAAGAAAAAATTTATTTCTCCCATCATGCTCATTTCAAACTTTTGAATGCAAACTTTTTGCAAAACTCAGTATTTGTAGACCCAAATATTATATCATCCATATATATCTGAATAACTATGATATTGGGACCCTGACATTTTATAAATAGGGTATATTCACTGCACCTTTGTTAAATCCACATTTCAAAAGATAATTTGAAAGTGCATCAAACCAAGCTCGAGGTGCTTATTTAAGGCCATACAGTGATTTGTCTAAAATATATACATGATCAGGCTTCGAAGGGTCGGTAAATCCTTCGGGCTGATATGTATATACTTCATCAGTTAACTCCCCAATTAAAAATGCAGTTTTTTACATCCATTTGATATACAGTAAAGTTTTTATGTGCTGCAAACGCTAAAAACATTCTAATTGCTTCAATCCTGGCGACGGGGGCAAAAGTTTTGTCATAATTGATTCCCTCCTGCTGGCTGTATCCTTTGGCTACGTGGCGTGCTTTATCCGAATGATGACTCCATGTTCATGTTAGGCACAAAAAGGCCTCAGTCAAACCTGCTGTACATCTGAGGGGGAGATTTTTAATCAAACCTGTTGATGCTTTTGAAGGTTGAACTTAAGGCCTGTTATATGCCTTATTGAAACCTGAAAGTGATTTGCAATATCAGCCCAAAGCTGTTTACCATGTTGTATTCGTTGCAACAAAGACAGTTTTGTCCAAGCTGTTATGTTCTGTCTGCTGAACAGGCTAGGCATAAACTGTCTACGCTACTCTATTCTCTTGAGCAGCTTGGGCAGTTTCAAGTGTTCTGTTCTTTGTGAACAGAACCTGTTCTTTGTGAACAGGTTAAACACTTTATGGAATATGTTTCCAAAGTCCTCATGTATTTTTTTTTGCTACAAGATTAGTTTACAAGTCGAAGACAAAGTGGAAAACAGAACTGCACAGCCTGCCCACGCTGTTCTGATACATGAAGACAAACAGATATTTGAAAAGGGTGACAGACCTTTTCTTATATCAAAATGGCATTTACAAAAGAAGAAAGATGCAAAGTTGACATTCCTCTTTTGGTTAAAGCCGCATGCAACAGTGACAAAAGGAAAAGACAAAGATTCTGCCATGTGAAGACAAAGATACTTTATCAGAACATGCAGAAAGGTGTTTTGTCTTTTTGGAAAGACTCTCCACTATCTCATCTGTCCAATGAGGAAGCTTCACTGAGATTCTCCTTTTGGGTATAAAAGGAAGCTTCTAAGGATAATGAAATTGAGAGTGTGACAATCAGTACGTGCATTGAAGTGTGTTATTCCATGCATGCAAGTCTGCTTATATAAAACAGTAGAGTCTGTCTAAGCTGTTCATGTATAAGCTGTCCATATGAGTCTTGTAAAAACAGTGAGTGCTTCTAAATGAGAGTAATCACTGTAACTAGTCTGAGTGTGTTTTAGATTAGTTGACAAACTGTTGTATCTGTCATCTCAGCTTGAACCTTTCCACATTCAAGCTTCTTTGTAATTAGCTTTTGTTGATAATACATACAAACATTGAGAAAAGAGTATTTAAGTTTTAAATAGTTGTATTCACCCTCCCTCTACAGCTTAGAGCTATACACTTGGAAACCTTTTGGGACCTACAACTGGTATCAGAGCAGTGTTAGAGTGTGTGTCATCTCTAAGATCTCTCATTCTCCCTACGTTTCCATGGACAACAGTTCTGCGAACTCCTCTTACTATGACAATGGGTCAATGGCCAAACCCTAATGTTCAATCATCAGAACTTCTCTGGCTGGAAGTGCAGAATGATGCTCTATTTAGAGAATCTGGATGTACAATTACCAGAGATAGTAATGGAAGGTCCCTATGTGCCAACTTCTGTTACTACCATAACTCCTGCTGTTGAAGGAGCAGCTCCTGAAATCAGAACCTTTGAGAAGGTCAAAGCTCAAAGGTCTGATGAAGACAAAAGACTGGTTGCTCTGGATGCAAAGGCCAGGAATAACCTGGTTATCTCTCTGCCTGATGATGTGTTCAAACAGGTTGAGAAGATGAAGACTGCAAAGGAGATGTGGGATACTTTGTGTACCGTCTATGATGGACCCACAATCACACTGGACAACAGGATTAATAATCTTGTTAGACAGTATGAACTCTTCTTTTTAAAACCAAAGGAGACACTCACAGAAACCTACACCAGGTTTACTGCTCTTGTCAATGATCTCAAAGCTGTTGGGATCACTAAGGACAGCCTAACCCTAGTGAACAAGTTCTTGGACATCCTACCTGAAGAATGGAACTACTTTTCCACCATCTTGAGAAACTCAGGTACTATCAAAGGTATGGATCTGGTAAACTTATATGGATCTTTACTAAATGATGAACAGTCAAGGCAGCAGAAGAGAAATGCCTTGGAAATGTCCAAGAGAGGTGCTGCCTTAGTGGCAAGCGTGAGACAACCTGTTGGACAGGAGTGTGATGTATTCACACAATCTGATCAACAGGCTGATGATGAAAGAGAGGAAATGTCTGATAAGGAAGACAGTGCAGATCTTGCTGAGCTTGATGATGAGCAAATGATAGCCATGCTTGTCAAAAGGTTCAACAAGAAGAGGTTTGGAAGAAATATGCTGCAGGGAAACTCAAGTGCTGCCAAGAAGAAGGCATTTGATAAATCTAAAGCTGAGTGCTTCAAATGTGGCAAAGCTGGTCATATAGCTGCTGACTGTGTGTCAAAAGCTGTTGGACAGTCTTCCAAACCATACAAGACTAACAGGGACGATGGCTATAGGGTTAAGTACCTTATGGCCATGGCAAAGCTGAAAAAGTTGGAAAACTCAGTGGCTTCCAACAAGCAAAAGGGACTGATGGCAGAGACATGTGACTGGGAGGAGTCTGATTCATCCTCAGATGAAGAAGACAACAATTGTCTGATGGCCAATACTGATGTCCCGTCAACTAGCAACTTCAAACAGGACTTGGCTGATGCTGAAGCCTTCAGCAGCTTGGATAGCTGGAACCCTACAATGATGTACAAGGTAAAAAATTTTATGGCTTACAGTTCAGATGAAAAAGTAAAAATGTTCGAATATATGCTGGTTGATTTCAAAGCTGCTGTTGAGAAGCATAATGTTTTAATATCTGAAATCTCTAAGCTTAAAACTGATCTTGAAATTAAATCTAGTAAACTAGACAGTTTCCATAAGTTGGAAACTGAGCTTGATGAACTAAAACACATCAACTCTATTTTACTGGAAGAAAAGAGAGAAACAGATGTAAAACATGCAAAGCTTCAAAAGATAGTTGACTCTTGGTGCCAATCAGCACAAAAAGTCAGCCATTGCATAAATCAGCAGATCCCTGCACAAATCCAAGCCTATCTTGGAGGGGATCTTGACACAGCAGCTTCTATTGTTGAGATCAATAATCTGAAAGATGACTTGTCCACTCTTGGTGAGCTTCCCAGTACTTTCATCCAGAAAGTTAATGGAAAGCTGGTCTCAACAAACAGGTTTGTCAGGCCTCAAAATACTGACAGCTTGTGTGAAAAAGGCCCTAAAGCTGATGATGGAATGTGTTCTCCATCAAATCAGCCTGCTAAGTGCTCTGCTAATTCACACAAGCAAGGGAAAGGAAGACATTCTCAAGCTGCAGCGGTGGACACCAAACCTGTTGACAGAACAGGCTCTGGGTCCAAAGCTGATGGTAAGAGACATGTTAATCCTTTTGATGCTAAACATTTTGAAAGTAAGTTTTCAAAAGGTAAGCAGCCTACTTTCAATAAGGGTAAGTCTCATGTTGAAAGCAAATCAGCTGTGATTTCAAATAAGTTTTCAAATCATAGTGAAAAACTGGTTATAAATGAAAATAAGTCTTTCAACACCAGAAATAGTGATTATGCTGATAGGCAGCGTCAATCACATCTCAGTAAGGGCAAAGGCAAAGCCATTGCTCAACCCGAGAAATCTGGGAATAAGTTCAGTGGAAGGTCAAAAACTAATCAAGCTTCCTGTTTTTGACATCTGTCCTCCCAAAAAGAGGAAAGAAGAAACAGGCAAAGCTGTTGCTATTGTGCCATCCATCCAAGCTGTTGATTCATCTAAAAATAGTAATAAGTTTGCTAAACCTGCTGATAAAATCAACACAAATAATTCAGAATATGTTTCTGAGAGCTCTTCTTCTAAAAAGACCAAAAAGAGAAAATGCTATAAATGTGGCAAGAAGACACACATGGCCAAAGACTGTCCTGAAACTAAGGACATGAGGCCTGTTGACTCTGCTAGTTCCATCATTGCTAAAAAAAGCAGTGTTGGAAGTAACTTAGTCAATGAAAGTGGTATCCAAACTAATACCATTCAAATAGGAAATATTAATGTGGATATTACTAGCCCATCAACACATGTTGATGAACTAGGAGAACTCATCACTATGATGAGTTCCCCTAAATGTAACTAATATTTTCCTATGACATTCTGCAGGACAAACAACCATCGCAGGTTTGGTACTTGGACAGTGGCTGCTCAGGGCACATGACAGGTTGCAAGGACCTGCTGAATGATCTAAGGCCTGAAAAAGGGCCAAAAGTCACTTTTGTTGACAATGTACTGGGATCCACTAAGGGATATGGAACTCTTAAAGCTGGTGCTGCAGTGTTCAAAAGAGTAGCATATGTGGTTGGGCTAAAACATAACCTTGTAAGCTGCATAAGTCAACTGTGTGATGCTGGCTAGAAGGTTAACTTTGATGAGCACCTGGGTTACATATTGGATTCCCAAGGCAAAGTTGTGCTGTGTGCTCAACGGAAGAAAGGTGTATATGTTGTGGATATGCAATCTGCAGATCCCACAACTGAAACCTGTTTTCTCACAAGAACAAATGCAGACCTAAACTGGCTATGGCACAAAAGGCTGTCACACCTGAACTTCAAGAACATCAACAAACTCTGTAAGAAAGAGTTGGTAACAGGTTTGCCTTCCATGACTTTTGTTAAGGATAAACTCTGCACAGCTTGTGAGAAAGGCAAGCAGAGGAAATCATCTTTTAAATCCAAGCATAATTTTTCTATTGATACTCCTCTCTTCTTAATCCACATGGACTTGTTTGGACCTGTCAATGTCCCAAGTCTTGGAAGAAGAAGATACACTCTAGTAATGGTTGATGAGTTCTCCAGGTTTACATGTGTAATCTTCTTGAAGAGCAAAGGAGAGGCTGCTAGAGAAATCATTGGATTTGTCAAAAAGATGGAAATGCTGAACTCTGCTCAAGTAAAGCAGCTTAGAAGTGATCATGGTACTGAGTTCAGAAACAGTACTCTTGAAGACTTCTGTGAAGAAAAAGGGATCTCACAAAACTTTTCAGCCGTAAGAACTCAACAACAAAATGGAGTTGCTGAAAGGAGAAACAGAACCCTCATTGAAGCTGCTAGAACCATGCTGTGTGCATCGGGTTTACATTCATCATTCTGGGCTGAAGCTGTCAACACTGCTTGCTTCACCCAAAACGAATCCTTAGTGGTAAAAAGGTTCAACAAGACTCTCTATGAGCTGCTCAAAGGAAGGAGGCCAAATATTAGCTACTTCCATGTGTTTGGATGTCCCTGCTTCATTCTGAATCAAAGGGATCAACTGGCAAAGTTTGAACCAAAAGCTGATGAAGGTGTGTTTGTTGGTTACTCTGCTATCTCCAAAGCCTACAGAGTGTACAACAACAAAAGAAAGGCGATAGATGAATCTATCAATGTCACCTTTGAAGAGTCCAGGAATGACTCCACCAAAGCTGTTCCTGAATCAGTTTCAGGAGAATTCAACTTTGATGATCTCATGCATTCCAACAATGAAGAGGACTCAAAAGCTTCCACTACATCCAGTGTGGAACCTGTTAATCATGATGGGCATGATGATGATTATGTCAATACACCCTGTGTGAATAAGTGTACTGACTTAATTACAACTACATGTCCTGAACCAATCAATGCTGATTTTCCTGGATCCTCTGCTGATATGTTCAACAGTGGTCAGTCATGTTCAACAAGTGAACAGGCTCAAGACAATAGTGTGTCTAAAAATCTTGAGAGCTGTTCAACAGGACCTGCTGAAGATGCTAACAACTCAGGAGAATCCTCATTGAAGAATGATCCTAAGTGGATCATGTGTCACCCCAATGATCAAATAATTGGTGACATCAACAAAGGGGTACAAACAAGGTGGGACAGCTTAGGGAACTTCTGTATGTTCTCTAGCTTTGTGTCCCTAATGGAGCCAAAGAAAGTGGATGAAGCACTTAAAGATGCCA
This sequence comes from Centrapalus pauciflorus, assembly GCA_020465985.1. Taxonomy (NCBI): domain Eukaryota; kingdom Viridiplantae; phylum Streptophyta; class Magnoliopsida; order Asterales; family Asteraceae; genus Centrapalus; species Centrapalus pauciflorus. The sequence continues at coordinate 39,772 of JAANYP010004717.1, forward strand.
ATTGGATCACTGCCATGCAAGAAGAACTCAATCAGTTTGAAAGAAACAAAGTATGGAAGCTGGTCCCTGCTCCTAAAGGTAAAACTATAATTGGCACTAAATGGGTTTTCAGGAAGAAAATGGATGAGCAAGGTCATGTCATTAGAAATAAGGCAAGACTTGTTGCTCAGGGCTATAGACAGGAGGAAGGTATTGACTATGATGAAACATTTGCTCCTGTGGCCAGGCTAGAGGCAATTCATTTGTTTCAAGCCTACGCTGCTCATATGAGCATGAAGGTATTCCAAATGGATGTGAAGAGTGCATTTTTGAATGGGAAGCTGCAAGAAGAGGTCTATGTCAAGCAGCCTCCAGGTTTTGAGAATGAACACCATCCAGGTTTTGTCTATAAGTTGGACAAAGCCCTCTATGGTCTAAAACAAGCCCCTAGAGCCTAGTATGACACTCTTACTGGTTTTCTTATGAGCAATGGGTATTCTAGAGGTAAAGTAGATACCACATTGTTCATAAAGAAAGTGAAATCTGATATTATGCTTGTTCAAATTTATGTGGATGACATAATATTTGGTTCTACCAATGAGCAGTTATGCAAGAATTTTTCATTACTCATGAAATCCAAATATGAAATGAGTATGATGGGTGAACTTACTTTCTTTTTAGGATTATAGGTTAAACAAACCTCAAATGGAATTTTTATTAATCAAAGAAAGTACACTTTAGATCTACTGTAAAAGTTTAAATTTGATCAAAGTTCTCCTATTAAAACCCCAATGGCAACCAATGTAAAGTTGGATGCAGATGCCAGTGGCAAAGCTGTTTCAGTATCAGCTTACAGAGGCATGATTGGGAGCTTGCTGTATTTAACTGCTAGTAGACCTGATATTATGTTTGCTACTTGTTTATGTGCTAGGTTCCAAGCTGATCCAAAAGAATCACATCTAGCTGCTGTAAAAAGAATCTTCAGATACCTTAAGGGTACACCAGGTTTGGGTCTTTGGTATCCCAAAGACTCAAGTCTTGAACTGACAGGTTATTCAGATTCTGATTTTGCATGTTGCAGGCTAGACAAGAAAAGCACAACAGGTGGATGTCAACTCCTTGGTTGTAAGTTGATAAGTTGGTGTAGCAAGAAGCAAACCTCAGTGTCTACTTCTACTGCTGAAGCTGAGTACATTGCTGCTGGAAGCTGCTGTGGGCAGATTCTGTGGATGCAGCATCAGCTTGAAGACTATGGCCTTGCATATAGGAAAACTCCTATTCTGTGTGATAATACAAGTGCCATAGCTATATCCAACAATCCAGTGTTTCACTCCAGAACAAAGCATATAGAAGTTAGACATCACTTTATCAGAGATCACATTCAGAAAGGTAATGTGGAGGTAAGTTTTATTTCCACTGATGAACAGCTTGCAGACATTTTCACCAAACCTCTTGATGAAAACAGGTTTAATTACCTTGTCAGCAAGCTGGGCATGTTAAACAAAAGTGACTAAGTGTCTTTAATGTTCTAAGACTTTATATGTCTCACACTGCTCAAGTTCTTTTAGAACAGCTTAGACAGAACAGGTTATGCATGTTCTATACTTAGCCGTTTTCTGTAAAACTCGAACAGCTTGAGCGTATAACAGGTTTGACAAATAACAACTTATATGTCAAGCTTGATCTGATGATCAAACCTCCACCCTGCTCACTCTCTCAATCTGTCATACAAGACATTGTCTTGTAACCTGATCAGCTATTGAACACAACCTGTTCTTACATAGCTGAACAGGTTGAAGGAACAGCTTGAAGAGCGAACAGCTTGTGATGACCCTGCTCATCACAGGTTTGACCATCAGCTTAGACCATCAGTTTAATTACCTTTCTTCATAATTAAGTTACTTAATTTTTGTTTTTATTTAACTTAATTACTGCGGATAATGTGGGTTACGTGTGTTAGTGATTAAAAAGGGCTCAGGTGGTCTAACAAACGGTCTGACATGGACAACCGTTCCGTTTTCCGTTAAAGACCTTTTCAAATCAACCGCCCAAATGTTTCTCTCTCATACCCACTCACATTTAAATCCTATAAATACCCCCTACTGTTTCATCTTCGTCTTCCTCACTACTACCATAAACCTCCTAAGAACCCTAAAAATCGACTAAGTGTCTTGTGCATCTGCTACTCTCACTACTTCCCAAATGGCTCACAAAAACGACCCCTTTCTACCAGTATTTGTTGGTGATGATGTACAGAAACACTCATCAGTCACCACAATGCTAACATTAAAACCCACTAACTACATTGCCAACCTCACAATCCCCAAAAACTATGTGGGAAAAGGCTATGATCAAATGGTGGAATTTTTGAAAGTTCATCCGTTGAACTACGCCATGACTGCTACTCCTGGTGTCCTGTACCAGGAGATGGTGTATGAGTTCTGGTACACCTGTGCCTACAACCCAGATACCAAAGTCATCAAGGGCACCATACTCAATGGGACTCAGACCATTGAGATCAACACTCGTCTGCTCAGGGAAGTTCTTCCACTCCCTGTGGTTGAAAATATGATCAACCACAGCCTGAAGATGAACAGATGAAGAATCCGCTGCACTTCTGCGGTGTAGCAGAACCAAAAGTTGGAGCAACGCTGTTCAGAAAGGATCTGTCTCCTACTTACAGCTTCTTGTTTGCCTCTGTGGTAATGTGCTTCAGCAGCAAAGTTGGTTCCTTTGACCAACTGAGCCGTGATGAAGTTCCTGTAGTTCTGCAGCTTGTGGATGGAACTACAATAGACATGGCAAAGTGGATTTTCATGAATTTGAGGAACCTCGTGCAGCAGGAGACACGACTAGCTACTGTTCGATATCCTAGGTTTCTGAGCCTCATCTTCAAGCATATTTGTGGTGAGCATTGGTATAACTCTCAGCCTTTACTTCATACTGCTGCCTTCCATGTAATAGGGAATAGAGTTTTCTATACTACTGTTCTCCCAAATGAGCCTCCTCTGTCAACACCAATGAGGAGGTTGTTAGGATTGGTGGAAGGGCCCTCTGATGTGAGGGTGGATCCAGAAGCTGCTCCCAGAAGAAAATCCAAAGCCAGGGCCAAGCTTGTTAAAAGGACCCTGGAAACTACTGAAGCTGGGCCTGTCTCCAAGAAGGCCAAAATAGCTCAGTCTGAGTCTGCACTCTTAGCCTCTGTGGCTGAGGGGGAGCAGGCTCCTCACCCTGGTTCATTCGTTGAACCTGAAGCCTCTGTGGCTGGTGCCTCTATGGCACCTGAGCCTATGGAACAGGACAGCTCACCTGTTTCTGAGCCAGTCTCCAAACCTGTCCAGTCTGAACCTCTCATCTCCTCTCCAAAATCCCCCACCTCATCTCACATTTTATACCAACGCAAAAAGAAACCAACAGCCCAGACTAGCTCCTCTGTTCCCTCTCAACAAGGTTCAGTTGAAAAAGAAGCAACCCCTGCTGCCTCTCCTATTTTGGGAGAAGGATCTGCACAATTGGAGCCTGCTTCACTCCACCCTGTGTCAACCCCAAGTCATCCTAGACCCTCTGGTTCCTCCCAACAGGAGCCAGTTGTACAAATGGAGAAAGCCACATCAACTATTCTAGCCTCCCAACAGGCTGATAATATTGAAAGACAGGAGTTCTCTCCACTCCATACTGAGTCCACACTATCCCCATCTCATACTTCTCTACACCCTGAGTCTGCACGAGGTGTCCACACTGCTGGCTTAGACCAACCAGCAGATCAGCCTCAAACTTCTGCTCCTCATGATGCAGCTGTTCTACACCAACAGCTGCTGAAGGACCCACAACTCAAGCTGATGAACCTCAGGGAACAGAACATCCCTTTGGTGAGGCTAATCCCTTCATGAAAACTCCATCAGCAGGTTTCACCACTGCTGATGTTGAAATGCAAATTCCATCTCCCCATGATGAGGTACTTTTAAACCAAGGTACCGTAGAGGGAACCACCACTGGCCTTAATGAAGGTGCTGCAAAACAAGCAGTGTCTGAAAGGCTACAATCCTCTACCCCCTCTCCTGATGATGCAGCTACTGCCACTGCTGAAGGACCCATCGACCCCTCCAAGCTGGGCCACATTACTTTTGTCCAGGCTATGGAGCTTCCATCGAAAATACCCTCTCCCTCTACATCACATCCCCATACACCAGCCTCATCCTCTTCATCTCCATCTACACACTCCAAACAATCCACCCATACACCTCCATCCCCTAAAGACCTGCCTTTGAAGGATCAGCTCTCTTTGCTGACCAATAAAGTTGGTTCTTTAGAAACCTCCATGTCTTCTCTACCCTCTCTCATTTCAGACTCTGTGTCTGAACAGCTTATGGGATTCTTTGATATGTTCAAGGATTCCTTCCCAGCCACTCCACAAACTGACAATTCCTCACAGCTGCTTGCACTCACTGCACAGCTGCAAAATGTCTCCACCTCCCTATCCTCCATTCTTTCACTCCAACAGGACTCTGTGTCCTCTATGACAGCCATCTCTAATCAGCTGTCATCTCTCCTCACCACTTGCAATTCTACACTTCCAACTACTTTGGCCAGCTTAAACACTTTAATAGGCTCTCTATCAAATTCTGTGTCATCAAATCTTGCTGATGTGCAGGACTCTCTTGAGTTACATCTTGCACTGCTCCAAACTTTGCTGTTTACAGCTTCTGATAGGGAAAACATTCTTAAGCTGACCTCCCTTGCTGATACCCAATCCTCCTCTCTTCAAAATTGTCTTTCCCAACTTGCAGAGGTGAAGGACAACCTGGCTTTCTTAGTGCATAGCCTGGTTGGTCCCAAGCCTGCTGCCAAAACTGCTGGAAAGCCTGCTGACTTCGTGTCTTCAGGCAGACCAGGTATTGAAGGTGCTGGTCCATCTCCTTCAAAGGGGGAGAAGTCATCTGCCTCGAAGCCTAAGGGGGATAAAACTTCTTCTCCTAAGGAGAAATCAGTACCTACTGGTCAACCAGCAGAAGCATCTGCAACAGGTACAATGGAAGGCGCCTCTCAAGCTGCTCAGCTTACTCAGGCTGAATCTCCAAACCCTGCTCAGTCTAAGGGGGAGGAATTCATTTCTGAGGGCAGGCCAAGCAGCAGAAGGAGGCATCTCATTTTAGAGGAAGAAGAAGAGGAGGAAGATTCTCCTGAGGCTGTTATCACTACAACAGCTAAAGGAAAAGAAAAAGCAGCATCTGATCCTGAACAGCAGAAAGCAGCAGAGTTAAAGTTTCACAAAGCCAGGGCAAAGGAAATGGGTCTTCCCATGGATAAATACTATGAGTTCAGAAATGAACAGCTTCATGCCCTGGAAGCACTAAGAAAAGAAATAGCCTCTGCCAAAGCTGCCAAATCTTTTGCACTCCAAGAAGCAAGCAAAGTCAAAATGCCCTCTTTGGATGTGCAGAAGAAACTGATGGAAGCTGCTAGGGAATCAGCGGGTGAAAAGGAAGGTGAACAGGTTAAGGGTGCTCTGGTCTCTGTGACCAAACCAAAACAAGCATCCTCTGCAAGGGCCCAGTTCCATTTTGACAATTTGGCAAGGAAAAAGTTTAAGGATGTTGCTGATAGAAGGCTTGCCAAAGAAGCAATTGTCAAAGCTGTACCCATAGCAAGAAAAAGCAAAGAGTGGAAATTGCAGATAACCAGAATGGGTGCAACAGGCCCAGAGCTGGAAACTTATGACTACACTGATGTTGCACAAATGGGGTACAGGGAATGGGTTGAGCTGGCAGTTGCCCTGAGCCAGTCTAAGTCAGAAACGGCTAAGACTATCAGGGCATATATTAAGAAGCTGATGGAGAGAGTGCAGGATCTTGGCCTGATCTCAAAAGAAGTCAGTGAGGGTGTCTCTGTGACATACCCCAAAATAAAGGCCAGGAGGACAAGGAAGGATACTGAGCTTGAACAACTCCTCATCTTAATTGAACAGGGTGACTATGCTGTTGAGATGAAAGGAATTGACTACAGCCTACCTAGTGGAGTGTTTGAAGAAGGCAAGATAATTGAAGAGCCTGAGTTGGGGGCATTTTTTGTAGATCCCTTAACACAGAAGAAATGCTTTCAGAGAGCATCAGATCTATACAAGGTGGATCTGAGACAGCTTGCAGCCTTCAGATTTGCAGCTTCATTTAGGCAATCAAGCAAGTGGAGAGCAGCCGTCTGGGATCAGCTCAGAGGCTTTTATGAAAGAGGTGAACTTCAAGATCCCAAGTTTATGATCCTCAGAGTTGAAATCAAAGATTTGGAGGAAACAAGGGAGGAGCTTGAAAAATTGTTTGAAGGACCACCTCCACTGGAATGAAGTCCATTTACCAACAGGGTAAGTGAAGAATGGAAGCTGTCCATCTGTTGGACAGGCTTGCCATTATCTGCTCCCAAATCAAAAGTCGAAAGTGTTGAACGTTTTGTACATTAGTTGTACTTTGTTACATATGTTTTAACTTTGCTTATTTACATCAGTTGTAATATACATTAGTTGTACTCCTGTAAAAACATGTGTTGTTCTTATGTAATCAAAATCAGTATATATAAACTAATCTTTTACTTTACTTAAATGTTGTAATTCCTTTTCAGCAAGATGTATTGTAAAAATGTATAGTGATTATTGATTAAATCAGCTTAGACTGATTATTGCAAATAGGGGGAGATTGTTAGGCACAAAAAGGCCTAAGTCAAACCTGCTGTAAATCTGAGGGGGAGATTTTTAATCAAACCTGTTGATGCTTTTGAAGGTTGAACTTAAGGCCTGTTATATGCCTTATTGAAACCTGAAAGTGATTTGCAATATCAGCCCAAAGCTGTTTACCATGTTGCATTCTTTGCAACAAAGACAGTTTTGTCCAAACTGTTCTGTCTGCTGAACAGGCTAGGCATAAACTGTCTACGCTGCTCTATTCTCTTGAGCAGCTTGGGCAGTTTTCAAGTGTTCTGTTCTTTGTGAACAGAACCTGTTCTTTGTGAACAGGTTAAACACTTTATGGAATATGTTTCCAAGTCCTCATGTATTGTTTTTGGCTACAAGATCAGTTTACAAGTCGAAGACAAAGTGGAAAACAGAACTGCACAGCCTGCCCACGCTGTTATGATACATGAAGACAAACAGATATTTGAAAAGGGTGTAACATCCCAAATTTTAATTAATTGTAATTTGCAAATTTTAAGAACTAAATTGTTGTACTTTTGGATGATTATATTAAGTTAAGCAAATTTTGATCATATTATCAGTTAAATAAAAAGATACGAAGTTGAGGGGTGTAATATGCAAGTGGGTCAAAATGGGAAATAAAAGATGGAAAACCCTTTCATTTCCACAAACCCATTCTCTCACTACTCTCTCTCTCTAAACCGATTTCTCTCTCTACTCTCTCTCTCTCTCTCTCTCTCTCTCTCTCTCTCTCGGCTTCACTTCAAGAACACACAAGAATCAACAATTTCAAGTGTAAAAAGTTGGATTCAAGTAGCAAATTAGGAACTATAACCACTGCAACAAACAAATCGAGGTAAGGTTCGCTCAAACTTGTGATATTTGGAGTTTTTGGTTCGGTTTTTGTGTGAACCGAATCACAAGATTTTGTTCTCAGATGTTAATGCATGTTGGATATTAGTGTTGCAATGTTTAAATCGAGTGTTAGTGATGCAATGTACAAAATTTCAGAATCAGATTCACACTCTAAGTATGATTTTGAATGTTAGTGTGTGTTTTAGTGTGTGTGTTCTTCGAGAATTATAGAAAAATGGACACAAATGTCAGATTTTTGGTACATTATGACATATTATAAGTTGATATAGTACATTTAAGTTCATATTTACAAATGTAGTTACTGAAACATGCAAAAATGGTCAAAAATGAAAATCTGGAACTATGCTAAGTATGAACTCGGATCAGTATGGACCGAATTCGGGCCATCCGAATTCGGGCCCTTTTCAACCATTTCGGACCAATGTCCCATTTCGGACCATACCTAGTTCGGACCAATAGTAACTTCGGACCAACTACAATTTCGGGTCCATCCCAATTCGGACCCCCAACCTAATTCGGACCTATACCCAAATTCGGACACTTACACTATTTCGGACCAGAGCCCAATTCGGACCATCCGGATTTCGGACCATCCGAATTCGGACGGGGTCCGAATTCAGTGCTATTTCAATTAATTTTCAGAATTTAAGTTTTAAGCAATTACTGACACAAAATTCACTATTACACTTACTTTACAGATCATTGTGGTGTTATCAAAACACACATTGATTCAGAGACAAATCACACAATACCAATCACTGTGAGTAACAGATTGTCATTCTAACATTTATTGTTTTTGCATTCATGTTTATATACTCAATGGCATGTTCACATTGTTCATATACATCATTTGGCACTCGTACATGATTTGTTGTTATGATGCACACTCGTACTTGACATGTAACACACATGTAGCCAGCGTTAATTTGAAAGTGCATCTATTTACATCATGCTTGCACTGCATGATCATTACTTCACAATCTGATGCGACCTGGACTGGGGCTGACAGCAGGCCACTGTCGGGGACTGATCATCCCACTCGTTATCCCGTCAGGTTCGGCACATCCCCGATCAGCATTTGAACTGCCAACCCCATGCTAGCACTGCATGGTTTAGACATACATTGAGGCTTACACTGCCTGATTTGACATACATGGGGCTTACATCTGCCCATGGTTAGCATTGCTTGTAAAGAAATATTTGTTGTTTGCATAATATGTTTTCTCACTAAGCATTAGCTTACAGTTGACTCACAATGTTTTCAGGCAAAGGAAAAAGTGTAGCAGGACCTTCTACTTAAGCATATCAATTCAATATCCCGGAGACTTAGAAGCTATTGGTACTTGAATGTAATAGCTTTGGGCTGGGATTTACTACTTTCAAAACAATTTGTGATGTTGTAATAGTTAGACTTTGTCACTGTAGACATGTACTTTCATTGCTTTAGTGTGGAACTGCTTAAATCTATTTTTAAGTTTTCAATTTCAATTATCATGATAAACATTGGGTTGTTTGTTGATCATGGTGATTCCAATTATAATATCAAAGCAAGAGGGTGTCACAGGTTTTTGTATCAGAGCATTAGTTTGAGGTTTCAAGTGTCCGCGAGGACTTGGACCAAACTTAGGTTATGATATTAGAACGGACTCCTAGGAAATGATCTGAACTAAGATAGGATTGACATGCACACGCGGACAAATAAAGGGTAACTGTAAACACTTAGGACTTACAAATAAATGTTCTAAATATAAGTTGTTATATTTCAGAACATGTCAGGAGACGATGTGACTCCTCAACAAATGTTCCAGATGATGCAAGCTCTCATGGAACAGAACAATGAGCTACAATCCAAACGAATGGCAGAGCAGGCTCATTCATTTGCCGACCAGTTAAGGGCCAGAGATGAGGCCGAAGCGAAACGAAAGGCCGATAAACGAAAGAACAAGGAGCAAGAACAAGATGATCAAGAGGAAAGACAAGACACTGGATCTTCTAACAGATCAAGGGGTTGCAGGTTTAAGGATTTCAAAAGTAACGGGGCTGTTACTTTTGATGGAACTGGAGATGCTGTCACAGCATTGGAGTGGATCACCACCACGGAGAGAACTTTCAGAATCAGCGACTGCGCTGACAAGGACATGGTCTGCTTTGCAACCGCTATGTTTGCAAGGGACGCAGTAATGTGGTGGGCTGCAATGACACATGTGTTGACGATGGAGGTAGTGTCACACATGTCCTGGAGTGAATTCAAGGAAGTATTCTCTCAGCAATACTGTCCTACTGATGAGAAGCGCCGTCTAGAGGCAAAATTTCTGAACCTGACTCAAGGAACGAAAACGGTTACACAATATGCCGTTGAGTTCACCCGACTAAGTCTGTTCGCATCCCATCAAGTCGTCACAGAGGAAAGAAAGATAGCTCGGTTTGAGGCCGGTTTAGATTATGAGATTCGCCGAACCATGAGTGGGGTTCGGTATACAACTTTTGCTAGGTTACTGGAGGCTGCTCGAAATGTGGAGTAGATTGTTCTATTATCTGGATATGTCATCGGTTCAGCCGCCGCATCACCGACTCAACCGTCGCCGCCAAAAAGGTAGCGGAAGTCTGGATCATCTCGATTCTCTCCTCAATCCCATCAACAGTCATCATCACCCAAGAAGGGAAGGGCCTTTTCGGCCAATTCTGAAATGAGAGATTGCAGGAGGTGCAGAAAAGCGCACTCTGGGGAGTGCAAGACTCAAGACATGTACTGTTTCTGCTGTGGGCAGAAAGGCCATCACTGGGAGCATTGTCCTCGAAAAGACGATGCATGCTACAACTGCCATAGACTTGGCCATTTTGCAAGGGATTGCCCGAAACCCCCGCGAGATCAGAGCGTACATCAATCAACAACAAGATCTTCTGCAGCTTCCACTGCTCGCAGAGATCAATCTCAAAGGGCTCCGACAAGGGCATTCCAAATCACAGCTGAAGAAGCAAAAGATGACCCGGAGGTGGTCACTGGTACGTTCTATGTTAATTCCATTCCTGCACGTAAACTGTTTGATTCCGGAGCCAATCGTTTGTTTGTCTCCACATCATTTGCTCGTCAATTTAACATGCCTACTTCCAAACTGCAATTTGTACTTGACATAGAGACTGCTAGCAACATGTTAGTTAAAGCAGACAAAGTGTATAAGAATTGCACATTACTTGTAGAAGACGTAGTATTCAATATAGATCTAATTCCCATGGAGTTCGGGGAATTCGACGTCATAGTAGGTATGGACTGGTTGGTTCACAATGAGGCCCAGATTGTATGCAAGAAAAGGATGATTAAAATTACCACTCCGGAGGGCCGAGACATTTGCATATATGGTGACAGACTCAAAGGCGACTTATGCCTTATTTCAATTGCAAAAGCCCGAAAGCACGTTGCCAAGGGTTGTCCTGCTTATTTAGCCTACGCTGTCGATGCTAAGGCTGAAATTCAATCTCCATCCGCCGTTCCCGTTGTCTCAGAATTTCCAGATGTCTTTCCAGAAGATATCTCGGGATTGCCACCTGATCGTCAAGTGGAATTCCGCATTGATCTCATTCCCGGAGCTGCTCCAATAGCAAAGGCTCCTTAATTACCATTTAGCCCCTGCTGAAATGCAGGAAATGATGAAACAATTACAGGAGTTGCTCAATAAGGGTTTCATACGCCCAAGTTCTTCTCCATGGGGCGCTCCTGTGTTGTTTGTTAAGAAGAAAGATGGCACATTGCGTATGTGCATCGATTACCACGAGCTCAACAAAGTCACAATTAAGAACAAATATCCGTTGCCCCGGATTGATGATCTCTTCGACCAGTTACAAGGCGCAAGTTACTTTTCGAAGATTGATCTCGTTCGGGTTATCACCAACTCAAAGTACATCCAGACGATATTCCAAAGACGGCTTTCAGAACTCGTTACGGACACTACGAGTTTCTGGTGATGCCATTTGGTCTCACAAATGCGCCGACTGCTTTCATGGATCTCATGAATAGAGTCTGCCGGCCAATGCTTGACAAATCTGTCATCGTGTTCATTGATGACAATCTCATCTATTCAAAGACCGAAGAGGATCATGCGGCACATCTGAGGGAGTTACTAGAGTTGCTACGCAAAGAGCGACTTTATGCCAAATTCTCCAAGTGTGAATTCTGGTTGAGGCAGGTACGTCTCAACATTCGAAACAAATTCATGATCCTTATACTCAATCATAAACTTGTTGTTAACTTGCATCTACTCAATATTCAATTCAGATCAAATTCTTGGGGCACGTGATATCTGGTGCTGGGATTTCTGTTGATCCTGCAAAGATCGAAGCTATCCAGAACTGGGAATCACCTCGCAACGCCTCAGAAATTCGTAGCTTACTGGGATTGGCTGGTTATTACCGCCGATTCATCAAAGACTTCTCCAAAATCGTCGTTCCGCTTACAAAGCTTACTCGCAAGAATGCAACCTTCTTTTGGAAAGAAGAACAACAAGCTGCTTTTGATAATCTGAAGAAGCTACTAAGTGAAGCACCAGTATTAGCCCTACCTGAAGGGAACGAAGACTTTGTTGTCTATACAGATGCATCAGGCATGGGTTTGGGAGCTGTACTGATGCAAAGAGGAAATGTCATAGCATATGCTTCTAGACAGCTCAAACCACATGAGAAAGAATACTCTACTCATGATCTAGAGCTAACTGATGTGACATTCGCTCTCAAATTATGGAGGCACTATTTGTATGGAACCAAGTGTCAGCTCTACACCGACCACAAGAGTTTAAAGTATATATTCAGTCAGAAGGACTTGAATATGAGGCAGAGAAGGTCAATGGAGCTGATAAAAGATTACGACTGTGAGATTCTCTATCATCCAGGGAAAGCCAACGTAGTGGCTGATGCCCTAAGCAGAAAGACCTACTGCAAGGCATATTGCTATGCCTTGAACTTCTACAATTTTGACATCAACTATCATAGATGATGTAAGAGCTGCTCAAATGGAGGCTCTAAAGGAGGAGAATGTAAAGGATGAAAATATCAGAATTCAACTGCCATTAATGCAAGACGATGTGTAACACCCCGACTCCCGAGCAGGTACGTGTAATTATCTTATTGACCAATTATTTTATTGAGTATTGCGTTGGTCCAATTGCGTCCCGTATAGTGGATTATACGTGTCGGGACGGTGAATTACGTGGATTCGGGATATAATTTTAGTGGATAAATTATAATTATGGATTCACGAGATTAAATGGGATTTAATGATATAAATAGTGGATTTTTGTTATTGGGGTCGGGTATCGGTGTCGAACCCGCGATATAACGGGATCCGTTTATGTGATATATGTGTGTGTGACGTGCATTCTTATCTTCTTTTGTGCAAAATTCCAGAGATAAGTGTGTGTGTGCAATTCTCTTGCTGCTGGGGTCTGGTTTGAAGCCAATTCAAAAGATTGAAGTGCTAAAGATCAGATTTGGCATCTCCTATTTGTGTTCTTGAGTTTAAGGTGAGAAACCCATAGATTTGAATCTAATTTTGTGTATTAAATGTTGAGATATGTTGGGAATTGGTGTATCTATGTGTTAGAAGAGTTTTAGTATCATTTTTGTGAATTATGGATGCTGAAATCGATTTGGGAGAGGATTATACCTCCTGGACAGAGTAGAAAAACGAACAGGGGAACTGTTCTGTATCGTGAGCGCGACCGCGACGCGCTAAGCGCGGCCACGGTGTTCTTCCTCGAGCGCGGGCCGCGATCGGGCCAGTGCGGCCGCGATCCGGCTTCTGCGGGTTTGGGTCGATTTGGGCTTTGGGGGTCCGTTGGGCTGTTTTGTGGGGTTCATTTGGGTATATTAACAGTTATGGGATAATCGAGATTAATCTGGGAGAATTAATTTGTGTACAGGGATTGCCAGAGATTGTTACGGGCCGGGTTCGGATCAATCAGTTAGGGAAATTGTGCAGGGTGATCCAGGTGAGTACGCGAGACTTTTTCCGAAGACTAGTCGCTGTCTTTCGAGTCTTTTGTGTTAATATTTCATATGTGATTATATGAATTGTTGGGCACTGCGAGTTGCCCCTCAGGTATGATCTTTCCTTCTTTATATGTGTTATATGTTTCAGATCCATTACTATATATTACGATGAGTATCGTGGGAGCTGTGTAGCTCTGTTTGACCCTGTGTAGGGTTCCCATATATATATATATATATATATATATATATATATATATATATATATATATATATATATATATATGCGGTCGTTACTCCTGTTAGCCTCCACGGGCGTGGTTTGGCTCCAGGGGGGGGGGGATTCCCCAATTGAGATGAGTATCTCTTTCTGTATTGGATCTCTAGTGTCTATGATTAGAGACTCATGGGCATGTGTTATGCCGTGTAGTGTAGGGCTGCCATGTGACATGCGATATGTGATTATGTGAACTGTGCAGTGTCTAACCCTTGTGTACTCACGAGCTGCGAAGCTTACGTATTCGAGTCTGATGTGTGTATCAGGGGAACCGAAGATAGGACCGCCGGCTCCCGAGCGAAGATAGGAGCTTGACTTGTCGTTGCCGAGAGATTCTGCTTTTGTTATATGTATGTGATTACTCTGTTGGAAACCTTGGGATAAATGATACTGGGTTTGTATGTGAATTTTTGGGTCTGGGTCGGGTCTTGTATGTCGGGTTGACATTTGGGTATTATGACTATGTTCGTGAAATGTTTTAATTAATCAGTGTTTGTGTAAACCTTGACATTGTGATATGGATATTATATGCGTTAATGCCACCTGTGTATTGTAAATGACGTGGCTTTTAGTTGGGATTAGAGGGTGGTACATGATGGAACCGGACTGAAGGGTGTTTATGGTAGAGTTTGGGTTCCTAAGTTCGGGAACATGCGCGAAGTAATTCTTGAAGAAGCTCACCAATCTAAGTTCTCAATTCACCCTGGAAGCACGAAAATGTACAACGACTTGAAAGCCGACTTCTGGTGGCCAGGGTTGAAAAGAGACGTTGGGTAATTTGTAGAAAGGTGCAGAACTTGTCGTCTAGTCAAAGCTAAACACCAACAGCCCTATGGTAGTATGCAACCTCTTCCTATCCCGGAATGGAAGTGGGATCATATTACTATGGACTTTATAACGAAGCTACCCAAGACTCGTCGTCAACATGATGCCATTTGGGTCATCGTTGACCGTCTGACAAAATCTGCGCACTTCATTCCAATCCGAGAAACCTACTCACTGGACCGTCTTGCCCAGATTTACGTAAACAAAATCGTCATTAGGCATGGTGTGCCTAAGTCTATTATCTCTGACCGATATAGTAGATTCACTTCTAACTTCTGGGTTGCCTTACAAAACGGTCTTGGTACTCGTATCGCAATGAGTACTGCTTACAGACCTCAATCTGATGGGCAGAGTGAAAGGACGATCTTAACTCTGGAATACATGCTCAGAGCCTGTGTCATGGATTTGGGTGGTAACTGGGACGATCACCTTCCATTGGTTGAATTTTCCTACAACAACAGTTACCATTCCACAATCAAGATGGCACCGTTTGAGTTCCTGTATGGCAGAAAGTGTAGGACTCCAACTTGTTGGAGGGAAACAGGAGAAACTCCAATAGCTGGTCCTGCCTTATTGCAAGAAACCAACGAAAAGATCCAACTCATTAGACAGTACATGAAAACGGCACAAGATCGGCAAAAGAACTACCACGATCGCCGTCACAAAGCGATAGAGTTTCAAAAGGACGATTGGGTATACTTAAAGGTTTCTCTGATGAAAGGTGTCACGAGATTCGTAAAGCGAGGAAAACTATCACCTCGGTTCATAGGACCCTTCAAGATACTAGAAAGAGTTGGTAATCAGTCCTATCACTTGGACTTGCCGGAAGAATTATCAGGTGTTCACCCGGTCTTTCACGTTGGATACTTAAGAAAGAGTCTGGTGGCCGAAAGGGAACCATGGACTGATCATTCGGAGATAAAAATTGACGAACGACTAAGGTTCGTTGATGAGTCGAAGTGCATCTTGGAAACAAAAGTCAAGAAACTCCGCAACAAGGAAATCAGGATGGTGCTGGTCAAGTGGAAGCATCATCGGGGAGCTAATCATACTTGGGAATCGGAAGAAGACATGAAGACTAAGTACCCAAGTCTGTTTAGCGTAGCATGACTTCGCGGACGAAGTATAGGCGTGGTGGAGCCCATGCTGTAACATCCCAAATTTTAATTAATTGTAATTTGCAAATTTTAAGAACTAAATTGTTGTACTTTTGGATGATTATATTAAGTTAAGTATGAACTCGGATCAGTATGGACTGAATTCGGACCATCCGAATTCGGGCCCTGTTCAACCATTTCGGACCAATGTCCCATTTCGGACCATACCTAGTTCGGACCAACTACAATTTCGGGTCCATCCCAATTCGGACCCCCAACCTAATTCGGACCTATACCCAAATTCGGACACTTACACTATTTCGGACCAGAGCCCAATTCGGACCATCCGGATTTCGGACCATCCGAATTCGGACGGGGTCCGAATTCAGTGCTATTTCAATTAATTTTCAGAATTTAAGTTTTAAGCAATTACTGACACAAAATTCACTATTACACTTACTTTACAGATCATTGTGGTGTTATCAAAACACACATTGATTTAGAGACATATCACACAATACCAATCACTGTGAGTAATAGATTGTCATTCTAACATTTATTGTTCTTGCATTCATGTTTATATAGTCAATGGCATGTTCACATTGTTCATATACATCATTTGGCACTCGTACATGATTTGTTGTAATGATGCACACTCGTACTTGACATGTAACACACATGTAGCCAGCGTTCATTTGAAAGTGCATCTATTTACATCATGCTTGCATTGCATGATCATTACTTCACAATCTGATGCGACCTGGACTGGGGCTGACAGCAGGCCACTGTCGGGGACTGATCATCCCACTCGTTATCCCGTCAGGTTCGGCACATCCCCGATCAGCATTTGAACTACCAACCCCATGCTAGCACTGCATGGTTTACACATACATTGAGGCTTACACTGCCTGATTTCACATACATGGGGCTTACACCTGCCCATGGTTAAGCATTGCTTGTATAGAAATGTTTATTGTTTGCATAATCTGTTATCTCACTAAGCATTAGCTTACAGTTGACTCACAATGTTTTCAGGCAAAGGCAAAAGTGTAGCAGGACCTTCTACTTAAGCATATCAATTCAATTTCCCGGAGACTTAGAAGCTATTGGTACTTGAATGTAATAGATTTAGGCTAGGATTTACTACTTTCAAAACAATTTGTGATGTTGTAATAGTTAGAATTTATCACTGTATACATGTACTTTCATTGCTCTAGTGTGGAACTGCTTAAATCTATTTTATGTTTTCAATTTCAATTATCATGTTAAACATTGGGTTGTTTGTTGATCATGGTGATTTCAATTATAATATCAAAGCAAGAAGGTGTCACAAAGGGTGACTGACCTTTTCTTATATCAAAATGGCATTTATAAAAAAAGAAAGATGCAAGTTGACATTCCTCTTTTGGTTAAAGCCTCATGCAACAGTGACAAAAGGAAAAGACAAAGATTCTACCATGTGAAGACAAAGATACTTTATCAGAACATGCAGAAAGGTGTTTTGTCTTTTTGGAAAGACTCTCCACTATCTCATCTGTCCAATGAGGAAGCTTCACTGAGATTCTCCTTTTGGGTATAAAAGGAAGCTTCTAAGGATAATGAAATTGAGAGTGTGACAATCAGTACGTGCATTGAAGTGTGTTATTCCATGCATGCAAGTCTGCTTATATAAAACAGTAGAGTCTGTCTAAGCTGTTCATGTATAAGCTGTCCATCTGAGTCTTGTAAAAACAGTGAGTGCTTCTAAGTGAGAGTAATCACTGTAACTAGTCTGAGTGTGTTTTAGATTAGTTGACAAACTGTTGTATCTGTCATCTCAGCTTGAACCTTTCCGCATTCAAGCTTGTTTGTAATTAACTTTTGTTGATGATACATACAAACATTGAGAAAAGAGTATTTAAGTTTTAAATAGCCGTATTCACCCCCCCCCCCCCCCTCTACAGCTTAGAGCTATACACTTGGAAACCTTTTGGGACCTACAGTTCATCTTTCTTATTCTTGAAGATCCACTTCGTGCCAATGATAGACTTGTCCTTTGGTCGTTCAACTAATCTCCAGACCTTCAACCTTTCACACTGATTGAGCTCCTCTTGCATAGCTACAATCCAGTCTGCATCCAAAAGAGCTTCTTTGACCGTCTTTGGCTCGATCTTGCTCAAAAAATTTTGAGAATAGACATTCGTTCATGATAGCTCTCCGAGTTCGTAGTAAGGCAGAAGGATCACCAACGATGTTTTCTGGTGAGTGGTCCCTTGTCCATTTTGAATGTATGAGGGTAAGATTGAAGCTGGTCTTGATTTGGATTCAAGTCCAGGTAGGGAATTCGGAGGTTTGTTTCAGATGTTGATGGGATATCAACTGAGGTGAGGGTTTCTATATTTTCAGAATTCGGAGGAGTTTCAAAAGATTATGGAGCTTGAACTAGTTGTACACTTTCAATAGGTATATGTACATCTGTGGTTGAAATCTCTCCAGTATCTTCTGAAATCTGTTGGTGTGAATGATCAGAGACTCCTACCGGATCTTCAGTAATCCTGTCAGGAACCAAAATAGGAACATTAGATTTGGTCTTTTCAAAGTAGTCTTCATAAAAATTTTCAAAAAGTTTATTTAGATCATTCATTTCATCTTTCTGTTCGTATGACTTCACAGAAGTCGTCTGTTTAAGTTCGGGTCCTGAACTGGTGTGTTCAGAAGCCATCACATCTCCTTCGTCAAATTTTACGTTTACGCTCTCGTTAACGGTCTTCGTTCTTTTATTGTAGACTCGGAATGCCGCCAACTCTTTGGAATATCTAAAGAAGACGCCTTCATCCGCTTTCTGATTAAACTTTCCCAAGTTGTCTTTGTCATTCAGGATAAAACACCTGCATCCAAAAACATGAAAGAATTTAATATTGGGAACTCGTTTATTAATCAGTTTGTATGGTGTCTATAATTCCAAATATAAGAAGCATTCATTCAACTTTCATTCATATGATCAATAATATTATAAGCATGAAGAACACTATGAATATAATGAAGAACAATAAAAACATTTAAGTTTAGATAAACCTAAATTGCTTTCCAATTCGACGTACGTACAATGCTTTCAACAACTTGAACAACTACAAATGAAAACCTAAACAAACTATTTATAAGAAAGTAAAATGAATCCAAACTATCCATACACATGGGTTGACCTTTTGGTCTTTTAACCCATTTACATAGAACTTTGAAACCTTACAAAATGAACACAAAACTAAGTTTCATTTATTACAATATAAACCCTGAAACTATCACAACTCTAGATCTAACATTCTCCCCCTTTGTTATTAGCTTTCAGATCTTGGTTTCAAGTTGGTAATCAGCTTCCTTTGGTCAAAATATCAGTCAAGGCGTCTGACAGTCATCCTATATTCCAGCTTGAAACTATCACAACTCTAGACACTTTGAAGTACGACTTTAAGTTCCCAGATTTTTGTCTGAGCTTCAATGCTTCCTTAAGATTGTCGTTTCAGATCATAAGCATTTTTCTGACCATGTATAATGTCCCGTCGCAGTATTTCTCTAATTCACCTCTTCTCATCAACGCTTTTTTCTTTGTTAGACCATAGAAGCGATGTTTATGCCTATCACACAATTTTGTGCATAATCGGAGTCAGCAGAAATAATCTTTAGCATTTTAGCTCATGGGATATCAAACAAAGAAATGATGAATCTGAGTCAGAATGAATATGGGGAACGATGAGTTGTGAGAAATTAGAATGAAATGTAAAATATGATATATGATATGAAATGAATCAGATTTTAATGAAAGAATTAGTTCATGGGAGATTACGGAAGAATTTAGTATGAATGAATCAAAAGAATTATAACAAAGAGAATCTCAAAAATAATGAGATAATGAAGATCAAAGAGATTAGAACAATTAATCTCAATGATCTATTCAGAGAATCAGCAATGAATATCCTTAAAAAAAATTTCAGCTCAAAAATCTTTTTATGTGTGCATAAAATATTTTCGTTAAAAATAGACACAGTTTTGTGAAGAAGATGTCATCGTTAGAGTGAATCTGAAACTCCCCCTGGAAATAAGCACACAAAGTTAGTCAACTCATGGAAAATAAATCAGGAGCACAAAATTCTAAAAATAAAACTCCCTCTTTGTCAATATTTCAACAATTCAATTCAGCTTCAGAGTTGAATTCAGAGCAGGAATTTCAGAAAGATTTGTCTTTCAGAATCGGGTTCTAATCTGAAGTGATTAGAAGCCTTTGTTGCTGAAGCTCGGGTTTTAGTCTGAAATAAATGGAAGGCTTTTGAATTTAAGATCGGGTTCTGCACTGATGTGTACATAAACCATTTGAGCTAAAATTGGATTCTAGCTAGTCTGAATTAACTAGAAACCAATCTTGAGTTGAAGACCGGGTTCTAGTCTGTTGTAACTAGAAGCCTGCATGACCTGCAAAAATCAAGATGTCTTTGGTATCCAAAATGATTTGGATCCAGACTTGTCAGCACTTTTGGGTTCCCATTTCAAAACAGGTTTTGGTACCCACTGGTACTTTGGTTTAGGTACCCAATGTAGATTATATCTCTTATCTTCTCTCTCAAAAGCAGAAAACAAATTTATTTGAGTATTAAAAAATTGAATATCTGAATTTCTAAAGAAACTTGAATTTGAATGGTCAGAACTTTGCGAACTCTTCTTTCTGAAAAACTGTCTAGTTCTTGCCTGTTTCTGATAATACTTAGTGTTTTTCTGTGAAATTGTTTATGATAAGAATGACTAGTATTTCCAGAAACTTTAAGAAAATTTGACTTCGAAGATTCACCAGTGTAAATCTTGACCGAAAGTTGTTCAATAATTTTATCTTTGCCTTTGTGTATCTTTAACAGATACTCAAGTTTGAGATCTGAAGATGAATCAAACTTAGGTGATTTAGTTGGAATCTTTTCACTTTCTATAGAAAAATCATATTGATCAACTTTAGGTAATAAACAAACTGAAGAAGGAGTCTTAACCTCTAATTCATTTAAAAAAGGAGAAACATTCAATTGTTTAGTAAGATGAAATATCTGATCTTCTAATCCATTGATAATGACCAAATAAGAATTTCTATCATTATCAAATGATTGGTAATCAGTTTTAAAAGATTGTTCTTTAATTAAGAACACATTTCTTTCATCTTCAAACAATTTAGATTTTGATTTAAAATCTTGTTCTTTAAGCAAGAACTCATGTCTTTCCTTCTCAAGTAAATTTTTAGTTAAGGATAACTCCTTTTCAAGAGCAAAAAATTTTTCTGATTTGTTTAAAACACAACTTTGATCAGTATTATTTGTCTTGGAAAGTGATTCTTCAAGATCTTTAACTTTCTTATGCAGCTTAGTTCTTTCAGGCACAAGATAATTCAGTTGAGTTGTAGTCTGAAAATTTTCTTGTTTCAACTCATCAAGTTCTTTATTTGTTGGTACACCTTGTGTGACGATAGCAGTCTAAAGTATATTAGCATTTTGTGTAAGTGATACTACAAGGTATTGAATATTAACTAGTGTTTGATATATGTGATTTTGTGTGTTTGATATTTATTGATTGTATGTTTGAACTTGATGTAATGTATTACAAGAAGTTCAAACATAAAGTCCAAAGATTAATTCAAACATAAGTTAAACATATATTCAAATAGAAGTTTGTCAAGTGAAATTCGAATTTAGCATGAATTCGAATTTAGCCTAGAAGGTAAATTCGAATTTGTCATGTAGACAAATTCGAATGGGCCTTGGGCCAGGATGCGAGTTTGTCCCATGACAAAATCGAATGGGTCTCTATAATTAGGGATTAACTCGAATGATTAGTAGACTTTTTGCAGAATTCCGTGCGTGATTAGCAAAGGCGATCTCGAGTTTATCAGATATCTGTGTGTGTGATCGGAGAGAATCATCGCGTAGGTTCGTTTGTAGTCGTTCGTACAACGCCGTGGTAGTCTCCGTGTTTCGTGAGTGTGATATATCCGTCAAGCCGCTAATGAGGATTCCGCACTCGTTGGTGTGTGTCGCGTCTAGATAGATCTGTAGTTACGAGACCTTACAAGTGGTATCAGAGCCTACGGGGTGTTCGTAGTGTTCTTCGTGTTCATAAGATACATCCTAGGTTTCTTGACGCTTTTGGTCGGTTATTATCATATTTTTGAGATTTTCGAGCTTATCAAATTGAATTCCGGGAAATACTTTGTTGTAGTTCACGTTTTTTATCAAAATCAATATTTTTACTTGTAAAAATATTGATTTAATCTGAAAAAAGTGAAAAACTCGAGGTATTAGCCGTTTTTTCGAATTTGCGGTGCTCGAGTTTGTTAAGGAGAAATTAGTGTTTGCTCAGATTCGAGTTTGACCAAAATACGCTCCTTTCGAGTTTTCTTAAAGTTGGTTTCGAATTTGGCCATTTCGACTTTGCTTTGGATTTCGACTTTGCTCTAAAGTCGAATAAAGGACATTCGAGTTTAGTTGGATATTCGAATTAAGTGGACATTCGAATTTAAGTCTTTCGAGTTTAGTGACCTTCGAATTTGTCATTAATTTTGATTTTAATTGGATTTAAGAACTTAATTCGAATTTAATCCCAAACATGTTTAAATTTATTTAGATTCGAATTTACCTAAATTCGAAAGAATTAATTTAAATTAATTTCGAAATAAATTAATTAAGTTTAAATTATATTATATTTGAAACAATGACAAGTCTACAGAGGTTTATCGAAATGGATCACGAGGTCGGAAAGGCAAATACTCCGCCAAAGTTGATGAAACTTGAAGATTATTACTGGTGGAAGGATCGGTTTACCGACTTCGCGCGATTCAATGATATGCGCATGTGGATTTGTATCGACGAGGGATACATTCCACCTATAGCTGAGGTCGAGGGACGACAAAAGGTTGTTCCTTATTCTAAGATGAAGGATGACGACAAAAAGCTGTATGAAGCAGAAAACCGTGCATATGCTATCATTCGGATGGCATTACCTCAGGACATACTGCACACCTTCCGTAATCAGAAGACAGCAAAAGAGCTGTGGGATGCGTTGGAAAAACGGTGTGAGGGTAACCCGAGGGTTAGAAGGAAACGAATGGAAATGCTCAAGCAGCAGTTTGCTATCTTCAAAGCATTGAAGGATGAAAAGCTGGATGAGACAATCACACGTTTCTATCATCTGCTAACTGAGTTAGACAGTCATGACATCGAGTATAGTGAAACTGAGAAGAATAATAAGCTTCTGGATGCTTTACCGGCCAAATGGGAGATGTATGTGGCCTTAATTAAGCATGATGAGGACAAATACTATACTCTGACTCTAGAGAATGTTGTGGGAACGCTGAGGGCGTATCATTTTGAGTTGCTGAAGAAAGGAACGGATTATGACCAAGTTCAAGATCCAGCAATGTAGTTCGGAAAATCAAAACCTTCAGTGGCAGCTGAAATGAAGCCAGCTACAGCCTTCTTCCCGGGAGAAACGTCGTCACCGGCTGAGACAGAAGACTCACAGAGTATGGCTTTCTTAGGGTTTGCTAGACCAGAAGAAAAGCAGCATCAGGCTACACTGGCATCTACATCTCAAGGATATTCAAAGATGCCTATGAGTGCAAAATCGGCTGAAGACCATCTGAATCTGTTGGCTTCATTCGTGGCCGCTTACGGCAATTGCGTTTAGGGCAAAATCAACGATCCTGCACTTTGGGATGAGGATTACGATCAGGTAGACCCTGATGATCTTGAAGAGATGGATCTACAATGGCAACTGGCCATGGTAACTCAGAGAGTTAAGAGGTTCATCAAAAGGACAGGAAGAAATATGAATGTGAGTAACAATAGGATTGGATTCGATAAGTCCAAGGTTAAATGTTACAACTGTCAAGGGTTAGGACACTTCGCTAGAGAGTGTCAGAGACCGAAGGTAGAAAATTACCAGGGACAGTATCATAATCAGGGACAGTATCAAAACCAATCACAAGGGCGATATCTTCCGAGTACTACAACCAGTCAAGAAAATAAAGGTGGTCTGTTATCTAATGTCACATCAGACAGACAGCTAGACGGCACTTATGACTGGAGTACACATCCAGAGTCGAACGCTAGAGCCTTTATGGCTGAAGTGACTGAGACTGGAGGTGAAGAAGCAGAGGAAGTCACACGGGACAACAGTCAGAATGAAAGCAGTCCGATGTGGGTAGAGAAGTCAGATGATCAGACAATTCTGGAGTTTGCCGCTCAGATGGCCAACGTGGAATCAGATAATACCAAGGTAAGTCTGAACTTTTCTCTTTTCCATGAGTTGTGTGTTTTATGTGCTACATCTAACGATAGGTTAAAGTTAGTACTAGAATCACATCAAACGATATTTGCTCAAAATGAAGTGTTAAAAACGGATAATGCTAGCCTAATAGATATAAAGCAAGATCTTAGGGATAAGCTTAAGGCTGATGCACAGGATGTTATAGTTCTAAAGGACAAACTGAGCAAACAGTGTGTTAGGTTAGAACTCATGTATGAACATGTTGAGGCATTAACCAAGGAGCTGAAAACCAAAGACATAGAGCTAGCTGAGTCTAAGGTAAAGGTAGCTGAGGTCAATAGTAAACTTGAAAAGTTTAGGAACTCATCTCTTAACCTAGGGAAAATCTTAGATGCACAGCGTCAATCCAAGAAGCCTGTAGGTCTAGGATATCATGAAAGTCCTCCACCTTTCAATGACAACTATGTACCTCAACCTCAGGAGAAAACTGAGAAATCAGTAGACTTAGAGGAAATACCGGAACCAGTGTCTGAAACTGTAAAAGAAAATGAAACTAAGGTAACTGATAATAATATCACGATCAAGAAAGTTAAATTTGTGCCATCCTCTAGTGATAAACCACTAGGACAACACAAAATTGACTTTAACGATCAGGATGATGAACCAGTCGCTATAGTTGAACCAAAAGAGTCAGAAACTAGTGAGACACCTAAATCAAAGGGCACACACAAAAAGTCAATTGATAAAATGTCTTGCTTTAGATGTCACGAAAGAGGGCATGTTGCTTCTAGCTGTTCGCATAGGAAAATAGACAATACTCCTAAGACAGGCAAGCCAGAACAAGTTAAGCCTTCTACAAGTGTTGCAAGCACTAGTAGTTCTCAGAATACCGAGAAAACTGTGCAAGCTACACCAAAATCTGCTGTGAAACAAATACATGTGTCAGGTCGACCAAAAGAAGTGATTAGGACTAGCTCACCAAATCGAGTCATTTATCAATCTAGGTCGGGACCACAACAACAATATAGGAGTACTACACCTAGCAGAGCTTACAATCCGGTTAGGTCGCACACTCCTGTTAGACATCAAACACCAGGTAGAGCTCAGGGATATCAGTCCGAAATGAATTATAATCGCAATTATTCAAGAGCTCCACAGCAAATGCCTACACAAAGGCAAAGAGTGAACTTAAATCACTCGGCACCACAACAAACTCCAGTTCAAAGACCCAAGTCACCTTAAAGGAGAGATGGGTATTTGAAAGAGTTTAAGTATGTGGACGAGAATGGTATAACCAAGTCAGTTATGGCTTGGGTTCCCCGTGATAACTAGCCTATTTTCTTTCATGTGCAGGAGATAACTACAGGTCCAAACAACAAATGGTTCGTCGACAGTGGTTGCTCCAGGCACATGATAGGGGAAAGAAGTCTACTTGCAGACTTCAAGGGAGGGAATCGGGGCTTTGTATCATTCGCTGGAAATAAGGGAGGAAATATCACTGGTACTGGAGTGGTCACTAATGGGACGATCAAGTTGGATCAAGTTTATCACGTTGATAAACTGGTTCATAATCTCACTAGTGTATCTCAAATCTGTGAGAAGAAGAACTCAGTATTATTCACTAATACTGAGGCGTTAGTGCTAAAATCGGGGTTCAAGATACCTGAAGAGTGGATACTGATGAGGGCTCCAAGGAAGAATGACTTGTACATGCTCGACATGAACAAGCCGGAATCTTCGATGGGACCAATTTGTCTGATATCTAAAGCTTCAGAGACAGAGTCGGTTTTATGGCACAGACGCATGGCACACTTGCACCTGAGAAAGATGAACTATATTACGAAAAATGGATTGGTGCAAGGTGTTCCTATGAAGAGTTTTCAGTTCGAGGATAATTGTCTACTGTGCAAGAACGGAAAACAACACAAGAAGGCACACAAGTCCAAGACTCAGAACTCCATCGCTGCCACATTCGATTTGTTGCATATGGACCTCTTCGGACCAATCAACAAAAGGAGTATAGGTGGTAGTTGGTACTGTTTAGTTATTACTGACGATTACTCACGTTTTTCTTGGGTTTTCTTTTTAGGTACAAAGGACGAGACGGCTGCAAAGCTCATCGGGTTCTTAGACCAAGTGGAAAATTCATATGGGACAAGGGTTAAACGCATTCTTAGTGATAATGGAACAGAGTTTAAAAACACAGTAATTGGTGTATATTGCCTATCAAAGGGCATAGTGCTTCAATTTAGTGCACCTTATGAGCCACAGCAAAATGGGGTGGCCGAACGAAAAAACAGGACATTGATTGAGGCAGCAAGGACCATGTTATCGGATTCAAAGCTTCCTACCATGTTTTGGGGGGAGGCAGTGAATACCGCATGCCATGTTTTAAACAGGGTCCTTACTGTCAAATCTTTGAACAAAACCTGTTGTGAAGTTTTGAATAAAAGGCCACCTAGTTTAACTGGCTTTGAACCTTTTGGGGTACCATGTACTTTAATGAAAACAAAACATCAACCAAAGTTTGGTGAAAAGGCTGACGAAGGATACTTCCTAGGTTATGTGTCGAATTCACCAAATAAACGGGTTTTTAACAAATCTAATGGTACAGTAGAGATTGTGTATAACATTGAAGTCACAAGTTATACACATGAACCCCAAACTGGTCCGGAATGGATATTTGATTATGACAAATTGTTTGAATCATTTAACATTCATTTTGATGAAAATGCAGGTACTATCGAAAAGGACATGTCATCGTTAAATCTGAATGACGAGGGTCATAGCTTTCCAAGGACCACTTTTCAATCAACATCCGAGCCTACATCAACTGAAGATAGATCTCCAGAAGTTACTGATTCTGAAGCGCCTTCAAACGAAAATCAGACGACAAATTCTAACTCTGAGGAAAATGTCCACGAGGAAGAAAATGTAGAGTCTGAAGTCGTTCCCCCGTTAGGAGAAATAGGATCAAATTTAGGAGATAATCTCAGAGTTGACGAGATAGAGACATCTAGGATCAACAAGAACCGTCCTATAGAAAGCATCATAGGAAATCCCAATGCGGGTGTGAGGACTAGGAGTAGTTTAAATAACAACACAGTGTTGTTGTCGATGATAAATGACTCCGAGGCATTTCATACCTGCCTCTATTCATGTTTCATCTCGCAAGTAGAGCCGAAAATGTGCAGATGGAACTAAAAGATAATTCTTGGGTTGAAGCGATGCAGGAAGAACTGTCACAATTTAGGAAACTAGAAGTGTGGGAGTTAGTTCCATTACCTCGAGGAGAAATAGCAATAGGAACCAAATGGGTTTTTAAGTGCAAAAGAGACGATCGGGGTATAGTCACTCGCAACAAAGCAAGGTTAGTTGTAAAGGGGTTCAACCAAGAGGAAGGAATCGATTACAATGAGGTGTTCGCGCCAGTAGCAAGGTTGGAAGCAATTCGTTTGTTTCTGGCTTTTGCTTCCTTCAAGGGATTTAAGGTTTATCAGCTAGACGTTAAGAGTGCTTTCCTTTACGGGAAAGTGAAGGAACTGGTGTATGTGGAATAGCCGCCCGGGTTTACAGATCCGAAATATCCAGACAGAGTATATCGATTAGATAAGGCTCTGTATGGATTGCATCAAGCACCAAGGGCGTGGTAAGAGACTCTGTCCAACCATCTTTTAGAGAATGGGTTTGAAAGAGGAAGGATAGACAGTACGCTGTTCGTGAAGCGTAAAGGAGAACACTTCATCTTGGTACAAGTGTACGTCGATGATATCATCTTTAGATCATCAGACGAGCAAATGTGCAAGGATTTTGAAAAGGTGATGAAGTCAAAATTCGAGATGAGTGCAATGGGTGAGTTGAACTTCTTTCTGGGTTTGCAAGTTGACCAAAAGAAGGAGGGCATATTTATCCATCAGACGAAGTATGTCTACGACATCCTAGAGCGCTTCGGGATGGAAGGAACCAAGATGACAGCTCACTTCAGCACGCCGATTCAAGTGAATCACAATCTCGGACCGGGTACTGAAAGTGATACCGATGTGGATCCGACGTTATATCGAGCCATGATTGGGTCACTTATGTATTTAACTACTTCAAGACCTGATATTATGTTTGCTGTTTGTATTTGTGCTAGGTTTCAAGCTAATCCGAAAGAGATGCACATGAAAGCTGTGAAGCGAATTCTACGATACCTCAAGTCGAAACCGAAGCTGGGACTTTGGTATCACGCGGAGGGCGATCTGGAATTGGAGGCGTTCACTGATTCAGACTACGGAGGATGTAGCTTGACGCGCAAGTCAACAACTGGGAGTTGTCAGTTCTAGAGGGAGAACTCGTTCCTGGCAATGCCAAGAAACAACTTCGGTAGCCGTGTCAACGTGCGAGGACCGAATACGTTGCTGGCTGGTAGTTGCTGGTTCACAAGTTTCTGTGGATACAACAACAATTGCGGAGATACGTTTGACTTACAACGTGCAATACTCCTATTAGGATAGATAACCAAGTCAAACAAATTGCTAATACTAAATAATCCAGTTAAAACAATAATAAAACCGAAGCACATAGACATAAGACAATCATTTTATAACGTGATTGTGCTGAAAAGAACTTAATCCAAGCTGGTGTAAAGTAGTGGCAACGGATGGAGGCAATAAATCTGATATTATTTACCAAAGCTTTTGATAAGTCACGTTTGAGTATTTGTTCAACTAAAATGGGAAATGCGTAATCCAGAGGTTTGAGTTGACCCCTTAGTAAGTTTATGTTCTTTTATGCAGTAGTCTATTCTTTCCTTTTTTATAGTAAGTGTAGTAGCTTAGGATAGTTTCCTTTTATAGTAAGTAAGTAGGATATTATATTTTCTTACTTTTATTTATGAAAAACAAAAGAAAAAAGAGAGAAAACCATAAAAAAATTCAAAAAAAAAAAAGAGAATGTCAGAAAAAGAGTTAAGTCTTAGATGCATAGGTTCAAAGTGACGAAAATTTAGCACAGTTAATACAAGCTCTAAGTGTTTAGCTTTCACACAAAATGCACCTAAAATTCTAAGTGTTATACATTATCTAGTTTGATATGTTGGTAGGCATAATACATATAGGGAGTCTCAAGGCTAATAAAATATTCAAGAAAAAGTCAAACGTGTCACTAACTTAGATGTATGACCAATTGGTCTTAATTTTTATGTTAGAGACATACACACATTAATTCTAAATGAGGTATGCAAACTTTCTGGGGATGTATAGCAACATCAGATACATCTTAAAAATGGAAAGAACAGAAAAATCATATACTGAGTTGAGAGTCAAAACAAGTAACTCTGTTGTACTTAAGTACAGACCTGTTGCCTCTGTTTTGATTCGAGTTAGCAAGATAAGTCGCTTTGTTGTACGTCGGTACAGACCTGTCACCGCTGTCTTGCTAGCTTCAAAAATAAACCTTAAGACAAACTAAGACACTTTGTTGTATGTAAATACAGACCTGTGTCCGATGTTTGCCTTTTAAAGAAAGTTTGCAATACCAAAACGTTATAATCATTGTGTGTATGCCTTGATCATAAAAGTATGTCTATGTATGAGTCACGTAAGATAATTTCATGATAAATAAAAAGGCCAAGGGATATTCCGAAATGTAACATGTTTAAAGGGAAAATAATACCAATAATCGTCTAGAAATGTATGTCACGACAAACAATCAAAGGAATCAAAAATTCCTAAGTGTGAAAGTTTGAATACTGAAAGTGTGTATTTGACACCGCTATCTGATTGAACCTTTCTTTGGCTATACTCGTCAAAAATATTTTGTTAAGTGTTTAGTATAGGTTGTAAATTTTAAATAATGTAGATTAGTCTAAGTTTAATTTTTGTTCACGATTTTAACTTTAATTTATTTTTATTTTTTACTTCATTTTTTTAATTTAATTTTATTTTTACTTAGGAAAAAGGTCAAAATTTACTGAGGGTGCATTCATAGTTGAATAAAATAAACACTACGTGAAAATCTTGTGCTTAGGGTAAAAGATTTGGCATAGTTTATTCCGTTACACGAAATGGTTGAAAAAGTTGAAAAAGTTGAATTTAATTCAAAGGTTTTCGAAATTTTCAAATTTTCAAAGTTATGTTCGAGTTTAACCAAAATCGAATATATATTCGAATTTGGCAGGTTCTTCGAATTTGCTGATAAAAGCGAAAGCAGACAACAAACTCGAAGGTTGTTGGTATAAATAGGTCAACAGTGACAAGTCATTATCACCTACCTTCGATTTTAAGCCTTTCGAGTTTACTGTGAGAGATTTCGAGTTTGTCTTCGAGTTTGTCGTATTCGACTTTTCTACTATTTGTCGAGTTTCTGTCCGTTTGTGTTCAAGACTACTAGAAATTCTAGGTATAATCAACTGTATTGTACAAGATTTAGGTGGTTTTAGACTCCATTTGAGCCAAACTTAACGGATTTTGAAGTTTTAACGATAGAAAGTTTGTATTTCAAATTAAAAAACTTTGAACTGGTGAAAAGTCAAATTGATTACAAATATCTTTGATTAGTACCTATTAGGACTAATGAATGTAATTTTTTAAGTCCAAATTTGGTTAAAATCTTGGATTTTTGTTGTCACTCAAACCGACATATTCGAATTTGACCAATGTCTCGAATTTGATCGTGGCTTCGAGTTTGTCATTAAACTCGAAGCATCCACTAAATTTGAAACTATGGTTGTTTCGAACTTGTCATTCGAGTTTACCATTATATTCGAATTATTTGCTTAAAATTTAAATCAAACTTGTAGAAATTCATAGGTGTTGGATTTTGTACTTATACAAGTTCGAAATAAAACAAATTTGAATTTAAACAAGTTTATGTCTATCTTAATAATTCTAATATCTTATATGCTTTAATGTGCAGACATGACAGATAGAGTTTTCGTTCCAAAGCATAATATGGTCATTTCTCCGGACCATGAGATACCAGAGGCTCAAGCATACCGCCAAATGGTGGATTTTTTGGTTGGATCAAGAATTTCGTATGCTCTGTCGCATAATATTCAGATAGTCATCCCATATGTTCGTCAGTTTTGGGATCATTTACAAGTCGACTTTACTGTTACTCCAACAGTATTGAGGACGAGGATTGTTGCACACCCTCTAGTGTTTTCAGCTGACGTGCTGTGTCGAGTGTTGCAGCTAGGCTTTCCAGAGCAAGAAAATGGGCCGATTAACTTTCCATTAGCAATCAGGCAAGCAGCATTTAGCAGAATGGGATATAGTTTGGATGTGACTAAGTCCTCGTACATGAAGAGTGGGCTGATAGGGCAATGGCGATACCTAGCTCACGTCTTTATGGTGTGTTTTGCTGCCAAGAAAGCAGGATTCGATTACATCGTATCGAAGATTCAGTCAGGGATGATAGCGCTGGTTTACAATCAAAGATTTAGCTACTCATAGATGTTCTTTAAAGAGTTTGTTCAACAAATAACAGCTCCGGACATAGAAAGATTTCTGCTATATCCGAGATTCGTAATGATGTTGATAAGACATTTCCTACCGAACCTGCCACAGCTGAACGAAATTCAAAGTGTTGCGGTGATTGACAAACGAATCTTTGCAGATTGTCAAGCTCATAGAGGAAGATTAGCTAGGCCAGTGGAGGCACCACTTTTTGGTGCGGTGGTCAATCCAGATTTCCAAGTCGGGGAAGGTGCCAACTGGGCTGGGGATATTCAGTTTCCACAGCAGGCGCAACAACCACAGCAACCGCAACAGCCAAGGCCTCAGTAACAAAGGAGGAGGCAAAGACCGTCAGCGAGACAAACTCAGGCAGCTAGGCCTTCAACGAGTCAAGTTCAGGAGCCAGAGGAAGCTGGTCCTTCAACTGTACCACCTGTATCTGATCCAAGGCTTCAAACTTTGGAGGAGATTTGGGCATCAGGACCGCATGCTAATGAGGAAATTACGGCTGAGCTTGTTGGGCATATTTTGGATCCTCCAACAGGGGAAGTTGATATTTTTAAGCAGATAGATAAGTATCAACCTGAGGCAGCAGGTGAAGCCGAGTCAACTTCAGAGTCCGAGTCAGAAGAAGCAGAAGAAATAGAAGTTGAGGCCCCAAACAAAGTGACCGAAGATCCGTCCATTCATATAGGCACATATGGATCGAGATTAGTGGTGGTTGAGGAAGAAGCTAGAAGGAGAAGAGCTTCAAGGGAGTCAGATGACTCAGACTTTGAGGAAGAAGAAGTAATTCCTTTGGTGCCTAGGCATAGGGCCAAAAGGCACCGTTTTATGCAGGGAGCTTCGTCAGCCTCTGCTTCTGAGCCAGAAATGCCTACCGCCCAACCATCAGAACCAACATCCATTCCACCACCACCACCACCTGTCAAACACCCGTTCCCCCACCAATCATCCCAACTCCCTTCCAATCAATTCCATCCACTTCATCAACCTTCACAGATAATCAAAGGTTTTCTGAGCTTAGGAGCAAGGTTGATTTCCAGCAAGTCCAAATCTTTCAGTTGACAAAAGCTATTGGTGAGATACAGGCGCATAACGCAAATGTTGACAAAGATAATGTTGAGATGAAGAAGTATGTTGGAAAGATTGAGGAAGAGAATCTGGAGCTTAAAACTTTTGTTGCAGATCAAGCTGCTGAGATTCGATCGATGCGATCCCTAATTGAGCAATTACTGAAAAATCTAAAGGCTCGGGGGGAGACGAGATGTAGGGATCCGGAGGAGCAACAAAGGGGAGATGACGATGGCGATGATCCCAATGCACCTGAACTGAATGAGCCAGTAGATTTTCCTGCTGCTCTATATGCTGATGTTCAGGGGGAGCCTAGTCAGGCTGGTGTTGAAGGAGGAGAAGGAGGTGAGGCTGGTTCTTCAAAGACTCATGAAAGCGATATGATAGACGCCTTGAGAGATATTGAGGAAGAAATAATGGATTTTGATTTTGAAGATGATGTAGAGGAATTGGAAGAAGGAGAATTCGTACCGGAGGATATTGTTGATTGGCAATCTGACGATGAAGTGATAGAAGATGAGGACGATAATGTCAACGAAGTGATTGTAAATTCACAGCCTATCACGGAGTTGTATGTGCGAGATAATCACAATGTGATTGATATAGATGAGATCAAGATAGCCTCGATCGAAGACTCTGAACTTGAAGAAGCAGGAAAAAGAGCCTTCTAGGCTTGATTTAATGAATCTGTGGTTCAAGAAGGAAGAAAAGAAAGAAAAGCCGAAGATGAAGAAGAAGATGAGAATTCATGGGGCAGAAAGTCTCTCAGGAGGAATTATAAGCTGGTTCTTCGACAGAGAACTGCAGGCTATTCATACTGAAAAGGAGAGATGGACTTCAATACCTTAGGCGGACGCTCAAAGTATTTAATACATTGACGAAGGTAGAAGTAAAGGAGTTGGCGTGGAAAGAGTTAATCAATATCCGTGAGGATCCTTATGCTGAGGTTATAGCCAAGATTATCAAAAAGGAGGGCCGATCCGGAAAATTTGAAAGACTCAAGCCAAGAACGGGAAAGAGAGTGGAAGATGAAACTGTTAGGCACAAAAAGGCCTCATTCAAACCTGTTCTGCATCTGAGGGGGATATTATTAATCAAACCTGTTGATGCTCTTGAAGGTTGAATTTAAGGCCTGTTATATGCCTTATTGAAACCTGAAAATGATTTGCAATATCAGTCCAAAGCTGTTCTATATGTTGCATGTGTTGCAACTAAGACAGTCTGTCCAAGCTGTTCAGTCTGCTGAACAGGCTGGACATAAACTGTCTACGCTGCTCTACACTGGTGAGCAGCTTGGGCAGTTTACAAGTGTTCTGTTCTTTGTGAACAGAACCTGTTCTTTGTGAAAAGGCTAAACACTTTATGGAATATGTTTCCAAGTCCTCATGTATTGTTTTTGGCTACAAGATCAGTTTACAAAGTCGAAGACAAAGTGGAAATCAGAACTGCTCAGCCTGCCCAAGCTGTTCTGTTACATGAAGACAAAAGGTTATTTGAAAAAGGGTGACAGACCTTTTTCTTATATCAAAATAGGCCTTTACAAGGAAGAAAGACGCAAAGTTGACATTCCTTATTTAGTTAAAGGCAATGCAACAGTAGACAAAGTGAAAAGACAAAAGTTCTGCACACAAGAAGACAAGTCTGCTTTTCAGAAAGTGCAGAAAAGGTTATGTTGTCTTTTCAACAAGACTTCTCCTTTTTCATTCCGTCCAATGAAGAAGTTTCACTTAGATCCTCTGAGTGAGTATAAAAGAAAGCTTCTAAGGTCAGAAAGAGTAAGCCAAAAAAGCTAAGTGCTGAAGCCAAGAGTGAACGTGCAAGTGTGTTTTTCATGCATGCAAGCCTGCTTGTGTAATACAGTTTCTCTGTGTCTAAGCTGTTCTACATAAGCTGTCCCTCTGAGTCTTGTAAACACAGTGAGTGCTTCTTAGTGAGTGTATTCATTGTAAACTAGTTTGAGTCTGTCTTAGACTAGTAAACATACTGTTGTATCTGTCATCTCAGCTTGAACCTTTCCGCATTCAAGCTTGTTTGTAATTAACAATTTGTTGATAATACATACAAACATTGAGAAAATAGTGTGTAGTTTTAAATAGCTGTATTCACCCCCCCCCCCTCTACAGCTTAAAGCTATATACTTTGGGAACCTTTCGGGACCAACAACTTGTATCAGAGCAGTTTAGAGTGTGTGTCATTCTAGATCTCTCATTCTCCCAAGTTTCCATGGACAACAGTGCTACAGGTTCCTCAAACTATGACAATGGCTCTATGGGCAAACCTCCAAAATTCAATCATCAAAACTTCTCTGGCTGGAAGTGCAAAATGATGCTCTATCTAGAGAATCTGGATGTACAACTACCAGAGATAGTGATGGAGGGTCCTTATGTGCCAACCTCTGTTACTACCATAACTCCAGCGGTAGAATGAGCTGCTCCTAAAATCAGGACCTTTGAGAAAGCTAAAGCTCAATGGTCTGATGAAGACAAGAGATTGGTAGCTCTGGATGCAAAGGCCAGGAATAACCTGGTTATTTCTCTCCCTGATGATGTGTTCAAGCAGGTTGAGAAAATGAAGACAGCAAAGGAGATGTGGGATACTTTGTGTACCGTTTATGATGGACCCACAATCACACTGGATAACAGGATTAACAATCTTGTTAGACAGTATGAACTCTTCTTTGCAAAACCAAAGGAGTCTCTCACAGAAACCTACACCAGGTTTACTGCTCTTGTGAATGATCTCAAAGCTGTTGGGATCACTAAGGACAGCCTTACCCTGGTGAACAAGTTTTTGGACATCCTACCTGAAGAATGGAACTACTTTTCAACAATCTTAAGAAACTCAGGTACCATTAGAAGTATGGATCTTGTCAACTTGTATGGATCTTTACTAAATGATGAACAGTCAAGCCAACAGAAGAGAAATGCCTTGGAGATGTCTAAAAGAGGTGCAGCCTTTGTGGCAAATGTGAGACAGCCTGTGAATCAGGTAAGTGATGGGTTCACTCAACCTGATCAACAGGATGACGATAAGGAGGAGGTGTCAGATGAGGAGGATAATGCAGATCTTGCTGAACAGGATGATGAGCAAATGATAGCTATGCTTGTCAAAAGGTTCAACAAGAAAAGGTTTGGAAGAAACATGCTGTAAGGAAGTTCAGGTGTGTAAGGTCTACCACTATACGAGATCTATCTAGACGCGGATCCGTGAACGAGTGCGGAATCCTCGTTGACGGTTAGACGGACAACTCTCAACCAACGGAACACGGAGACTATTAGACGCTGAACGAACGACACACGAACGATCCTACGTACTAATTCTCTCCGAAACGGCACTCACCTAGCTGATAAACTCGAGATCGCCCTTTGCTTAATCCCTCACGAATTCTGCAAAAAGTCTTCTAATTATTCGAGTCTATCCCTAATTATAGACACTGATTCGAGTCTGTTGTGGGCCAAGCTCGAATCTGGCCCAAGGCCCATTCGAGTCTGTCCATATTGACAGTCTCGAATCTAGCCCATTCGAATCTAAGGTCTCATTCGAATCTATCTCAGATTCGAATGTATTCCCTTAAGCAATTCGAATCTACCCAAAACACTTAAACTATTAAGTGATGAAACTTATGTTTTACTTATGTTTTACTTATGCTTGAGTTAATCTTTGACCTTTATGTTTGAACTTCTTGCAATATGATACATCAAGTTCAAACACACAATCAATAACAGACAAACACATATAAACATATATATCAAAACACTTGTTAATACTCAGAATATTACTTAAACCATAATGCAGATCGATTAGACTGCTATCGTCACACAGGGTGTACCAACAGACTCCCCCTTGACGATAGCTTCTAATTAATTACATTACATCAAATTTAAGTACTAGAGCTATATATACTACTACCTGCATATAATCCAGCATCTATACAAACTTTAACTACCTTTTGGAACTTCCTGGCTTCAGATCTCCATGGTTCAGTAAAGAAGATAGGCTGATCATGAAGCTTTTTCAGGTCGTCCTTTGATAGGTTTATCAAATGCAGTGGATCATATACCTTCAAAATGACCTGCTCGTCTTGATCCTCCATGATGGCTTCAGCAGTGTCAATTTCTAGGTACCACCACTTCATGTTGCTCAAAACGTTCTGTGGCATTGATTTCATTGGTACTTTCTTTAGACACCTCAGAGGTTTGTATACCATCCTGGCCCATGGCCTACCTGTATGAGGATCTATTCTCGACTGATCCTCGACCCTCTTTCCGGTCCTTGGCTTGAGTCGCTCGAACTTTCCTGATCTTCCTTCTTTCCTTATAATTCTTGCCACGACTTCAGCGTACTGGTCTTCACCTATATTAATTAACTCTTTCCATGCAAGCTCCTTTACTTCAATCTTGGGCAATGAGTTAAATGCTTTTAGTGTTCGCCTCAAGTATTGTAGTCCATCTCTTCTTTTCAAGATAAATAGCTGCAGTTCTTTGTCAAAGAACCAGCTTATAATGCCTCCTGAGAAGTTTCCAGCACCTGGAACTCTCATTTTCTTCTTCATCTTCAAACGATCTTTCTTTTCCTCTTTCTTGAACCAAAGATTTATCAAGTCAGTCCTAGATGGCTCCTTCTCGGCCTCTTCAAGTTCTTTGTCCTCGACTGAGGCTACCTTGATATAGTTAATGTCAATCACATTATGATTTTGTCCTTCATATAGCTCCGTGACAGGTTGTGAATTGATAATAACCTCATTGACTTGATCGTCTTCATCATCCAACACTTCATCGTCTGATTTCCAGTCCACAACCTCCTCTGGAATAAATTCTCCTTCTTCTAACTCTTCTTCTTCATCGTCAAAATCCATAAGCTCTTCCTCTATGTCCTTCAGTGCATCTATCATGTCACTGTCCAGAACCCTCGAGGAACCTGCTTCTTTTCCAGATCCTCCTACTTCTCCTTCTGTACTCGGCTCCCCCTGAATTTGTGTAGCTTGAGCTGCAGGAAAATCTACAGACTCAATCTCTTTATTCGCACCGGGATCATTGCCTTCATTATCATCTCTTCTCTGCACCTCCTGATCTCGGCACGATGTCTCCCCCTGAGCCTGTAAATTTTTCATTAACTGCTCAATTAGGGAGCGCATCGACCTTATCTCAGCTGCCTGATCGCAAACAAAAAGTTTTCAATTCTACGTTCTCTTCCTGGACTTGCTCCACAATCTTCTTCAAATCGGCATTTTCTTTATCAAGATTTGCATTATGAGTCTGAATTTCTCCGATCGCCTTTGTTAGGCTTAAGATTTGGACATTCTGGAAGTCAACGCGAGCTTTAAGCTGCAGAAACCTTTGATTGTCAGTGTATGTGGTCGAGGTAGAGGGAATGGACTGTATAGGAGTAGGAATGAACGGTGATGGTATATACGGTTCATCTTGAGGTGGTGGTGGTGGTGGACTGGTGGTTTGAGGTTCTTGATGTTGTGGAATTTCTGGTTGATCTACAGGAGCTGAAGATGATCCTTGCATGAACCTGTGACGTTTGGCCCGTTGCCTAGTCACTAGTTGAGCAACTTCCTCTTCTTCAAAATCAGACTCCTCCAATTCCCTGTTCACGCGCCTCCTCGAACCACCTTCATTTATAATCAATCTCGAACCATAAGTTCCCATTTGAATATCAGGAACTGCAGCTGGCGGAACCTCCGCTGATTCTGATTCGGAATCCGAAGATGTTAATCCGTCATCTGCCCCTTCTGGCTCGTATTCCTTCACATCTCTAAAAATATCATCTTCATCTGCTGGTGGACTAAGCAGCTCACCAACCAATGCTGCTGCAACATCTTCATTTGCATGAGGCCCTGCCTCCCAAATTTCATTAAGCGTCTGGCTTAGCTGTTTAGCTTCTCTCTCAACATTTGAGGGCCCAGCTTCTTGAATATTTGAGGGCCCGGCTTCTGTAACTTCTGGTTGCTGGCTTGTCGAAGGCCTGGTTGCCGGAATTTGACTCGATACTGGTCTCTGTCGGCGTCTTGGATCACGTGGCCGAGCACGAGGCTGTTGTTGCTGTTGACGTTGCTGTTGTTGTTGCTGTTGTTGTTGTTGCTGTTGTTGTTGTTGTGGAAACTCAACGACCCCTGCCCAGTTGGCATCTTCCGGGGCTTGAAACTCCCTATCCACAATAGCTCCGAACAATGGACGAGCAACAGGAACAGCCAATCTTCCTCGGTGTGAGGAACATTCAGCGAAAATCCTTTTGTCCATAACATTAACACTCAAAGAGTCATTGGACGGTGGCAAGTCTGGCAAGAAATGCCTTATCAGCATCATTATGAATCTTGGATACAACAAAAATCTTTCCCTTTCTGGAGCCGTAATTTGATGAACGAACTCCGAGAAGAACATCTGCGAAAAGCTGAACTTCCGATTATATACCAATGCAATAACTCCAGATTGGATCTTTGATACGATGTAATCAAATCCAGCTTTCTTCGGCGCAAAACAGACCATGAAAACGTGCACCAAGAATCTCCATTGCCCAATCAGGCCACTCTTCATGTATGACGACTTTGCCACATCTAAGCTGTATCCCATCCTCAGAAAAGCAGTCTGCCTAATACTTAAAGGAAAGTCAATAGGCCCATCTTCTTGTTCCTGAGATCCCAACTGTAGAACCTGACGCAACATGTCTGCTGAGAAGACTAGAGGCTGGCCAGCGATTCTGGTTCTTATAACTGTCGGGGTGACAGTACAGTCAACCTGTAAATGATCATAGATCTGGCGTACATACGAAATTACAATTGGAATGTTATGAAACAAAGCATAGCTAATCCTAGACTCAGCTAGGAAGTCCAAAACTTCGCGAAAACCCTGCGCCTCAGGGATATTATTGTCGGGATTAAGAACCATATTATGCTTAGGGACAAAAGCGCGAACCGCCATATCTGCACAATAAATAAAACTGTTAGACTCATTAAAAATCAATAAACTTGTTTAAATTCAAATTTGTTTTATTTTGTACTTTATTAAATACAAAATCTAACACAATTAAATTTCCACAAGTTTAATAAAATTTAAATTAAACAAATTAAATAAAGTACAGATTCGAAAGTAACAGATTCGAAGTGTCCATATTTGAATGTAATGGACAGATTCGAAGAGTCCCTATTCGAGTCTAATGGACAGATTCGAATATCATGGTCATCTCGAATCTAATGACAGATTCGAGAAACCCATGAACAGATTCGAAGGTCCAAGAACAGACTCGAAGCCCCGCCGGCCATTGTTTCAACAAAAACCCAAGATTTTAACCATTTTGAACTTGGTAAATCACATACATTAGTTCAACTAGGTTCTAATCATTGATTTATGCTTTTAATTTGATCTTTTATAGGTCCAAACTTGGTAATTTAGTAAAAACCCTATTTCGACCCATAAAACTTCCAAATTTGTCGATTTAGTCTAAAATTGTGCCTAAAACTACACAAATCTTGTACAATCCGGTTGATTATACCTAGATGTAGCTGTAGAATCGAAACACCAAGTAAGAGACTCGACAAAATGTCGTTTAGGAGAAATACGATAGATTCGAGAATAGAATCGAGATCGCCGCAGTAGACTCGAGTGTATAGATTCGAAAACAGTAAGGTCTTAAATGACTTCACTGTTGACCTATGTATACCACCAACCTTCGAGTCTAAGCATAGATTCGAGTCTACTGACAGATTCAGATTACTCCTTATTCGAGTCTGTCTTAGATTCGAAACCACCAACACTTAGAAAAATTTCGAAAACTTTGAAATAATTTCAACTTTTTCAACTTTTTTTCTACGGTATTGTGTAACCAGATAAACTATGCCATTTCTTTTACCCTAAGCTTAAGATAATTCACGCATTGATTATTTTATTCAACTTTGAATGCACCCTCAGTAATTTTTGACCTTTTACCTAAGTAAAAATTAAACTAAACTAAAATGAAATAAAATAAACTAAGGTAAAGATAAAATAAAATAAAATAAAGTAAAATAAAATTTTGACCAAAAATTTAATGTAGACTTAAGAAAATTTACAATCTAAGCTAAATACTTAACAACATATTTTTGATGAGTATAGGCTAAGAAAGGTTCAATCAGATAGCGATGTCTGATACTAACTTTCAGTACTTAAACTTTCACACTTAGGAATTTTTTATTCCTTTGTTTGTTTGTCGTGACATACCTATTTAGCCGATTGTTGGTATTTTGCCCCTTTTAAACATTCTACATTTCGGAATATCCCTTGGCCTTTTTATTTATCAGGAAATTATCTTACGTGACTATACGAGATCTATCTAGACGCGGATCCGTGAACAAGTGCGGAATCCTCGTTGACGGTTAGACGGACAACTCTCAACCAACGGAACACGGAGACTATTAGACGCTGAACGAACGACACACGAACAATCCTACGTACTAATTCTCTCCGAAACGGCACTCACCTAGCTGATAAACTCGAGATCGCCCTTTGCTTAATCCCTCACGAATTCTGCAAAAAGTCTCTTAATGATTCGAGTCTATCCCTAATTATAGACCCTGATTCGAGTCTGTTGTGGGCCAACCTCGAATCTGGCCCAAGGCCCATTCGAGTCTGTCCATATTGACATCCTCGAATCTAGCCCATTCGAATCTAAGGTCTCATTCGAATCTATCACAGATTCGAATATGTTCCCTTAAGCAATTCGAATCTAGCCAAAAACACTTAAACTCTTAAGTGATGAAACTTATGTTTTAACTTATGCTTGAGTTAATCTTTGACCTTTATGTTTGAACTTCTTGTAATATGTTACATCAAGTTCAAACACACAATCAATAACAGACAAACACATATTAAACATATATATCAAAACACTTGTTAATACTCAGAATATTACTTAAACCATAATGCAGATCGATTAGACTGCTATCGTCACACAGGGTGTACCAACAAGGTGCTGGCAAAAAGAAGGCATTTGATAAAACCAAGGCTGAGTGCTTCAAATGTGGCAAAACTGGCCATATAGTTGCTGACTGTGTGTCAAAAGCTGTTGGTCAGTCATCCAAACCATACAAGACAAACAAGGATGATGGCTTTAGGGTTAAGTACCTTATGGGCATGGCTAAGCTGAGGAAGTTGGAAAACTCAGTGGGTTCCAACCGCCAAAAGGGACTCATGGCAGAGACTTGTGACTGGGAGGAATCTGATTCATCATCTGATGAAGAAGACAATCAATGTCTGATGGCCAACACTGATGTCCCATCAACAAGCAGTTTCAAACAGGATCTGGCTGAAGCTGAAGCTTTCAGCAGCTTGGAGAACTGGAATCCTACAATAATGTATAAGGTACAAAATTTTATGGCTTACAGTTCTGAAGAAAAAGTTAAAATGTTTGAATATATGCTAGTTGATTTGAAAGCTGCTGTTGAGAAGCATGATGCTTTATTATTTGAAATCTCTAAGCTTACAACTGATCTTAAAACAAAAACCAGTAAACTGGACAGTTTTCATAAGTTGGAAACTGAGCTTGATGAATTACAACACATCAACTCTATTTTACTTGAAGAAAAGAGAGAAACAGACATAAATCATGCTAAGCTTCAAAAGATAGTTGACTCTTGGTGCCAATCTGCACAAAAAGTCAGCCATTGTATAAGTCAACAGACCCCTGCACAAATTCAAGCCTATCTTGGAGGGGATCTTGACACAGCAGCTTCCATTGTTGAGATTAATAATCTGAAAGAAGATTTATCCACTCTTGGTGAGCTTCCAAACACTTTTATTCAAAAAGTGAATGGTAAACTAATCTCAACAAACAGGTTTGTCAGGCCTCAAAATACTGACAGCTCGTGTAAACCTAGCTCAAAAGCTGGTGTTGGAATATGTTATTCATCAAACCAGCCTGCTAAGTGCTCTGCTGATTCACACAAGCAAAAGAAAGGAAAACATGTCCAAACTGCAGCTGTGGATACTAAACCTGTTGACAAAACAGGTTCTGGGTCCAAAGCTGATGGTAAAAGGCATGATAATCCTTTTGATGCTAAACATTTTGAAAATAAGTTTTCAAAAGTAAAGCAGCCTGCTTTCAACAAGGGCAAGTCTCATGTTAAAGGCAAATCTGCTGTGGTTTCTAATAAGTTTTCTAATCATAGCAATAAACTGGTGTTAAATGAAAATAAGTCTTTCAAATCTAGAAAAAGTGATTATGCTGATAGGCAGCATAAATCACATCTCAGTAGGGGCAAAGGCAAAGTCATTGCTCAGCCTGAGAAACTTGGGAATAAGTTTCTCAAACCTGTGGAAGTTCAAAAGCCAATTAAGCTTCCTGTCTTTGACATTTGTCCTCCTAAAAAGAGGAAAGAAGAGACAGACAAAGCTGTGGCTATTGAACCCTCCACTCAAGCTGTTGATTCATCAAATAGTAATAAGTTTGCTAAACCTGCTAATAGAATCAACAAAAATAACTCAGAATGTGTTTCTGAAAGTTCTTCTTCCAAAAATCCTAAAAAGAGAAAATGTTATAAATGTGGGAAGAAGACACATCTGGCCAAGGAATGTCCTAAATCTGAGGACATGAGGCCTGTTGACTCTGATGGTTCTCTCACAGCTGTTACAAGCAGTGTTGGAAACATCTCAGTCAATGAAAGTGGTATCCAAGCTGATACCATTCAAATAGGGAATATTAGTGTGGATATTATAAGTCCATCAACAATTGTTGATGAAGTAGGAGAACTCATCTCTGTGATGAGTTCCCCTAAAAATGACTAATATTTCTCTTATCACTCTGCAGGAAAAACAACCTTCCCAGGTTTTGTACTTGGACAGTGGCTGCTCAGGGCACATGACAGGTTGTAAAGAATTGCTGAGTGATCTCAGGCCTGAAAGAGGGCCAAAAGTCACATTTGGTGACAATGTACAGGGATCCACTGAGGGATATGGAACTCTTAAAGCTGGTGCTGCAGTGTTCAAAAGAGTAGCCTATGTGGTTAGGCTAAAACATAACCTTGTTAGCATAAGTCAACTGTGTGATGCTGGCTACAAGGTTAACTTTGATGAGCACCTGGGTTACATATTGGATCCCCAAGGCAAAGTTGTGCTATGTGCTCAACGAAAGAAAGGTGTATATGTTGTGGACATGCAATCTGCTGATCCCACAACTGAAACCTGCTTTCTCACAAGAACAAATGCAGACTTAAACTGGTTATGGCACAAAAGGCTGTCACATCTGAACTTCAAGAACATCAACAAACTCTATAAGAAAGAGTTGGTGACAAGTTTGCTATCTATGACCTTTGTTAAGGATAAACTCTGCACAGCTTGTGAGAAAGGCAAGCAGAGGAAATCATCTTTTAAATCCAAACATAATTTCTCTATTGATACTCCACTCTTCTTAATCCACATGGACTTGTTTGGACCTGTAAATGTCCCAAGTCTAGGAGGAAGAAGATACACTCTAGTAATGGTTGATGAGTTCTCCAGGTACACATGGGTGATCTTTCTGAAGAGCAAAGGAGAGGCTGCTAGAGAAATTATTGGATTTGTGAAAAAGATGGAAACGCTGAACTCTGCCCAAGTGAAGCAGCTTAGAAGTGATCATGGTACTGAATTCAGAAACAGTACTCTTGAAGACTTCTGTGAAGAAAAAGGAATCACTCAAAACTTTTCAGCTGTAAGAACTCCACAACAAAATGGAGTAGCTGAAAGGAGAAACCGAACTCTCATTGAAGCTGCTAGAACCATGCTGTGTGCATCAGGTTTACCTTCATCATTCTGGGCTGAAGCTGTCAACACTGCCTGCTTCACCCAAAACAGATCCTTAGTGGTGAAAAGGTTCAACAAGACTCCCTATGAGCTGCTCAAAGGGAGGAAGCCAAATGTCAGTTACTTCCATGTGTTTGGGTGGTCCCTGCTTCATTCGGAATCAAAGGGATCAACTGTCAAAGTTTGAACGGCAAAGCTGATGAAAGGTTGTTTTTGGCTACTTTGCTAACTCTAGCAGTAAAGAGTGTACAACAAAAAAGAAAGGTGATATATGAGTCTATCAATGTCACCTTTGAAGAGTCCAAGAATGCTTCCACAAA
The DNA here is from genome assembly GCA_020465985.1 of Centrapalus pauciflorus. NCBI lineage: Eukaryota > Viridiplantae > Streptophyta > Magnoliopsida > Asterales > Asteraceae > Centrapalus > Centrapalus pauciflorus. The sequence goes on from JAANYP010004717.1 coordinate 84,338, forward strand.
GGCTGTTCCTGAATCAGTTCAGGAGAACGGAACTGTTGATGATGCTCATGGCATTCAAACATGAAGAGGAATCAAAGCGTCCAGCTACAAAAACCCAGGTGGAACCTGTTAATCATGATGGGCATGATGAGGATATGTCATACACCCTGTGTGAATAGTGTGGCTGACGTAATTAAAACGGCATGTCCTGAAGAACCTATCAATGCTGAATTTTTCCTAGTTCTGCTGCTGATAAAGGAAGCGGGGGAAAAAAAAAAGGGAAACGTGGTGTGAGAAAGAGGAGGTAAAGTAGGCGAATAGAAAGAGGAAAAAGGAAAAGATAGAGGAGACGATCAATGCTCTAAATTCGACAGGGTAGACATTTTCAACAAGTGACAGGCGACAAGACAAGTGTGGTCCTGAAAAGCTTGAGAGCTGTTCAACAGGACCTGCTGAAGAATGTTACAACTCAGGTGAATCATCATGAAAAATAATCCTAACTGATCGGTGGGTTCACCCCAATGATCAAATAATTTGGTGACATCAACAAAGGGGTAACAAACACGGTGGGAACATCTTATGGGAAACTTTGTATGTTCTCTAAGTTTTGTTTCTCACTGATGGAGCCAAGAAGGTGAGAGCACGAAAAATGCCATTGGATCACTGCCAATGCAAGAAGAACTCAATCGTTTGAGAAACAAGGTATGGAAGCTGTCCCTGCTCCTACGGAAAACCATAATTGGCAAAAAATGGGTTTTCAGGAATAAGGATGGATGAGTCAAGGTCGTGTCATTAGAAATAAGGCAAGACGGGGTTTGCTCAGGGCACAGCAGAGAAGGAAAAAATTATTATGATGAAACATTTGCTCCTGTGGCCAGGCTAGAAGCAATTTGTTTGTATCTAGCCTACGCTGCTCATAAGAGCATTAAGGTATTTCAAATGGATGTGAAGAGTGCATTTTTAAATGGAAAGCTGCAAGAAGAAGTTTATGTCAAGCAGCCTCCAGGTTTTGAAAATGAACAATATCCAAGTTTTGTCTATAAGTTGGACAAAGCTCTCTATGGTCTCAAACAAGCACCTAGAGCCTGGTATGACACTCTTACTGATATCCTTATGAGCAATGGGTATTCCAGAGGTAAAGTGGATACCACACTGTTCATAAAGAAAGTGAAGTCTGATATTATGCTTGTTCAAATTTATGTGGATGACATAATATTTGGTTCTACTAATGAGCAGATGTGCAAGAACTTTTCATTACTCATGAAATCTAAATATGAAATGAGTATGATGGGAGAACTTACTTTCTTTTTAGGTCTACAGGTTAAACAAACCTCAACTGGAATTTTTATAAATCAAAGAAAGTACACTTTAGATCTGTTGAAAAAATTCAAGTTTGATCAAAGTTCTCCTATTAAAACCCCAATGGCAACCAATGTAAAATTGGATGCTGATGCCAGTGGCAAAGCTGTTTCAGTAACAGCTTACAGAGGCATGATTGGGAGCTTGCTATACTTAACTGCTAGTAGACCTGATATTATGTTTGCTACCTGTCTGTGTGCTAGGTTCCAAGCTGATCCAAAAGAATCTCATCTAGCTGCTGTTAAAAGAATCTTTAGATACCTGAAGGGTACACCAGGTTTGGGTCTTTGGTATCCCAAAGACTCCAGCCTTGAACTAAAAGGTTATTCAGTTTCTGATTTTGCAGGCTGCAGGCTAGATAGGAAAAGTACAACAGGTGGATGTCAACTCCTTGGTGGTAAGTTGATAAGTTGGTGCAGGAAGAAGCAGAACTCTGTGTCTACTTCTACTGCTGAAGCTGAGTACATTGCTGCTGGAAGCTGCTGTGGGCAGATTCTGTGGATGCAGCATCAGCTTGAAGATTATGAGCTTGTGTATAGGAAAATTCCTATTCTGTGTGATAACACAAGTGCCATAGCCATTTCCAACAATCCAGTATTTCATTCTAGAACAAAGCATATTGAAGTCAGACATCACTTCATCAGGGATCACATTCAGAAAGGTAATGTGGAGGTAAGTTTTATTTCCACTAATGAACAGCTCGCAGACATTTGTCTGAAAAACTTGAACAGCTTGAGCATACAACAGGCTGAACAAAAACAGTTTACTCGTCCAGCCTGCTCTGGTGGTCCAATCTTCACCCTGTTCACTCCTTCACACTGTCTTACAAGCCATTGTCTTGTAACCTGTTCAACTATTGCACACAACCTGTTCTTACAAAAGAGAGCAGGCTGAAGGCACAGTTTGAAGAATGAACAGCTTGAAGATTGAACAGCTTGTGATGACCCTGCTCATCACAGGTTTGACCAACAGCTTAGACTAACAATTTTTAATTACCTTTCTTCACAATTAAGTTACTTAATTTATGCTTTTATTTAACTTAATTACTGCGGATAATGTGGGTTACGTGTGTTAGTAATTAAAAAGGTCAAGTGGTCTGACAAATGTTTCTGACATGGACAACCGTTCCGTTTTCCGTTAACTAACATTTCAAATCAAACCGCCCAAACCTTCTCTCTCATACACACTCACATTCAAATCCTATAAATACCCAACTACTGTTTCATCTTCGTCTTCCTCATCATTTCCAGAAATCCTCAAGAACCCTAAATATCGACTAAGTGTCTTCTGCTTCTCCAAACCTCAACACTTCCCAAATGGCTCACAGACCTAATCCCCTTTTTCCAGTGTTCGTTGGTGATGATGTTGTCAAACACTCATCAGTCACCACAATGCTGACCATCAAACCCACCAACTACATTGCAAATCTGACCATACCCAAGAACTATGTGGGAAAAGGGTATGAAGAAATGGTGGAGTTTTTAAGAGTTCATCCATTGAACTATGCAATGACTGCAACTCCTGGTGTCCTGTACCAGGAGATGGTGTACGAGTTCTGGTACACCTGTGCCTACAACCCCAACACCAAAGTCATCAAGGGTACTATTCTCAATGGGACTCAGACCATTGAGATTAGTACTGATCTTCTCAGAGAGGTGCTTCGTCTACCAACTGCTGAAACATATGACATGCCTCAAGCTGAGGATGAACAAATGGGCAATCTGCTACGCTTCTGTGGTGTAGCAGAACCCATAATTGGAGCTACTTTATTCAGGAAGGAGTTGTCCCCCACTTACAGCTTCTTATTTGCTTCAGTAATGATGAGCTTCAGTAGCAAAGTTGGTTCTTTTGACCAACTCAGCCGTGATGAAGTCCCCATTGTTCTACAACTGGTGGATGGGACTACAATCGACATGGCAAAATGGATTTTCCTGAATCTGAGGAATCTGGTGCAGCAGGAAACTCATCCATCTGCTGTTCGATACCCCAGATTTCTGAGCCTCATATTCAAGCATCATTGTGGTGAGCACCTGTACAATTCTCAACCTTTACTTAAAACTGCTGTATTTCCTGTTATAGGGAATAGAGTATTTTAAACACATGTGCTACCCAATGAGCCTCCTCTATCTACTCAAGTGAGGAGGTTACTGGGATTGGTGGAAGGACCCTCTGCTGTGAGGGTGGATCCAGAAGCTGCTGCTCCCACAAGAAAATCCAAATCCATGTCCAAACTTGTTAAGAGGACCCTGGCAACTGCTGAAGCTGGGCCTATGAAAAAGAAGGCCAAAACAGCTCAGTCTGAGTCTGCTCTCTTAGCCTCTGTGGCTGAGGGGGAGCAGGCTCCTCACCCTGAAGCCTCTGTGGCTGGTGCCTTTGTGGCACCTGAGACTATGGAACAGGCCAACCCACCTGTTTCTGACCCAGTCTCAAAACCTGTCCAGTCTGAACCCCTCATCAGCTCTCCCCAATCACCCACTTCATCCATTCACTACCAACGAAAATCCATCTCCAAAAAGAAATCAGCCAAAACAACCACCTCCTATGTTCCCTCTCAACAGGGTTCAGTTGTAAGAGAAGCAACCCCTGCTGCCTCTCCTATATTGGGAGAAGGTTCAGCCCCATTGGAGCATGCTTCACTCCAACCTGAGTCTACCCAGAGTCAGCCTAGACCCTCTGGTTCCTCCAGCAGGAACCAGTTGTACAAACGGAGATAGCCACATCAACTATCCCAGCCTCCCAACAGGCTGAGGATATTGAAAGACAGGAGTCCTCTCCACTCCATACTGAGTCCACATTGTCCCCCACTCAAATCTCCTTACACCCTGAGTCTGCACGAGGTGCCCACGCTGCTGGTATAGACCAATCAGCAGCTCAGCCTCAAACTTCTGCTCCCCATGATACAGCTGTTCTACACCAAACAGCTGCTGAGGGACCAACAACCCAAGCTGATGAACCTCAGGGATCATACCATCCCTCTGGTGAGGCTGCTCCCTCTATGCAAACTCCATCAGCAGGTTTCACCACTGCTGATGTTGAAATGCATATCCCATCTCCCAATGATGAGGTGCTTTTACACCAATGCACTGCAGAGGGAACACCCACTGGCCTTCATGAGGATGTTGCAACACAAGCAGCATCTGAAAGGCCCCCAACATCAACCCCTTCTCCTGATGAAGCAGCTACAGCCGCTGCTGAGGGACCCTTTGACCCCTCCAAGCTGGGCCACATTACTTTTGCCCAGGCTATGGAGCTTCTTTCAAATGTTCCTCTTCCCTCTCCATCACATCCTCATACACCAGCCTCATCATCATCTTCTCCATCTACCCAATCTAAACAGTCCACCCATACACCTCCATCTCCTAAAGACCTACCTTTGAAGGATCAGCTTTCTCTGCTGACCAACAAAGTTGGTTCTTTGGAAACTACTATGACCTCTCTACCCTCTCTCATTTCAGACTCTGTGTCTGAACAACTTAAGGGTTTCTTTGATTTCTTCAAGGATTCCTTTCCTGCCACTCCCCAAACTGATCACTCTCCACAGCTGTTAGCACTCACTGCACAGCTGCAAACTGTGTCCAACTCCCTCTCCTCCATTCTTTCAATGCAACAGGACTCTGTGTCCTCAATGACAGCTATTTCTCAACAGCTGTCATCTCTCCTCACTTCTTGCAATTCTACCCTTCCTGCCACTCTGGCCAGCTTGACCACACTAATTCTCTCCCTATCTAATTCTATGTCATCAAACCTTGCTGATGTGCAAGATTCTCTCGAATTATATCTTGCACAACTTCAAAGCTTGCTGTTCACCGAGTCTGATAGGGAAAACATTGTTAAGCTGACCTCCCTTACTGATACACAATCCTCTTCTCTTCAAACCTGTCTTTCCCAGCTTGCAGAGGTAAATGACAATTTGGCTTTCTTAGTGAATAGCCTTGTTGGCCCCAGGCCTGCTGCCAAAACTGCTGGCAAGCCAGATGACTTTGTGTCTTCAGGTAGACCGGGTGTTGAAGGTGCTGGTCCATCTCCTTCAAAGGGGGAGAAGTCGTCTGCCTCTAAGACTAAGTCTAAGGGGGAGAAAACTTATTCTCCTAAGGAGAAACTAGTGCCTGCAGCACAAACTGGTCAACCAGCAGGAATCTCTGAAACAGGTACAATAGAGGGTGCTTCTCAAGCTGCTCAGCCTACTCAGGTTGAATCTCCAATCCCTTCTCAGTCTAAGGGGGAGGAATCCATTCCTGAGGGCAGGCCAAGCTGCAGAAGGAGGCACCTGATCTTAGAGGAAGAAGAAGAAGAAGAGGAAAGTCCTGAAGCTGCTATCACTAAAGCAGCTAAAGGTAAAGCAATAGCAGCAACTGATCCTCAACAGCAGAAAACTGCAGAAATCCAATTTCACAAAGCCAGGGCCAAAGAAATGGGTCTTCCTATGCACAAATATTTTGAGTTTAGAGAAGAACAGCTTCAAGCCCTGGAAGTTCTTAGAAAAGAAGAAGAATCTGCCAAAACTGCCAAATCATTTGCACTTCAAGAAGCAAAGAAAGTTAAAATGTCTACTCTGGAAGTGCAAAAGAAAATATTGGAAGCTGCTAAGGGATCAGCAGGGGAGAAGGAAGAAGAAAAAGAAAAAGGTACTCTAGTCTCAGTGACCAAGCCTACAGTGCCTCATGCAAGAGCTCAGTACCATTTTGACAACCTGGCAAAGAAAAAATTTCAAGATGTTGCTGAAAGAAGGCTTGCCAAGGAAGCAATTGTCAAAGCTGTCCCTATATCAAGAAAAGGCAGTCAGTGGAAGTTGAAAATAACAAGGATGGGTGCAGCAGGCCCAGAATTAGAAACATATGACTACACTGACGTAGCACAGATGGGGTACATAGAATGGATTGAGCTGGCAGTTGCTCTGAGTGAGTCAAAGTCAGAAACGGCTAAGACAATCAGGGCATATGTCAAGAAACTGATGGAGAGAGTAAAGAACCTTGGCCTGATCTCCAAAGAAGTTAGTGAAGGTGTCTTTGTGACACATCCAAAAATTAAGGCCAGGAGGACAAGGAAGGATACTGAAATGGAACTACTCCTTGCACTGATTGAACAAAGAGATTACGCCATTGAAATGAAAGGAGTTGATCACAGCCTGCCTAGTGGAATAGAGTTTGAAGATGGCAAGATCATTGAAGAGCCTGAGTTGGGGGCATTTTTTGTAGATCCATTAACTCAGAAGAAATGCTTTCAAAGAGCTTTAGATCTATACAAAGTGGATCTGAGACAACTTGTGGCCTTCAGACTTGCAGTTTCATTCAGGCAGTCTAGTAAGTGGAGAGCAGCCGTCTGGGATCAGCTCAGAGGCTTCTTTGAAAGAGGTGAACTTGATGATCCCAAGTTCATGATAATAAGAAGTGAAGTTCAAGAACTTGAAGAAACAAGGGAATACCTGGAAAAGATGTTTCAGGTTCCCCCTCCAGTGTGATGAAGTCCATCTGCCATCTGGGCAGGTGAAGAATGGAAGTTGTCCATCAGTTGGACAGGCTTACCATTATCTGCTCCCAACACAAACAGTCCAAAAACCTGTTGTACATTAGTTGTACATTATTACATTAGTTGTAATTTTTCTTTTACATTAGTTCTAAAATACATTAGTACATTAGTTGTACTTTTGTAGAAACATGTGTTGTTTTTAATGTAATCAAAATCAGTATATATAAACTGATCATTTACTTTACTCAAGTGTTGTAATTTCAATTCAGCAAAATGTATTGGAAAATGTATAGTGATTATTGATTAAATCAGCTTAGGCTAATTATTGCGAATAGGGGGAGATTGTTAGGCACAAAAAGGCCTTAGTCAAACCTGTTCTGCATCTGAGGGGGAGATTATTAATCAAACCTGTTGATGCTTTTGAAGGTTGAATTTAAGGTCTGTTACATGCCTTATTGAAACCTGAAAATGATTTGCAATATCAGTCCAAAGTTGTTCTATATGTTGCATGTGTTGCAACTAAGACAGTCTGTCCAAGCTGTTCAGTCTGCTGAACAGGCTGGACATAAACTGTCTACGCTGCTCTACACTGGTGAGCAGCTTGGGCAGTTTACAAGTGTTCTGTTCTTTGTGAACAGAACCTGTTCTTTTTGAACAGGCTAAACACTTTATGGAATATGTTTCCAAGTCCTCATGTATTGTTTTTGGCTACAAGATCAGTTTACAAAGTCGAAGACAAAGTGGAAATCAGAACTGCTCAGCCTGCCCAAGCTGTTCTGTTACATGAAGACAAAAGGTTATTTGAAAAAGGGTGACAGACCTTTTTCTTATATCAAAATAGGCCTTTACAAGGAAGAAAGACGCAAAGTTGACATTCCTTATTTAGTTAAAGGCAATGCAACAGTAGACAAAGTGAAAAGACAAAAGTTCTGCACACAAGAAGACAAGTCTGCTTTTCAGAAAGTGCAGAAAAAGTTATGTTGTCTTTTCAACAAGACTTCTCCTCTTTCATTCCGTCCAATGAAGAAGTTTCTCTTAGATCCTTTGAGTGAGTATAAAAGGAAGCTTCTAAGGTCAGAAAGAGTAAGCCAAAAAAGCTAAGTGCTGAAGCCAAGAGTGAACGTGCAAGTGTGTTTTTCATGCATGCAAGCCTGCTTGTGTAATACAATTTCTCTGTGTCTAAGCTGTTCTACATAAATTGTCCCTCTAAGTCTTGTAAACACAGTGAGTGCTTCTTAGTGAGTGTATTTAATTGTAAACTAGTTTGAGTCTGTCTTAGACTAATAAACATACTGTTGTATCTGTCATCTCAGCTTGGACCTTTCCGCATTCAAGCTTCTTTGTAATTAACAATCTGTTGATAATACATACAAACATTGAGAAAATAGTGTGTAGTTTTAAATAGCTGTATTCACCCCCCCCCCCCCCTCTACAGCTTAAAGCTATATACTTTGGGAACCTTTCAGGACCAACAGAAACAAGGATTGATCCACATACAGGAAGGCCTTGGGCCAGAATGGTTTATAAACCCATCAAGTGCTTAAAAATGGTGCCTATGAAATCGATGCCACAGAATGTTTTGAAGAATATGAAGTGGTGGTACGTCGATAATGAAACAGCCGAAGCCGTAATGGAGGATGAAGATGAAAAGGTGATTTTGAAGGTATACGATCTGTTGCACCTTGTCAACCTATCCAAGGATGACCTGCAAAAGCTTCATGATCAGCCAATTTTCTTTCATGAAGGCTGGAGATCTGAAGGCAGGAAGTTCCAGAAAGTTGTAAAGGTTTGTATAGATGCAGGCTTATATGCAGGTAGCAGTCTATATAGTTCTAGTACCTAATCAAAATGTAAATAGTTAGAAGCTATCGTCAAGGGGGAGTCTGTTGGTACACCTTGTGTGACGATAGCAGTCTAAAGTATATTAGCATTTTGTGTAAGTGATACTACAAGGTATTGAATATTAACTAGTGTTTCATATATGTGATTTTGTGTGTTTGATATTTATTGGTTGTATGTTTGAACTTGATGTAATGTATTACAAGAAGTTCAAACATAAAGTCCAAAGATTAATTCAAACATAAGTTAAACATATATTCAAATAGAAGTTTGTCAAGTGAAATTCGAATTTAGCATGAATTCGAATTTAGCCTAGAAGGTAAATTCGAATTTGTCATGTAGACAAATTCGAATGGGCCTTGGTCCTGGATTCGAGTTTGTCCCATGACAAACTTGAATGGGTCTCTATAATTAGGGATTAACTCGAATGATTAGTACACTTTTTGCAGAATTCCGTGCGTGATTAGCAAAAGGCGATCTTGAGTTTATCAGATATCTGTGTGTGTGATCGGAGAGAATCATCGCGTAGGTTCGTTCGTAGTTGTTCGTACAACGCCGTGGTAGTCTCCGTGTTTCGTGAGTGTGATATATTCGTCAAGCCGCTAACGAGGATTCCGCACTCGTTGGTGTGTGTCGCGTCTAGATAGATCTATAGTTACGAGACCTTACATTATTTAATTCAGATATTTTCAATTGATGAGCACAACTCTCAGACTTTTGTTTTTCTTTTAAGCTCAGAATTTTTTTCCTTCAGTATTAATACATCACGTAAAGCAAAAGCTGTATCAGTATTTAACTGAACAAGAATGTCATAATTGTTCTTATGAGTCTTTTCAGGTTCAGTAAGTTTTACAATTAGCTCACACTTTGAAAATTGTTCATATGTCATATTGAATTGTTGAAAATGAATTTCCAAGATTTTTTATGGAAAAATGAGTGAATTCTGATAAAACTTTGAAAACCAAGTCTATGAATGATAACTTGTTAAAAATCAGATCTGAATTGACTTTTTGACTTTGAAATTTCAGCTTTTCTACAGAAAAATGCCTATAACTTTTTTCTGGAGTCGAAATGGGCCTTGAAATTTGCCCGAACTGGCTTTACCTACTCTAGAAATTGTATATCTCGGTTCAGGCTTCGTTTTGGCGTATGGTAGGCCTTCTAACGATGTTCCAGTCAAAAGTTATAGCCAATTTACGCAGCTAAGGTCATATAGTCAAACTTGAATTAAACTCGAATGATTAATGATGAAACTCAAAGTATGAAGTGTGAAAGTCGAAATATGAAGTGTAAAACTCGAACAATGAAGTATGAAACTCGATGTATGAAGAGTGAAACTCGACTAAAGAAGGTTGAAACTCGATTGAATAATGATGAAACTCGGATAAGCCTTACAACAAACTCGATTGAAACTAAGTTGAACTCGAATGTCTTAAGATCAAACTCGGATGAAATTTAAAACTTCCTCGAATGAAGTATCAATAAACTCGATAGACACATAAACTTCCTCGAATGGAAGTCACTTAAACTCGGGTATTGAAATGAACAAACACGAAAAACAAAGGATCAAACTCGGTCAATAAGTGATGAAACTCGATCAAAGAAAGATAAAACTCGATCAAAACACTAAGCAAACTCGATCGACACTCTATAAAACTCGATTAACACTAAAAATTCAGTGTTTCCCGAGTTTGAACAGAAAATGATTAAAATCAAGTTCAAAATCTCAATTTTCAACAAACAATTCTCTAAATGATCCCAAATTGATTTCGAAGCTTCGGTTTTCACACACAAACACTTTTTGAAAAACAACTTTGTCTAAAATCAGATCAAAACCTTGAATTTTGGACGAAACTTGATGTACTCGACTTTTTCCAAAAATTCAGAAAAATCCAAATTAAAATCTTGTGTGTTTGGAGTTATGATTTGAGACTTATATCATCAAATTCGAAATCAAAAACGTCACCTTCGATCACAAATTCACTCCATATCATCCACAAATTTAAAAACCCCAAGAGATTTACTGATTTTCGTGAAAATGAATATAATAGAGTTCGAACTTCAAAAATCATATTCAGAAACTCACTCAAATTCAGCCGTATTAGGCTTTGATACCAATTGATAATTCAATATTTCAATAATTCAGTTCAACATTTAACAATCAAACACAACATGATCATAATACAAAATATCGAATGATTATAGAGAGAAGAATATTACATTTCGGTTCTTGACTTTCTTGCTTGACAATTCTCTCAACCCGTATCTGACTTCTATCAATCATCCGTAGAGATTTGTACATCAACGGCAATCATACTATCCTATTTATACTCAAATACACAACTATTAAGTAATTACAAAACAAACCCTGAGCATTTAATAATATTGATTTCACCTCTATAAATGCTCCCAACGTGTACACATTCCATCTGAAAGTGTACAACAATCTCAAGCTCCAGATTTACGAGAAACTCCCCTGAATACTCAAAACTCTAAATCCCCTACTTCAATTGATATTCCAACAACATCAGAACCTATCCCCCATCAACCCTACCTGGATTTGAATCCCAATCAAGACCAACTCCAACCTTATCCTCATTCTTTCAAATGGACAAGGGATCACCAAACCTGAAAACATCATTGGCGATCCCTCTGCATCTATTCAAACCCGGAGAGCTACCCTTAATGAATGCCTCTTCTCAAATTTTGAGCAAGATAGAACCCAAAACTGTGAAGGAAGCTCTTCAGGATGCGGATTGGATAGTAGCGATGCAAGAGTTGCTCAATCAATTTGAGAGGTTGAGAGTCTGGCGGTTGGTGGAAAGACCGAAGGACAAATATATTATTGGCACGAAGTGGTTTTTCAAGAACAAGAAAGATGAACATGATGTCATCATTCGCAACAAAGCAAGACTCGTAGCCAAATGATATAGTCAGCAGGAGGGAATAGACTATGACGAGACACTTGCCCCCGTTGCCCGAATAGAAGCTATTAGGATATTTTTAGCTTTTGCCGCTCCTAAGAACTTTACTGTATATCAAATGGATGTAAAAACTGTGTTTTTGAATGGGGAGTTAAAAGATGAAATATATACTTATCAGCCCAAAGGATTTACAGAACCTTCGAAGCCTGATCATGTATATATTTTAGATAAGTCACTGTATGGCCTTAAACAAGCACCACAAGCCTAGTATGATGCCTTATCATTTTATCTCTTAAAATGTGGTTTTAACAAAGGTGCAGTAGACATAACCATATTCATTAAATGTCAGGGTCCAGATATCATAGTGATATAGATATATGTAGATGATATAATTTTTGGGTCTACAAATACTGAATTTTGTAAAAAGTTCGCGTTCTTAATGTCCCAGAAATTTGAGATGAGCATGATGGGTGAAATCAAATTTTTCTTGGGGCTACAAGTTAAACAACTGAGTGATGGAATTTTCATCAATCAGTCAATCAGTCAAACTATATTCATCAATCAGTCAAAATATATTCAAGAAATGTTGAAGAAATTTAACATGGTCAACAGTACCCCAATGAAAACACTCATGGCTCCTGGTTCTAAATCGAAACTTATTGAGGACACAGGCAAGCGACTAAAGCAAGCTGAAGGCGATCCCCATAACTACAGGTGCTGGGGATCGTTTGGCATAACGCTTTCAGGGAAACCTGTTGATGTAACTCATTATCGAGGAATTATTGGGCCATTAATGTACTTAACCGCAAGTAGACCTGATATTATGTTCGCTACATGTGTATGTGCTAGATATCAGGCAAATCCAAAAGAATCTTATTTGGCTGCTACCAAAAGGATTCTAAGATATCTAAAGGGTACTCCAAACTTAGGTTTGTGGTTACATTTACATTGACTGCCTTTTTCTGATGTTGATCATGTAGGAGATATAATGGGTAGAAAGAGCACATCAGAAGCAGTTCAATTCCTTGGTGATAAACCCGTCTGTTGGTCATCCAAGAAACAACACTGTGTGTCACTATCAACAGCTAAAGCTGAATATGTTGTTGTATCATCATGTTGTTCACAAGTGCTGTGGATGAAGAGCCAACTGCGTGACTACGGGTTTACACCTCAGAAGATCCCAAATTATTGTGATTCACATAGCGCAATTGCTATAGCTTCCAATTCAGTGCAACATTCCAAAACAAACCACATCGACATTCGGTATCATTTTATTAAGGATCATTTAGAAAATGGTAATGTAGAATTATATTTTGTACCAACTGAATATCAGCTAGCTGATTTGTTTACCAAAGTGTTAGATGAAAAACGGTTTAATTTTTTGGTATACAAATTGGGTATGTTGAATCGGTAGATTTAAACATTCAGGTGTTACAAAATAAAATTTTAATTTTACAATTTTTTACTTGATTTAATTTTTGTGTTAATCTCTTGTGATTTCAAAGTTCTACTTTTTCTGAGATTTAACTGAATCGGATTGTCATGTGCAGAGGGAGCAAACTGAAAATTTTATCTGATATTTTATATTCGATAATTTTTTATCTGCTTGATGGCAGGGGGAGCATGTTTAAAAGATCATATCCATCTGAGGGGGAGCAAACATGTAAAGTTCAAGGGGGAGGAATTTAGTTCTTAGTTCGTTTTATTTTCTTTTAGTTAGTTAATTTTTTTTATTTTTTAGTTCATTAGTTTTTTTAGTTTGTTCAAATTTTTAGTTGTTATATTTCTTTTGTTTTGTTTTTATTTTTTATGTGTGTGAATTTTTTTTTTAAATGGGATTAACTGAAAATAAGAGAAAATGGGCTGAATTGTTAAAAAGAAGGAAACGAATTGGGTCGGGTATTGTTTTGGAAATGGATATAAAGTTAAAATTCAAATTTCCATTTCATTTTTTCAATTTCCGAGCACTGTTCGCCACCCTCTTCAAAATTACTCTCGAATCATCTTCAACAAGCAACATACATTTTTTTGTGGATTTCAAGTTCCAGTAAAAGATTGTAAGTAAATGTTTGTTTTTGTTTACTGTGTTGTATTTTTTTTAGTTTTAATTTCGAGTTTATTCAAGTTCAGTGGGTGCTACTGTGTGTGTTCGTATGTGGGTCAGTGTGTGAAAATCCAAAGGTATTCATTTGAGTTTTAAAGTTGAAATTGAAAGTATGTATGTGTGCGTAATGTTAATATAAGCTTGAATATCAAATTCCAAGACTTATCATACAACATACAACATTTAATTTTAGTTTGAAGGTTCAAAATTTTTAAGTTTTTAAACCTTCTAAAAATCTGATTTTTGAGAGTCAAAAAGTTATTTTCGGAACAACTTCAGTAAAAGAAACTTGTTTAAAGTATCATTTCGGGTAGGAACCAGTCAAGGTTTAGGTCAAAAAGTTCCTAAAATGAATATTTGAAATTTCAAAATGAATTTGGACTTGGAACATTTTTCATTTTTTCAAACTCGATAAAAGAGTCAATCGAGAAAACTTAAGTTGTTATCGAGTTTGAAAAAGAAGCATCCGAGAAAAACTAGGTTCTTATTGAGTTTGGCAACAAAATACCCGAGAAAACTTAAGTGTCAACTGAGTTTGTAATAAATGGGACTTAGAATAATTTCAGTTTTCCAAACTCGATCAACGGGAAAGTTCAAGCTAAATTGAGTTTAAATACTTTGTACCCGAGTATCACTTAGTATCTTTCGAGTTCACTTAGTATCTTTCGAGTTCACTTAGTATCTTTCGAGTTTAATAAATGGTCATCCAAGTAACTTTAAGTGTCTGTCAAGTTTGACATAGCTTCATTCGAGGAACTTCTAGCCTTATCCGAGTTTGATGTAGCTTCACCCGAGTTGACTCTTTCTTCAATCGAGTTTGTCATAACTTCACCCGAGTTTACTCTAGTTGTATTCGAGTTTGTCATAACTTCACCCGAGACTGTTTCTGTTTCATTCGAGTTTAGTCTTGTGTCATTCGAGTTTGAGAGTTCAAAATTTCAAAATTTTTTCTAAGTGTGGGAAATTTAATTTTTTAGAGAAATTTCACATTCGAGTTAAATTTTTAAAATTTGTTTTACATTAACATTAGTCTCTTAACGATTGACTTTGGAGTCCTAAAAGTAATATTTTAATATTATTGTCTGGAATCCCGATGCTTTAAACAATGTAACACAGATATTTCTAATTTCTTGTTAAATGTTATATTTCTCTATCTGTAGGATTCAGTTTGTTTTCCTGATGTATGTAACATCTTTGTTATATTTTATAGGTGACAAATGGCTTCCCAAACCCCCACCCATAATTCAAATTCATCATACTCTCATTCATCATCCAATCATACTCTTGTTTCTAAACCAATAAAATCAGCTTCGTGACCAGACCATCACCATCATCTCCCACACCAGACACCAATTTACTCAAGCCCAAACATTGCATGAACCTTCTTGACAACAATCATCGGTTTGATCCTAATTCTATCAAAGTCAGCCATCCGCTGATTGTCGATATCTTAAAAGGCCACCCTCTCGGTTGTCTTCTAAAATATAAGCCAAGAATTCCACAGATATACTTACACCAGTTTTGGCATACAATCAAATTCGTCCCTGAGGCCGGTGATCATCATTTTAAAGTCACCATTGATCAATATCAAGCCAATATCACCCTGGCCAGACTGCGTCACAACCTGTTCTTACCAAGACGCATATATACAGTCAATTTCCCAGACTTTGCGGATTTTGAGGACTTTGTTTTCGATGAACAACTTTGTCGACAAAGAGTTCTATGTTCCACCGGAATGGTCTTAACGGGGAATGGTATACTCTGTATAACCTCAAAACATACTTGGATTGATCGAGGAAGTATTCACTGTCTGAGGTTGTTTCATGGAGTTGCATATAATAAACACTACGACTTCATAGAGTGCATTTGGGAGGATCTTCAAGAAGTGGTGCTTGCAAAGACCACTAATAGTTTAAGGAAGTTTGTACCTCTACAACGATTCATCCAGATGTTGATCAGAGGGATATTGAGGGCCAATGAAAAGATTCCAAAGAGGACACATTCACATAAGTGCCCTGATTATGTGATGATGAGTCTGCACAGAGTCCAGGATGATCCTAATGCTAATATAATGTCAATTCCTGAGTCTCTGTTAAAATATGTTGATGCTAATGCTGAGTCTATGAGATTATACCGACTAGATCAAGCTCCTGTGGAAACTCAAGAACTGAGGATTCCTGCCCATGGAGCTATAGGAGAGGAGGTACGTCAACAAGGGGTTCGCGTACATGGTAACCTTGATGAAAGTGAGGGTTTTGAAGGTGTAGTAAGGGGTGGTGAGGGCGATTCGGATTCAGAACGCACTTTATCGAATATCCAAGAAGGAGGAAATGAATGAGAGGATGATGATGATTATGACAATGATGGTCATGATAATGTGGATGTAGTTGGGGCAAGAATTGCACCATCTCAATCTGAGCGTTTACCGGTTACAGAAGTTGATGAAGTGGTGAGTGTGAGTGTGAGGGAGGCCCTAAACATAGAAAGTCGGGAAACCACATCTGCTGTTAGCTTTCCTATGAGAGTTGATATTGAAGCAGCCAGTACCCCACTAGCAACTGCACACCCCGCTAGCCACTCATCTCCTTCTCAACAAGGAGATGTTTCATTCTGCACGGGGATATAGCACAAGATCTGGGATCATTCGGATCCCATGGATATTGAAATCGGTACACGTCTGCCCCGGTACATTTATTCAAGCACCAGTCATAGAACAAATATAGTCTAGGACACTCGAGTCTGTTTCATTTGTTGAAACAAGTACAGAAGGACTTAGTGTCCCTGTTTCAACAACTATAGTGTTAGAAGCATTCGTTGCTCTGTCACTTGAAGTAGTTGGAAGTCCTGCCAGAGCTACGACAATGCCAACTCTGAGCACAGGCCACACGGATGTTCTTTTCACAAGTTCAACTGTTGTGATAACTGAAAGTCTTCGTGACCCAGGTGTTAGCATGTTACCCTTCGTGACTGAGACAAGGTTGAATGAAGTTATCACTGGTGTCACTAACCAAATGAGTAGTCAGTATGCTGAAATGATGAGCCAGATGATAAACATTCAAAGATTATTGAAAGGCAAGGCGGCTGCAGATGTTGAAGAAGATGAAGAAAAGCAGATCTCTAATAACGAGTTAAGAAATTACTGTATGGAGCAGTTTGAAGTAATGAATGATAGGATGTCGGGTTTAGAGAACACCATTGTCAGTGCTCTGGGCTCATTATCAGAAAGATTTTCAATTCTTGAGCAAACTTGCAAGTCACAAGCTTTAGGGTCCAAAAGACGACATGAAGATCATGACGACTCCGATGATGCTCCTCATGAGGGGGAGAAGAGGAGGAAGCTTGCTGAACCTGAGTTGCAAATGGTTGTTTTGAAGGTAAAGAATCTGAAGGAGAAGGTGCAGGAGAAGTAGGAGGCTCAACAGATAAACTAGTTGATGATCAAAGTGAAAAGGGATTGATTCCTTATGAAAATGTTCCAATTCCTTTGAGTATACAATATGGTATTTACAATTTTGATGAATATGATGATTCGGACAAAGAGGAAGAAAGTGAGATGTTAAGGATATAAGGAGCTGAAGAAGAAATTAGTTTGCCTGAGCCGGAAGTTTTTGAATTTTCAGAGATGTCTGCAAGAGCTGAAATGATTGTTGATGAGGAGGATCTTGTAGAGGAGATTTTAAAAGACGATATACCAACACCAACGGGTTGAAAAGCCTGCAGTTATGGTAACTGTGAAAGAAGAATATGATCCATTTCCAATAAGTGGAGTTGTTCCTCAATCACTCCAAGGATTGACAGAAGTTGATTTAATGGACAAGTTTTTTCAAGCTACATATTGTCAGACGAATCCGAAAGACAGCATCATTTGAGATTTGTTGTTCAAGAAATTGTCCAGAAAGAAATTAATGACATGTTGAGCTTACTGAATGAAGACGAAATCAGTAAAAAGAAAGTCAAAAGGCTCAAGTTATCAGGAAAGCTAAATGCTGATTTTATTAAGAAGAGGAATATGCTTCCCTTTTTGTAAGATTATATGGAGAAAAAGTTTCTGCAAAAAGTATAATCCATGTTCATTTGTAAAGTTGTTCACAGTAATTGAGCCAAACATGCCGAATCTAGTTAACTATGCTCACTTTTTCTAGAATAAAACTCAACCAATACAAGATGTGAGAAGTGAACATAGGATAGCCGAGCTTATAAGAATTGAAAAAGATCAATTTGTCAATATATTTTATGTTACATTCACAGTGACAAGAGATGATGGGAAAACATATCAGTTTAGTGAAGCTGATTTGTTCAAGGTGAATCTGGTTGATGTGGAAGACCTTTTTGATGAGTTAGGTCGGAATAAGAGTGAAGAAAACTGCAGATTTGCTCTTAAAGCCATATTTCATTATATGCACACCAAGTTGGTCCTAATGTCAATTCAAGACTTACAGATTGGTGTTAAAAGAGGGATGAGAAGGATAAATATCACTGCGCCAAACAGACATATCAAAATTATTGAGAAGCTGAAAGAGTACCAAGTGGTTCTTGACAAGCATCTAGTGATGATATACAAAGACAAGAATCAAAAGAAGAGAGTCATGCGTATGATAGAGTTGAATAAATATTCTGATGGTACTCTTCAGAAGGTGATGATGGCTCTGAAAGGAGTTCTTGATTATGATGTGATGAGACGTTTGAAAGGTGGTGGTATGAGTCCAGTTGATAGAAGAATGGTTGTTGATTTTGTGGCAAAGATTGAATCAAGATTGAGAAACAGAAGAAGCATCAGAAGGTTTGAGATGAAGCTGGGCCTCAAGGACTAAAGACTGATTACTATTCATAAAAGGGGGAGATTGTTGGGATTAATATGTTGTTTATGAATGTAATAGTCCAGGGTTTGTTTTGTAATTTCTCAATAGTTGTATTTGTATATAAATAGAATTGTCGTGTACTGTAGCAATTAACTTTTGCAAGGATTGTACTGAAAGTGTACAACTAGGTCACATTGTTTTCTGTGCAAGCTTTCAAGAACCGTATGTAATCTTTCTTCTCTGAAATCCAAATCATTCGGTTGATTGTGCATTTGGTTGTTCTTAATTGTTTGATTCATAATTGTGGTTGTTAATATTGAATTATCACACCATAACAGTATCATTGGTCCTTGTTTGTGCCACCTGAACGGTATTGTTAAAAAAACATACATCAAGGAATAATCTCTTGAATCTAATGCGATATTTGATCCAAGATCAAGAGGAATAAATATGAGCTTAGGTCAAGCCTTGGTGAAGCCCAATTTCCAGCAAAAATGTCTCAGTGTGTCCTTCAGGATCCTGATAATCGTCGATGTGAGGTGAATTCCCCCGATATGAGGTGAACGTTGTGGAAAAAAATTTAGTGTAATGCATTTTTTATATTACATTCATTTATTTTATACATTTTCAAATTTACTATGCAGATTAGTCATTACTCCTCGGCCATCGAATTTCGCAACATTTCTTTTTAACGAATCAACGTTTTTATTAACCAACATTTTCTTGAATTAGCCATGGTGAATCATCTTTACTGTGAATTAGGAAGTGAAACAACCTTGGCGTGAAAGGATATTAGTGCTAGTGTGAAGGAGAGGAGTAGGCGACATGGCAACTAGAGATTAGTGTGAATCTTACTTTCTAGAGAAGAGAGTAATGGAGCGACAGGAGCGAGAAGGGATACGAGTGTTATTAGGACAGGTTAATCGGTTTTTAGGTTATTCGGTTTTGGGGTATGTTCAAACTGGCAGAAGCCAAACCAAATAAGAAAGGTAATTCGGTTTCTGTTCATTCGGTTTAAATTAATCAGGTTATATACAATTTGGGTTATATATTTCTTTTCAACAAAACCCTAGAATCTTTCTTTCCAACAAAACCACATATTCCTTCTTTTCAACTACACATTACACAAACTTTCTTTTTAACAAAACCCCCAAACTCAAACAGAAAATCTTTACAATCAACAACTTTAGGATATCAAAAAGTATATTCCAATATTTTCACAGGGTGGGTTATTCAGGTTGGTTGGCTTTTTTTTTTTTTTTTTTTTTTTTTTTTTTTTTCCCAACACCCCTAGATACGACAATGGGGAGCATTAGATGAGAGCATCAAATTGTTTCCTTCTTTCTCACCATCTTTATCATCCTCCTTCATCCACACAGACTATATATAATTTTCAAAAGTTCAAAATTGTTTCGGTAAAATCGACCAATCCGAGAATTGAACAAAAAGAAAGGTACACAAAAATTACTCTGTTAATCACAGTAGTCAAGTATACATAGATTCTGAACATGCATCAATTACATAACTCAAAATACGAAAAAGATACCATCACAATCTTCATGATGTTGGCTTCTTTTCCATTGTCTTGCCACGGAAGGGTGCAAACAGAGAAAACTGCCTTGAAGCTGTCAAGTACAAACAAGAGCATGAAATTACATGTTCACTATAACAAAGAACTAAATCTAGCAAGTTTTGGGCAATAAGTGACTTATGTTTTGACAAATTTCCCAAAGAAATAACAGATTGCCATTGTACTCCCATCCTCACAGACCAAAAGAATGATTGCTTAAATACTTGGTGCTCATCAAGCATGACGACTATGTCCGAACTTTGTTTAGTTCTCTAAGCATAAGTTGATCTAATAAATAACTTGTATAGGGTCAAACAATTTTACAATTTCCACCATTTTCTGTTTACCTTCCCATATTTTCTCAACTTATTTTCGTCTTTTAAGGCAAATAAGAAAATATAAAAAGTTGTTGGAACATCATTCGTAATGGCAAATATATAGATTCAATAGAGTATAAACACAGCAGTTTCAAGATTGAAACTAATATTTTTAAATGAATATTTCATTGAAAGTACACTTACACTTTTGGCCAGCATGACCATGAGTGGGAGTATGATCTTCGGAGATTAAGGTCTTCAATGTATGAACTGCTGAACATCATAGGGTAAAAGTGAGCATGGAATTAGGGGTGTGCAAAAACACCAAAACACAACAAGAAACTAACGGTTTAGTTTTGGATTTTGTTTCAAGGGAAAATGTGACTAATAGCTACGACTTTTGTCATTTGTCCATTTTAGTAATTTTTTGTTCAATTTAATAACTGTACTTTCAGACATTGTTGTACGAAATGGTCTATATATCTAATTTAAAGAAAATTATAAGGAACTCAAACTGAACCCTCTGGTTTCTATTTTAATAAAAAAACTGACTTTTTTGGGTTGGACTTTGGTTATTCCTAAAAATCGAACTGAACTGCCTTATGCTCACCCCTACATGAAATGATTAATATATATAACCTGGCAATTCTCTTTTTATTTCGTTTTTTGCTATTTATCGCTTTTGGTTATACATACTATTACATTAAAAAAGGATGTCAAGTAAAGTAAGTTTTGGTTGTCGTACTATAGAAACTGAGGATTTACAGATCCTATATCAACCACCTATCAATTTTGATCAATCTGGACAGCAAACTATTTTCTTTACCAACTAGGGTACAAAATAACAGTGTGATACAAACTCTCAATTTGTTTCTATTGAAGGTTATCTCTTAACGGGTTACCTGCTAGGTGATGTTGTGGACCAGTTTTACGTGCTTGTGTGTGCCCAGTCCGCATACATATGGGTACAAACACACCCCAACAACTTGCCAAGTAACCAACCTAGGACACAAAATAAAAGCTGCCCCCAAAGCAGAATGCTGAGAAATAAGGAGGGGTATGCTTGCCCAATGGTGGATCCAAGAAAATTTTTATCAGGGTTACCATGTGGGGTGTTTATCAATTTAGTTTTTGAGGTTTTAGCAATTCTCACTATGCTACAATAGTCAATAATTAAGTAAATATTAAATTCCAACAACTTATGCTAGTAATAAACTCTATCAATTAAACAATTAGTTGAACCAATTAATAAACCCTAGAAGTAATAAATCCAAACAATTTAACAATTAATTTAACCAATTTATAAACGAACAATTAAACCAAACATTCAATCATAACAAATTAACAATTTCAGCAGCTGCTTTTTCCGATTTGGGGTGTTAAACTTTTGGTTCACAACTTCACGCTGTCTTTTTTTTTCCAATATGTTATAATCCCAGAGATGATCTCTAGCTTGTTTGAACTTCGAAGAGAATTGCTTGTCTTTGAAAGACATGTAGAAGCTTCATCTCAATTTAGGTCTGCATTTCTATTTAGTAAAGTGGATTTGTCTTGACCTCACATACATACAAGTTCATAGATGAAATTATGTTCTACGATTTAGTGAAGTTGATTTTGGAGATCAATAGCAATTAGTTTGGTTTGTTTGCGATTTGACATGGCCACTCTTTTGAAAGGCCTAAAGGGGATGCTACAATAATAATCA
The DNA here is from genome assembly GCA_020465985.1 of Centrapalus pauciflorus. NCBI lineage: Eukaryota > Viridiplantae > Streptophyta > Magnoliopsida > Asterales > Asteraceae > Centrapalus > Centrapalus pauciflorus. The sequence goes on from JAANYP010004717.1 coordinate 106,400, forward strand.
AGGATCCCCACATTCAGTCAGAGGTCAACTTCCAGCTTGAATTCTAGATCCAAATGACATCATTTTTTGATATTTTTTAATGTTTCATGAAAATTGGACAAGTCCCACTGTATAACACAACAAGGAAGACCAATTTTAGAGTGACTATTTTTACCTCATATTAACTTCGGAAGATATAATTTGCTTGTATTCCAGAAAGGCAACGCAAACCTCCTCGACGGTGGTTGAGTGGTAAATGGTGATTGACATGAAAATAATGTAAGGAGTCGTACTTTCAAATTGCACCAGTTTCTGTTAGGAATTTCAGAACAAGAATTGCAGAACTGAAACCGAGAACTCGCAAAAACAGAAACCCCAAACATGAATCAAGAAGCAAACTCAAATTCATTATCAAAGTTGGGTTACATGTCTACAAAGTGATTTATTGTCCACATTTAACCCAATGACCTATTTATACTAAATAACTACAAAATTAACCAAGACTAAGGGTGTGTTTGATAGCACTTATCAGGCTCTTATCAGAGGTAACCTCTTATTCGGTAAGAGGAAATACTGATAAGTGCGTTTGATATGCAGAAGACATAAGAGTCAAAATTCTCTTATTATGTCTTATCAGGATAAGACTTTGATATGCTACTTATCACACCAAAAAAAAATACACGTCTCTCCCACCCCACCCCACCCCACCCTACCCTTACCTTTACCCCATACCTTACCTCACCCACCCTACCCCTACCCTACCCTATCCTAAACCCCCCTACCCATACCCTACCCCACCCCACCCCACCCCACCCTCAACATACCTTACCCTCAACCACATAATCTCACCCTACCCTAACTACCCTTAACTTACTTATACTACCCCATCCCCATCTCCACCCTTAACCCTACCCACCCCACTCTCATACTTACCCTATCCCACTCTACCCCACCCTACACTAACCCATCAAACCTACCCACCCCACCTCACCCCTCCTTATCCCACCCTCACCCTACCCCTATCTCTTCCCACCCCTACCCCTCAAACCTACCCACCTCACCCCTACCCTACCCCTCAAATCTACCCATCCCCACCCACCCTACCCCTACACCATTACCCTACCCTATTTACCCCACCCCACCCTCAACCTACCCCACCCCTACCCTACCTCTTACCATATTTATTATAACGAGAAATATTCCAACACTTTTTGATAAATTTTATTATTTTTCAATAACATATCTATATAACTTATAAACTTAGGTTATTTGGAAGTTAATAAACGTAACCTTATAAACTGAATTATAACTTATAAACTTTATTTGTTATTTGATTCTTGAAAGCATGTTGGTTATATGTTTATTGAATGCATTTATGTTACTTGATTATAACTTATAAACTTGAATTGGTTTCTTACTTAAATCTTGTTAATGTTATTTGAATGATATTAAATGTTTACATAGATCACTTTGATTCAATGATATTATTCTTACTTGATATTTGACTTTAATCAATGGTATCTGTTTGGTTTTGTGAATTAATATGTAAAATTAATAAAAATAACAGAATCAGATAATTTATAAAACAAACCGACTTATTGAATTCTCTTATCAGATCTTAGTATCTTATCAGGACCACCTCTTACAATCAGAAGTGGAATCAGACATCAGACAATTAACCTCTTATGCAATCAAACAGCACCTAACTCTAATCTAATTATAACTATTACAACTAACTCAAGTCACTAAACCTCACAAATCTCCACCTTGAATTGAATTTTAAACCCAAAAGCAAAACCCCAAAAGCAAATTTGTGTTCCCCCAATCCAAATAACAAAGTATCAAACTCCACCTATTTGGAAACACACTATCAAATTCAAATTCGAATCCGAAACCTTCAATCCGAAAGCAACGAAGACCAATATCACATATGTGACCCAAACACATTGTGCACCAAAAACCGGAGAACAAATCCATATCCAAAATTTACCGATTACCGAACGTCGCACAACTAAAACAATAGCCCATATGAAAGACATAACAAAATCTCCAAACGGCCTGAAACAACGCAAAAGCGACAACCCAAAAACAATCTCGGAACCGATCGATCGATTAACAAACTCCAGACCCAAAAACACAACGACCGCTAATCATCGCAACTAAATCCAAATGTGTAATTTCTCTTAAATTACCCCGAAGTCCCAAAACTAACGGGTAACCAAAACCGAACGAGAAACTCCACCCAGATGATGATATGGACCAATCAAAATTCAAACTCCAAGTCGAGAATACTACTTCTCCTTGGCAAACAAATGATCAACAACTGAAACCCAAATCACTGTGGACCAAACCGGAATGCCATAACCCAAAAGTCAATCACTAAACTCAACGATACACTTCCTCAACATGACAAAACAACCCAAAAACCAACCTTCATAAAAACAAATTAACTCTAATGGAACTTGTATCGCCATTTAAATGTCTTGGAAATCGAACAAATCGAAATTCAATCAACACAGAAAAAATATCAAGACCCAATTCTTGAACCAATGTGAATCACACAAAATGCAGCTTTAATTCCGAAACTAAACCGAACAAACGTAATGAGTCGACACCTAAATTATTGAATCGTCACACAAGAAAACCAAAACGACCATTAAAACGAACCAAGAAAAACAAACCCGAGATCAATACGAGTCACCTAAATCGTTGACTACAATGGAGATGGAACAGCAGCTCAAAAACAAATACTAAAAATGAATCAACGAGGCTGTCAACTTCAATCGAACCGTCAATTCCAAACAATTCCGACCCATGATTGCAAACAGAATTGCAAAAAATTTATTAAGAACACTATTAATTGCCAAAATGATCTCCAAAGTCAATATCGATTTTCGATTTCAATGTCAATCTCCACCTTAAACTGCACTCCAACAAAATCAATCGCTAAAATCAAATTGGCCAAGAATGATTGCCACGTTGATTGACTAATTTGATTTTTCAAAGTGTATCGCCAAAAAACAGAACTCAAATGCGATTTCCAGAATTGATCGCCAAAACATATTTCTCAAATTGAGTGTTGTAGTTTTACGTATCGGCAAATTCCAATTGTTAACTGATCCATTCCATTTTCAATTGCGTCAGGGACCTTGAGCAACTTGCAATTCCAATTTCCTATTGAGCGAATTGCTAAAATTGATTTCCAATTGCCAATTTCAGAAGGGATCCTCCTTGATCGGCAGTTTCGAGAGAGAAATTAATTGCAAAATCGATTCCACAAAAACAAACCACTAGATCAGACGATCGACAAATTCCAAGGGCTAAGTGGCTAACGTCAATTGCCAAGAACGACACTTCCAATTATATCAAATTTTGACCGCCAAATTCAAATTACATCAAAAATACAGAAGCGTCCGACACAAACGATTTCTGAAATTGATTGTCAAAATTGTATTCAAATCCGATTACAACCATGAAAGCGTACTCCACAAAACCAGTTGCCAATTTCAATTTCACAAACAGCGATCACTAATTTCAAATTGAACGCTAACCATAATTGATTGTTGAAATCAATTGGAAATCATCACAAAACAGAAGTGATAGCCAACTGGGAACCAAAATTTAGAACGTTTCAGAATTGCAAAATCAGGAAGTCGGTTCTGAGAAATTCAGAGACGTCTACTTCCAAACCAGAAAGAACGAACGTGAAGACGATGGAATTCAGAAGTGATGATCCTGGCTCTGATACCACTTGTTAGGAATTTCAAAACAACGAATTGCAAAATTAAACCAAGAACTCGCAAAAACAGAAACCCCAAACATGAATCAAGAAGCAAACTCAAATTCATCATAAAAAATGGTTACATGTTCATACAGCGAGTTATTGTCCACATTTAACCCAATGACCTGTATACTAAACAATTCAAAATAGAAAATTAAAAGATTTCTCATTCCCTACTTTTCATTCCCTCCCATGCAAGGAGAAACGGGGAGACTCTGAAGAATTAGAAAAAGCACAGAGACTTTGCTCCACACCACCTCCGCAGGGCCGAAACCGGCCCAAACCCGAAAACAAAAATGCGTTAAATCAAAAACCGGCCCGAATATGAAACAGTTTGGTCCGGTTCGGTTTAATTCAGGTTATTTTCTGACTTTTACAAAGAAAAAAAAAACGGACCGGACCAGACCGAATCCGATGGAACCAAAAACTGACTCTAATCTAACTAACTATCAGGGAATTACACTAAAACTCCTGAACTATTACAACTAATTCAAGTCACTAACCTCACAAATCTCCACCTTGACTTGAATTTCAATCCCAAAACAAATTTGTGTTTCTCATACCAAATATCAATGTGACAAACTCCACCTATTTGAAAACACGCTATCAAATTCAAATCCAAAATCTTCAATACAAAAGCAACGAAGATCAAATATCACATATGCGACCCAAACACCAATGTGCACCAAAACCAACAAACCGAAAACAAAAACCCATATCCAAAATCAACTGGTTACCAAATGTCGCAACGAAACGATAGCCCATAACAAAATATCCAAACGGCTCGAAACAACGCAAAATCGATGACCCAAAGACAACGCCGGAACCTACCAATAGATTAACAAAATACGGACCCAAAACACAACGATCATCGCAACTAAATACTAATTTGTAATTTCTCCCAAAAACCTCAAACACAAATCCAGCCATAAACAAACGGGCAACCAAACGACAAATGAGAAATTCCACCAAATTGATGATACGGACCAATCAAAATTCAAACTCCAAAGTCGAGAATAATACTCCAAATCGGCAAACAAACGATCGACAACCGAAACCCAAATCACGGTTTGAACAAACCGGGAATGCCATAACCCAAACGTCGATCACTAAACTAATCGATACACTTCCCCGACATGATGAAACAATCCGAAAATCAACCGTCATAAAAAACAAATCAAATTTCAAACGGAACTTGTATCGCCATCGAACTGCCTTCAACGTGAATCCAAAAAAAACGCAGCTCTAATTTCGTAACTAAACCGAACATACGAAATGAGTCGACACCTAAATTCTTGAATCGTCATTCAAAAAACCCAAAACGACCATTTCGTCTTCAAATCAAACCAAGGGAAAAACAAAACCCGAGACCAAGACGAATGACCCAAATCTGAACATGATTTCTTTCAAAGAAATTCAAACACAGCACCACCCAAATCGATTGGCAATTTCAGATAGGTGTATTTCAATTTGCCAGAAACTGATTGCAGAACCCGATTGCAAAATCGATTGACAAGTTGACCTCCAAAGTCAAAACCGTTTTTCAATTTCAATGTCGGTCTCCACCTTAAACAAAACTCCAACGAAATTTTAGAATCTTGGACTTCCAGAATACACACCGATTCCAAATTTCCAGAATTAAAGATTCACAAAAACAACAATTCCAAATTTCCAGAATTCAATTGCACTTCCTTGACCGCCAATTTCAATTACGTCAAAATATCTAGAAGCGTTCAACACAAAACCAGTTGTCGATTTTCAATTTGACCAAAAGCGATCACTACTTTCAAATTGAACGCTAACCCCAAATTCAACACAAAGCTCAATTTCAAAACTCCAATTGAACGATTGCAGAAACCAATTTTTCAAAATCGATTGCAAAATTTGATTTGCAACCTTCAAAGCGGACTCCAAAGAAAACAATTGCCGATTCTAATTGATTCCAAAAATTGGACGCTAATTTCAACAAGAACACCAGAAGCGATTGCTTAGAACTGATCGCTAAATCTAATTTCTAAAATATCCAAAATCAATTTCAAATTCCAAATCGGCCAAGAACGATTTCTAATTGCTATCTGTAAAATCAAATTTCAAATGGCAGAACAAATGAACAATTATCACAACCTTAAGCTCTGATACCACTTGTTAGGAATTTCAGAAACTAAAATTACAAACAAGTCAAGAACTCACAAAATCAGAGACCCACAAATGTGAATCAAGAAAGAAAGAATATTCAAATTCACTAACAAATTGGGTTACATGACTACAACTTGCGTTATCGTCCTCATTAACCCATAGGACTTGTTTATACTAAAAACTACAAAACTAACCAAGATTAACTCTAATCTAACTATCAAGGACTTACACTAAACCCCTGAACTATTACAACTAATTCAAGTCACTAACCTCACAATAGGAATTAGGGATGAGCTAGATTCTTCGAATTACCCGAAACTGAAAATGTGTAAAATCAAGAACCAAGAACCGACCCGAATATGAAACGGTCCGGTCCGGTTCAGGGAAAACATGTTTTTGGCTCATTCCTAATAGGAATTACAGGAATCGAGAACAGGGCCGAAAATGAAACGGTCAGAGACGGTTCCGATCAGGTTCTTGTTCGGTTCGGGTGAAACGTGTTTTTTGCCCATCCCTACACCTCAGCGTCAATTTCTCATTCTTTTCATCAAACAATTCCTTATTCCCCCAAACCCTACCATCATTTCTTCCCCGGGCCATTCGATCTTCGTTGTCATTAGCTTCGTTGCTCTCTCTCTCTACCATCGGAAGGTACTATTAATCTCTCGCTCGCTCTGTGGCACTTTTCCTATGTTTCACAGGATACAAGATTACTATTTATGTTTTTTTGTTTCACAAATTGAATGACTTTATTTTGGTTTGAATCAAATTGTAGTACTTTGTTTTGGTTTGAATTAAACTGTAATACTCTATTTAATATTTTTTTGGGTTAAATTATGTTCGCAATTGTTGTGTTTGATCAACGCAATGTTTAAGTATTAGTATTTTTATGGGTTTGAATTATGAATTATTGTGAAAAATTTATGATTGCAAAAAATAAAACTTTTAGAATTCTCTGCTGAATTGTCTGTTCTACCAAACAAAGACATGAATAATTGTATTGTTAATCATCCAATAAGGTGTATTGATAGTGTGATGGTACCAGAAGATTGACTACTATGCCATGGAGTGACAGATGTGGATAAAAGGCAATATCAGGTACATCAATCGTCGGTTGCATAAGCACAAATTGCACAAATTTGAAAAACGGTTGCCTAGAATTAACTCTCGGTGTCTAACAAACTTTATTTAAGCCCGGTTCATTTATGAAATGTACTAGTTTCAATTTCTTATACCTAGACAGAACTAGAGCACCAGACCACATATACTTTAAGTAAAATAATCAACCAAACATATTCATTGGCATGATAATAAGCAATATGGAGTTACCTTCACCAGAAGCAGCATCATTCAACGCAATATTGCGGGGTTCGGAACCATTCCCACTTGCAGTATCTAAATGGCTGTTGCTTTTCTTTCCAAGTTTCAGAAGTCGTCTGAATCCTTTCGTTTCCTTTGTTTGGGGCTTCTCAAAGACTTCTGGAATCTTTTCCAACTTCAAGTTATTAAAATCTGAAATATACGCTTTATCAGTTCCGCCACCTGCCCCAGACACCATCCCAAAGCTTGTCTGGGGTGCTTTGGCGTAATCTGAATTTCTAGTAGATGGATCCTCAAAAGATGAAACACGTGCATAAGGAGCTTGGTAGGTTTTTTCAGATGAACTTGTTCCCGGATTTTCAACAAATTCCTCTGAATTTTTCTTTGCCTGAGCAGCAGTATAACACTTAGAAGAGAATCTATAACCCACACAAACAGTTCAAACAAGAACAATGTATGTCACATTAAGTATTTGCTATCACGGGACCTAGATGGTTAAGGTTCAAAGTTAAAGTTATCAGAGAGGACAAATCCCTAACATATATGGAGAAATATAGAAAACCTTAATCTAAACCCACATTTATATCCTGTACTCATGTTAGAGAATGAATATCAACTATCCCCAACCTGACACACAAAAGAGGATTTCATAATTGAAAGAGATGATGTGATGATTATAATAATGATAATGATAATGAAAACAATGACGATGATAATAATAACAATAATAATAATATTCTAGTATGCTATATGTGACTGTTTCTATATGGAAGGGGATTTTCTCTTCAACTTGTGAGTTCCTATTATTTTAGAAGGCCACTCCACACACTCCCTCTATCCCAAAATACATGCAACGTCCACTAACTTTTTATTGGGTGGTGGGAAGATGTCATGTCCCACAATGCAAGCTAAGAGATAACTTTTTTATACTTGACCAAATTGTTGGATTTATTATTGGGAGGATACATTTGATGAAATATGCACCAATTTTTTAGTGAGTTTACCTTACAAAAAGTTGGAAGTTTCTGCGTTTGGATTGAAATGGTCCCCTTATCAATAACTTCCGCTTCATGAGGAGCTGCACAATATTGCCTAATATTCTCCCCTGTTCCATGATTACTGTCAAATTCCTTAGTTACCCTAGCTGCATTTACAGATGCTATTGAAGGCATCTTATGTTCAAGCATAACAACAGCCTTGTCTATAATAGGGTTATCAGCATCACTCTGATGCAATAATATGTTGTTTAAATTCAATTTAGAAACTTCAGAAGTTGTAACAGGCTTATCCTCCTTCACCTTCGCAGCAGTTTCCTTTGCAGCTGAGATCTTTTGGCTTAGATTTGAAAACGCTTTAGAAGTTTTGATCTTGAGCCCTGGAAGAGTTGCAGCCTTACTTTGATCAAGGTTCATAATAGAAGAAATCCTTTTGGTTTCAGGCCCGTTGGATAACTTAGATTTTGAAACATGCTGTGCACTACGTGCGTTCAATGAAGTTGTAGTTTGACTGTTGATCTTTCTAGGCTCAGATAGCCTTCTGATGCGTGTCATAGAAGCCTTTGAATCAGGTGTAAGAGAATTGATTTCTTTCTTTGTATCGGATATGGATGACAAGGATCTAGTCAACCTACTATTACCTGTTGAATGACTCCCATTAATGAGTTTTCTGCTAGCCACGGTTTTATTTGAATTGTTGGATTCTAAGGAAGTAGTTCTTATTTTGGATCTTTGCAGAGGTGATGATGATCCTGGCTCTAAATCGGTGAACTTTGATCCTTTATGTGATATGGGGGAAAGTTTAGATGGCAACTGTTTTCTAGTAGACGTTGCAGACTGACCAGACATGGAATTGGCTCTTGCCGCAATCCTCTTTTGCCTCTCCATCTTTAGCGCTTCCAGTCTTCTAAGTTCTGCATCTTGCTGAAAATAAACTAGATATAAGCATAGGTGCTTAAAAAAATATGAAATATGATAAAGTTACAGAATTACATGCAAAACAAGGAATAACAATAGGTGATGTTATATTTAATGACATTAATCACATCGTTCTAAAATTACTATGCAGTTGGAGTGTAGAACTGTAATCAGCAAACAGTACCTGCTCTTTCTTCATTTTTTGGAGATCAGCTTTAAAGGATCTTAGTTTATCAGCACGCACTCGTGCATCCTCTAGAGTATTCACTCTCGATTGTTTTCCCTTCCTAATAGATCCCACAAGCTTCTTAGTATCTGAGCTACCCTGGTTAGCCTTCGACTGTCGAACCTTTTCCGAACTTTTAGACCCTTTCTTGACATCACTCAAAGCTTCCTTGCTCCTTTTTTCGTGCAAAGAAGCATCTTCAGCTAACTGCATTTCGTAGTCTAAAGCAGGATCGTACCCTATAGATCGCTTTTCAATACCTCGTTCTGGCATCAAGCTCAATTCATGTGGTTCATATTTAACTTGGTCATGAATCCTATTAGAATTGTATTCTGAATTTCGACTATTGAAGGGGAGGTTATAATCCATGTTGATGGTAGTTCTATTGTCATTTACAGTCGAAGTAGAGTGGAAGGAAACCATGACCGCTTCATCATTAATAATAGCATGTGAGCCATTTCTGTTTAAACTGGTTGCCATACCCTCAAACCCATTATTGACTAGTGGATCTGATAAACTCCTTACATTTGCATGTTCTCTTCCACCAACCACAAAATCATCATTCCCGCTCCTGTACACAATCTTTCTTCCATTTTTCTCATAGGCTTGCATATCAATTCCATACCCTTCACCATCGTCATTGCGTTCTGTATGAGCTAATGAATCATCAGCTATGGTTTTTTGCCTTCTTTTCTTTTGAGTATCCCTTTCCATTGCAAACATATCATTAGCTGAACGCCCATCTTCTCCAGCTCCGCTGAGTAAAAAACTCTGAAATGCTTGCCACTGTGCGTTATCGGTTTCCTTTCCAGCAAGAGTCTCTGATCCAGATTCTTTTAAGCTACCTTTTCTCTTTGGTGATCTTAAGCTTCTTTTGCATGTTTCACTCTCAGTCTCATCACCAGTGTCAGAAGCTGATTCTGATTCATCCCCTGAATTTTGAATTTTTGAGTTGATGAAGTTAATATTACGAATAACCACCTTGCCTGATTTCTTTTTACCAGATTTTCCAGAGTTCATATGTCGTTCTGAACCAAATGAGTTTTCTTCGCTCACCCCTTCAGATTCAGGGTTGCCACATCTGTTATCCATGGAATGCCGCTTTTGTTCAGTTCTATGGCCAGGATCCTCCATAGAATGCTGAGATGGAGGATAAAATAGACCACTTCCTGGGAAATGTTGATAGTAGGGCAATCCTTGCATGGGATATGCTTGATAGACTGGTACAGCACCGGGTGAATGCATGGCCCAGGGAGAGAAAAGTGGGTGGGCAAATTGTCCTGTATGATATTTTTATTTCAATAAAATTCCTTTGCCAAATTAATGATGCTTTAGAATTTCTTAAAAGTACATGTACTCAAAAGGCTGATTTAATCAGAAGATTTAAGATACAGACAATCTCTGGTTGGTAGGTTTCAGATCAAATTAAATAGTAAAGCTGCTCAACTTAGTTCTTACCGGCAATGGCATTTGGATCACTGCCCATTTTCTCTTTAATTTCTGAAGTAGCCTCACCACTGGGTTCGTTATCTCTGTTGACCATGCTTGAAAGCACAATTCCTGATGCATTCATGGCAGAGTAGTCTAATTTGCTAGACATTGCATCTTCTCCTATCTCAACCCACTGTCCAGAGTCATGTTTCTGCTTCCACAAATCCATGAACCTCAAGCAAGCACTCCTTTTGAATGTGCATAAAAAAAGTCAATCAATTAACCTCAAGCAAGCACTCCTGCTGAATATGAATGCATATGGTGTAGACATGAACAGATAAGAGTTATTATGCAAAGATAGCTCCTTACATTAGACGTGATGCACCAAAGCATTCAGCAAATGACAACAAATTTGATAGATGGTCAATTTCAAATCCAGCAGCTACAGCACGTGCAAATGCCATGCCTTGTTCTTTCTTCAGCACTGTTTTGCGTGTCTCGAGAACATTTAAGAGCTGGACTCTGAATATAGATAAAAGATCATAAAATTTCTCATGGATCATCCATCCATGAAACAAAGTTATATGAAGCTGACTACATTCAATAAGAATTGATTAGTGATGCAAATATATATTTTTTAGTTTGAGACTAAAATGGAACCTCATCTCCATAAAATAAGAAAGTAGTTTTCTTCGATTATTAAGCGCTCATACATTCAAAATGTACTTCAAATATTTAACAAACGAGAAAGTACTCCAATTTTTCTCGTGTCTGCGGTTTATGCAATTTACATCCTCCACATTCGCCATGGGATTGGTTGGTGGGGGAGTCAATCTATGATAGTTTCCATTTTGTTGCAAATGAACTCCAACCACCTTGGATATAAAAAAAGCCACTTCTTTATTCTACAATATGTATGTTAATTTGACTTTGATGGGTTAAGTATAACTTCAAAAAGTGATGCATTTGTCTAGAGGAGTACATTTAAAAGCAGTATTAGCGGAATATTGATTACAATAGAAAGCTACTGTCATTTTCACTGATTACAGGAAAAAAAACACTAATATGATAAAAACACAGTTACATTGCATTACGAATTTACGCAATTTAGGTTGCATACTGTTTCTATTACGCGTGTATGGGCAGCATAAATTACTAAAGAAAGGTAACTTCATTTTTATTGATGTATGTCCATGTTTGTTTTTGAAACTGGTTAATGTGACAAAGTTGCTTTCGAGTTTCGATTCTATGCAATTTGTCCTAGAGACGTAAAGTTCTGGCTCAATGGGAAACGTTGGTTTTTGCATTCAAAATCAACCTCAGACACCTGTTGTGGAACAAAAAAAGGAGTTAAGAAAGGAAGCATCAGTACTTCGAATTTCCATCCTTGGCACTGTAACTGGTAGTGTCTTGGGCACCAGGCTGCCAGAAGAAAAATTATATATTTAATAAATGATAGATCACACCAGAAATGAGCATCCTTGATGATCATTACCTTGTAAAGGACGATTGCCTTCTCCTCATCAGCTTCATATGCTTGTTTGTTTCCTACCCAAATTTGTGGTATGAATTCAATATCAAGCAATTAAAAGTAACAGAAATGAAAATGCCACATAGCCCAAATTATCTACTTTATGGTACCTTCGTTACTTGCCACAGGCTTTACATGTTGATCTTCTGTCTGCCAGGGGAACACTTAAATTAAGAAAAAATTTATTCTGACATGATATACTAAAAACATACTGCTCATAATGCTCACCAGAAAATCATTGTTTCCTTGAATGGCGATTGCTTCTTCTATCTGCAGAATTTCACATTCTATGGTGTAGACACGTTCCAGGATCTCAGGAGTGCTCACAAAGCGAACAAAACTATAAACAACAAGATATTTTGTTTGTTGCTTTTTCTTGAATATTGTGAACAGGATTTTAATGAAAGAGTGCCATAATTTAATGAAAAATCAGTGATGGAAAGTGTTAATTGTGACTTTAATAATAGTAATCAGGTAGTTAGCATGTTTTTAGTACCACAGCCTATAAATAAGGAGGCTGTTCCATTTTGTATTTTCAATTCAATTCAATAATAATTCAGCCTATTACTTCCAAAATTTCTCTCACAAGATTTCTATATATTTTCAATTCATACTCACATTATCTATGTAGGACGTTTACTAATGGCAAAACGTCCACATTTGTATTGGACTCCATGTGCTGCCCATTGTCTTGATTTGATGCTTGAGGATATAGGGAAGATGTCGATGGTTAGTCTCACACTGAAAAGAGCAATGGCACTAAATGGTTATATATATAGTCGGACTGGTGTGGTGAACATGATGCGAAAGTTTACTGGAAAGAGAGAGTTGGTTAGGCCTGCTATGACTAGATTTGCTACTGCTTATATTACTCTTCGATCCATTCAAATTCAAAAGGCAAACTTGAGAAAAATGTTCACTTCGGATATATGGACGAGGAGTAAATATTCAAAAGAACAAGCAGGAAAAAGAGTAGCAGCTATTGTGTTGATGCCTACATTTTGGACCAACATTCTACATATTCTCAAATTGACGGGTCCTCTTGTAAGAGTGCTTCGATTGGTTGATGGTGAGAGAAAGCCTGCCATGGGCTACATATACGAAGCGATGGATAGGGCTAAAGAAGCGATTGCACGGTCTTTTAATAATGTGGAAGACAAGTACAAGGATGTTTTTGCCATCATTGACAAGAGATGGGAGTGTCAACTCCATCAACCTCTACATGCGGCTGGGAATTATTTAAATCCACAGTTATTCTATGCAAATCCTGGTATTCAAGATGATGCGGAGGTGATGGCTGGCTTGCTAATATGCATTCAGAGATTGGTGCCAAATACGGAGATCAAGGCAAAATTGTGGATCAATTATCCTTGTATAGAAATGAGGAAGGTATTTTCGGAATGCCAATTTGCATCCGACAAAGAGAATCGAAGTCACCAGGTAACTTTTTATAAACTACGCATAAATATATTAATCTTATATCTTAATATATTAAACTTTTATACTTAAAACTTAAATATATTAATCTTATAATTATGTAGCTGATTGGTGGGGGTCATTTGGAAATCAAGCACCTCAGTTGAAAAAGTTTGCTATTAAAGTTCTTAGCCTTACATGTAGTGCTACTGGTTGCGAAAGAAATTGGAGCATATTTATTCTAGTAAGTACTAAGTAACTAAAATAGAGCATATTTATTGTAAATATGAAATATTAGATTATTAACTATCGAGTATTTTTCGTATTTTTACAGCTTCATAACAAAAGAAGAAATAGGTTGAACAAACAAGGCTAAATAGTTTGGTTTATGTGAAATACAACCGAGCACTAAGGCGACGATTTGATCACCGTGATGTCATTGATCCCATTTCTTTGAATGATATCGATGAAAGCAATGAATGGTTGATAGGAAGGATGTATGAGGATGAGGAAGAAGATGTGGACCTTGTGTTTGATCATGATTCATTGACTTGGGGTGATGTTGGTAGAGCATCGGGAGCTTATGAGCGTAGTCACAATCTTAGGAGCAAAACTGTCAATGTTGCTTCAACCTCTAGGGGAAGGGGAAGGGGAACGGGAACGGGAACGGGAACGGGAAGGGGAAGAGGAAGAAGAGGGGGGTCTAGTTCTACACCACACCTCGTAGACGAAGAAGATGAAGTTATCATGCTTGAAGGAAGCGACACCGAAGAAGAAGAAGATGTTGGGGAGTATGAATCTAACAACGATGATGAAGAAATTCCATTTGATGATGAGGATGAGTTTGAACTTTGAAGACATTGCTTGCTATTTTGTTATTTTCTACACCTTACTTTAGTAGTTGACTAGTTGTTTTGTTGGCTTGTTTGACACTTTGATTTCCTTGAACTATGTTGCAACTTCATATGCTTGTTATCTATGTATGAAACATGGCTTTGTTTGGTATTATGATTGTTCTAATGTTATTTAAGTTGTTTTAGGCAACTAGGAGTCTAAGATTCATACATATAATTTTTTAAAATTTTTTTAATTTTGTTGCGCCTCGCCTTTACGAGGCCCGCGCCTCGCCTTGCGCCTCGCGCCTAGGCTCTAGGGACCCCTTTGCGCCTCGATGCGCCTTGAGCCTTTCACAACTTTGTACGGGGCTGGAGTTAAGGGCTATAGAATCTGGTCACTTGATGAAAGAAAGGTAGTTCTCAGTCGTGACGTAGTGTTTGATGAAGAGTCAATGTTGTGTAGCATGCGGCATTCATCTACTCCTAGTGTTCAAGAGAAGAGTAACCCCGAACACGTGGAGTATGATCTGATTGATTCTGATGAAGGTGAGAACACTGCTGGACAGCCCCCAGTAGCACATCCCAAAATGAGTACTTAATGAATGAAGAAGTGCAGCAGCCTATAGAGTATCTTTCTATAGCGTTAGATAAGCCTCGAAGACAAGTCAATAGACCTAATCGATATGGCTTTGATGATATGGTGGCATATGCTCTTCAAGTTGCTGAAGAGATGGTGGAGCTTAATGAGCCATCAAATACTAAAGAAGCAATAACATCTAAGGAGGCGGATGTTTGGATAGGAGTCATGGGTGAAGAGATGGAGTCCCTTCACAAGAATAGAACTTGGGAGCTTGTCAAGTTACCTCAAGGCAGAAGGGTTGTGAGCTGTAAGTGGATTTTTAAGCGAAAAACAGGGCTGCCCGGTGCTGAAAGTGTAAGATACAAGGCTCGTTTAGTGGCTAGAGGTTATAGCCAAGAGCAAGGAGTTGACTATAACGAGATTTTCTCACCCGTTGTGCAACATGTGTCCATTAGAGTGTTGTTAGCACTGGTAGCACAACAAAATCTGGAGCTGGAACAGTTGGACGTAAAAACAGCGTTTTTGCACGGCGATCTTGAAGAAGAAATTTATATGAATCAACCGGAGGGTTTCGTGGTTCAAGGGAAAGAAGATTATGTGTGTAAACTCAAGAAATCGCTTTACGGATTGAAGCAATCTACGAGGCAGTGGTATAAGCGATTTGATGGTTTTGTGGTGAGCCATGGGTTTAATCGAAGTCCCTATGATTGCTGCATTTATCACAAGACAGTAGCTTATGGTTCTCGGGTGTATTTGCTACTTTATGTTAATGATATGTTGGTGGCAGCAAGAGATAAGGCTGAAATTCAAAGGTTAAAACGTCTTCATAATTCTGAGTTTGATATGAAGGACTTGGGGGCTGCTCAAAAGATACTTGGAATGGAGATTATTCGAGATAGATCGAAGGGGAAACTTTTCTTATCACAGAAAAGTTACATCTCTAAAATACTTTCTCGCTTTGGAATGGCTTCAGCAAAGCCATTGAGCACTCCTTCATCGGCTAATTTCAGGTTATCGACAACTTTAGCACCTCAAACAGAGGCTGAGGTGGAGTTTATGAGTAAAGTACCTTACTCTAGTGCTGTTGGAAGCCTTATGTATGTCATGGTCTGCACTCTGCACTAGACCTGACATAGCACATGCGATCAGCGTTGTTTCTCGCTATATGGCTTGTCCGGGAAAGGAACATTGGGTTGCCGTTAAACGTATATTCCGATATCTCAAAGGGACAGCAGATGTAGGCCTCATTTATGGAGGAAATGAGGAGTGTTTTGTTGCTGGATATTTGGATTCGGATTATGCAGCTGACCTTGACACTAGAAGGTCATTAACGGGGTACGTTTTCACCATTGGAAGTGCCTTAGTGAGCTGGAAAGCTACTTTACAGCCGTCGGTTGCTTTGTCCACAACAGAGGCTGAATATATGGCACTTACGGAGGCTGCAAAGGAGGGTATTTGGCTGAAAGGTTTGCTTGGAGATCTTGGTTTTCATCAAGATCAGGCTGTGGTGTTTTGTGACAGCCTAAGTGCAATTTGTCTTGCTAAAGACCAAGTGCATCAGGAGAGAACGAAGCATATAGATGTTCGTTACCACTTTATACGTTCGGAAAGAAGAGTTCAAGTGAATAAGGTGAAGACAGAAGACAATCCAGCTGATGCACTAACTAAACCAGTTTCATTAAACAAATTTAGACACTGTTTAGATCTACTAAACATAGATATATGGAAGTAGAATTTTCTGTTATAATTTTACTAGAATTAAAGTCAAGGTGGAGATTTTGTTAATTGTGACTTTAATAATAGTAATCAGGTAGTTAGCATGTATTTAGTACCACAGCCTGTAAATAAGGAGGCTGTTCCATTTTGTATTTTCAATTCAATTCAATAATAATTCAGCCTATTACTTCCAAAATTTCTCTCACAAGATTTCTATATAATTCCTAACAGAAAGGAAACACGACATTAATTCCCATAATCCCATTAGAGATTACCATGCCCAATGACGGTACAGGATACTTCTCCACTTTTCAGCCATTTAAACAAAAAAATGATGGTAATCTTTCAACACAGAATCAAATGCACGAGAGTTAAGACTGCTACCTCATAACTAAAAATAGCAGCAACTTACATACTGATATAGATTGAGGTCCTCTCTTACATTGGCAAGGAAGCTTTACAATAACCCAACTCAGATATGAGTCATAGCAAATATACCCAGAGTTGTTGAAGATGAGTTTACTGAGTTAAACAATAAAGCTGATGTGCTTGGAGCAGAGATTTGTTATTTCATTTTTGACTTGGTCCTTGAGGTTAAGGATTGGTAGATGAAGGGAGTATTGACATAGATCATCTTGGTCAAAATTTAATATGTATTTTCTAATTTCCTAATGGCTTTTGTTAGGTATGTACTTTATGCATCAATACTTGTACTCATTGGTTGGAGGGTATACATTCCATCCCCGGTCTAAGAAGCCATATATCTTCATTTATTTCTTAAATGAAAATAGAGTAATAAACTCAGGGAGTTGCTCTCTGTAGTGATTTGGTTAATTTCCATTAATTTTTAGCTTTTAAGCTTTATCAAAGAGCTATAAAGCTAACTCATAGCGACTAATGCAACAGACACTAGAGAATCAAGAATAACACATACCTTTCCACCGTACACTTTGTAAACCATGTTGCATTACTGCCAACTTCTGGTTCAAGAAAAACTGAATAGCCACCTTCTGCTATCTGATCTTGAGCAGTCTTTAGGTGGGCAATAAAAGGGTTCAGCAAACCAGAAGCAATTTTCTCTTTCTTATCATTTGCGATGATGTATAAGTCACACCTGGTAATTTTTCAGCAGTTACAACCAAATAATATTTTCAATACAGGCACTCAAAAATATCAACTATAAAGCATTAATCATTAACACTAAATGAGACTAGTGTATGATCATCCTAGCGACTGTACTAAGCTTATTTAATGTAAATATGTAGAAGTCTAAAAAACAAGTTAGAATTATAGGGATTTTGTTTCTATGATAACATTGGCTTTTCAATAGTTATAATTTTTACTTTGATTATCGTTTGAAGGATTTTTCTACATGCCTTATTTTTTAGGGCTGATTTTATCGCTGGAAATCAGCAGTCATGTCCGTATTTGCTAGTAACCTAGTGTCCTGGATAAATAGGAAGAAAATACCTTTCTCTCCAAATTTCAAGAACGTCGTATCACAGCCTCACTTTGTAAACCTAATTTTACCATGACAAAATACAGGATACTTCAGGAAAGGACTCTTCATCAAAAATGAAGTCAGACCCAGAACCTCCACAACCGGAGGTAATCATGGAGGATCTGATACCTTCAATGGTCACTATCTTTGACGATGCACATCTGCTGGAGAGGCAAGGATGAGTTTTCCATGGGTGAAATCATGATTCCCATAAAGATGATCCCATGATTAGAAGTTGAAGGGCAGAAATCACATGGTGATGTATTGTCTCACAAATTCAATAAATATTGAGGTAGGGAGAAGCTTTCTTCTCTATGCGACTGCAAAGGAGATTTGGGGCACCATAAGGGAAACCTATTCAAGTACTGAAAACACAATAGAATTGTTTGAGGTTGAAGCTAATCTGCATGCTTACACCAAGGTGATATCACGGTTACCCACTATTCCAACAAGCTATCCCATCTCTGGGAGCAACTTGACATGTTTGAAGTTTGCAACAAATAATGCTCAAAACTCAAAAGACACAATGTTATAAAGGAAGATTGTTGACCAGGAACACACTTAAAAAATTTTCTCAGCTCAATGAAAATTTAGATGAAGTTAGAAAAAAAGTAATGGGAATCAGCCTCTTCGAAGCCCAGAGAAGCTTTTCTAAAGTGACCTACTGACCTGAGGAGAGTAGGAAAAAGGTAATGAGAGGGTTTCATACTATGTTCATGTGCTGATGGATCGCTTTCGAAAGTTAAAATAATTTGTTCCATTGTCCTATCAAAGGACCTCACTTTATTCTTAGGTCTTCTTGTTCCAAAATTGGATTGAGATGTGCCTAAATAGTGGTAAATTGACACGTGTTTCAAATGTGCGACTAAATTTGTTCCAAACTCATCTGAAATTAAGGTCTTGGATTCGGAGAAGATGATTGGCAGTGCTGAGATGCATGTTGGACTCTACCTACCCAAAGATAATGCTTATTTAATTGCCAAACTCGATGCAAATTGTGCGTCACTTAAGGGTTCATCATCTAAGGTTTAGTCTTGTGTTTGCAAAGAAAGTGAAATTATGTTGCGTCACTTCCGCCTTGGTCATCTACACTTCAAGTATCTTGAAAAGTTGTTTCCTTTTATGTTTATCAATAAAAATATGAAGTCTTATGGTTTTGATATATGTAAATTAGCCAAACACACTCATACAAATTATCCTAGCATGCAATCTGTCTCACCTAGTGACGTGTAACTTGTGACTGTACCGAAAAACCGACAAATCATACCTAAACCGCCCAGATGCTTACCATTTAATTCGGTTTTCGGTCTTGGTTGGTTTTTCCGCTTTTTTGACATCACTTCTTTCTGTCTGTTTTGTATCTTTTTTTCATCGTCAAATTCGGAAAGAATAAACGGGCCGGTCTAGACTAAATAGGTACATTCATATGATTATCAGTTCCAATATTTTCCTTATTTTTGTTTGGTCCGGTCTGTTTTTAGACCATTGCACATCCCTAGTTTCACCCATTTTCCTTAATTCATGGCAATTTGCGTGGGGCACGATGATTTGTATTAGTTATCGATCATAACATGATTTGTATTAACACTCGGATAACCTAGAAAAAGTAAGGAGAGAAAAAACTGTTTAAAAACATCAACATAATGATACCAATCGAGTTCCACACAAAGATTCACAATGCAAAAGAATAATAAGATGTTAATGTTTGCAGTCTTAGCTGCAAAAGTCTGCAGTCAAAAGAGATGACTAAAAGTCTGCAATCTGCAAAGAGAAGACCGGTTGTTTTTTAAAATCTAAAAAACTTTCTGTCAAAGTTTAATTTTAATTTTTTTTAATCAAAAACTTAATTAGTTGAATTTATATGGAAAATAGACCGAATGAAAATATAAATATAAAATTTATAATTTCAAAGTTAAATTGATTTACACAAACTTTAATATATTTTAATATAAATTTCAAAAATTTCAAATTTAATGTATTATAAATTTAATTGATTTCAATATAATTCAAATTTAATGAGAATACAAAACTTAATATAATTTCGAATTTAATACAAGTCTTAAACCTCTTGCAGATGTATGAAGCAAAGACGCAAGTCTTTTACTTCGCAGCGCAGACACATGGTATGAAACAAACGCATTTCGAGTATGAAACACGCGGACATAGGGGTTTCAAAGATCTTCTAGAAAACAAACAAGGCCTTAATATCAAGGCATTTTCCACTAGGATCTTATGTCGACACACACCAACAAAATGAAGTGACAGAGGAAAAGTAAACATTTACTTGAAGTAGCTAGAACTCTAATGCATTTGTGCTCATGCCTTAAACATTTTGGTTCTAAAGTTTCAAACTCCTTATCAAGTCCTCCAAATATTTCTAAACACCAAAATATTACATCATATAACCCTAATATACTCAGATATATATTGACATAGTGTTTGTCATAAACATCAACACCTCGTAAACAAATTGCATACAAAATCATTGAGAAGTACACTTCTTGGTATCCTCCCAATCAAAGAGGATACAAATGTTACTGACCCATCACTAGAAAATAATATAACTCAATGGGTGTTACCTTTTTTGGAACTCCACCCATATTATCCAAAATCTTCACTTCATGGGAGTTATGAGGAAACCTCAGTTTTAGGACGATTACCCCAACAATAAAACAAATTCCTCGTCTATAGCTCATTACAATGTTAAAAAACTCACTAGACAATACTCGAGCGGCAGGTCGAGGTCGGGGAGTAGTGAGTAATAGGCCTAGGTGGGGAGTACTGAAATACGTATATAGATATAATTGTTTATAAATACTGAAATACAAATATATAAACAAGTTTGACAAAACCTGAGTAATTTGGTGAGTTTGACCGAGTAATTAGGTCGCCTGCCAAGGCTGATTTTAACCGAGTAATTAGGCCGAGTTTGACCGATTCCGGTTAATGAAGCCAATTACACACAAATTAACTTGGTAATTGGCAGCTCCCTTATTACTTGCCGAGTAATCGGCCGCCTACACCAATTTATACAACACTGGCTCATTATCACCACCATCTTCAAGTCTTCCCCGTTATACTCAAACTTTGGGAAAAAAAAAATTGAAAAGCCTTCTATAATCACCAATCATATCATGACCAGCTAGAAAGACAGACTCCTTCCATAAAATGAACTTGTCAATAACATTGTTGATGCTCCTCAATTTGCTAGCAAAGAGTTTCAAGTCTATTCTAGAAAGACAAGGCCTAATAGACAAGTAATACCCACAATTCCTGTTACTTTGGACCAAGAATCAAAACCAAGTTCAAGTCCTAAAAAGATTTAATTACGGAAGGAAACTTTGAGTCATGATGATGGTCTTCATATCTATGGTTATTTGGAAATACCACGCATCAAGGAAAGTGTTAGGAAATTAGAAACGAAATAGCAAAATCAATTCAAGAACTCAATAATTCACAAACCCACACATGTGAATCAAGAAAGAACAAATCAAATTCACTATCAAAATTGGGTTACATGACTACAATTTGAGTTATTGTCCTCATTAACCCATAGACTTATTTATAATATTGTGGCTAAGTCTAAACTAACAACTAACACTAATCTTCTAACAATCAAAAAATTACAAATACACCCCTAAACTAATTCAAGTCACTCATCTCACAGTTCTCCACCTTGACTTGAATTTCAAACCCGAAACAAAATCCCGAAAGCATATTTGTGTTTCTCAAACCAAATAACAAAGTATCAAACTCCATATCTGGAAACACACTATCAAATTCAAATCTGAAATGCCAACTCAAATTCAAAAACTTCAATCCCGAAGCAACAAATACCAAATATCATCTATACAACCCAAACACTAATGTGCACCAAAAAACTTGAGAACAAATACATATCCAGAATCAATCGGTTGCCAAATGTCACAACTAAGACGATTAGCTCATATAAAAAACCATAACAAAATATCCAAACGGCACGAAACAACGCAAAAGCGACGATCCAAAAACAACGTCGGAACCTATATCAATCGATCAACAAAATCCGGACCCAAAACACAACGATCATCGCAACTAAATCCTAATGTGTAATTTCTCCCAAATACCCCAAAATCACAAAAACTAACGGGTAACACAAACAAATGAGAAACTCCACCCAAATGATGATACGGCCCAATCAAAATTCAAACTCCTAATTGAGGATAATACTCCAAATCGGCAAACAAACAATCAGCAACCGAAACACAAATCACGGTTTGACCAAACCGGAACGTCATAACCCAAACGTCGATCATCAAACTTATCGATACACTTCCTCGACATGACGAAACAATCCGAAAAGGCGAAAACCAACCGTCATAAAAAACAAATAAAAAATCAAACAGAGCTTGTATCGCCATCTAAATGCCTTCGGAATTGAACAAATCGAAATTCAATCAACACCGATTTCTTGAATCAATGCGAATCCCACAAAACGCAGCTCTAATTCTGAAACTAAACCGAACAAACGTAATGATTCGACACCTAAATTCTTGAATCCTCACTCAAGGAAAACCAAGGCGACCATTTTTTCTTCAAAACGAACCAAGAAAAACAAAACCCAAGACCACGACGAGTCATCCAAAACTAAACTTGATTTGTGCCTATGCCCAAACCATAGATAAACGGGATCCAACGAGTAAAATCAAAACCCGAAACCCCGAAACGATTGCCAAATCATAGTTGCCAAAAACAATTACCAAGACCAATTGCAAAAATCAATAGCCAAGTTGACCTCTAAAAGTCAAAATCAAGTCGATTCAATTTCAATTGCCGACTCCATCTTAAATTGAACATCAAGTCATCGACGTCAATTTCACGATTCTGTTCACCAAATTTAATAGTGCCAAAGACGATGGTTAAAAACAATAGCCAAGTCGGTTATAAAACTTAAATCGATTGCTGATTTCCAGAGTTAACTGCAGAATTGTGAAGGCCAACAAAATCAATCGGTAAAATCATAACTCAAAGTCTATCGCCCAAAAACAAAACTCAAATGCGATTGCCAAAATTGATTGCCAAAACAGATTACTCAGATTGAGTGCTGCAGTTTTACGTATCGGCAATTCCAAATGTTAATTGATCAATTCCAATTCCAATTTCCAATTGACCGATTGCCCAAAATTGATTTCTTGAAACCAATTGTACACCCAAGATCGCTTCTGACCCAGAAAACAAATCCAATTACGACTGTCAATTCTAATTGGAAAAACAAAATCGATTGCAAAATGTGGTTGCAATCTTCAAAGCGGACTCCACAGAAAACAATTTCCATTTCTAATTTTGGCCAAGAACGATTTCTAATTGCTATCGCTAAAATCAAATTTCATATGGCCAAACGAATGAACAATGATCACAACAAGGCTCTGATACCACTTCTTAGAAAATCATAAACGAAATTGCAAAATCTATTCAAGAACTCAACAATTCAGAAACCCACAGATGTGACAAAATCAAATTCACTATCAAAATTGGGTTACATGACTACAATTTGAGTTACTGTCCTCATTAACCCATAGGACGTATTTATACTAATGTGGCCAAGTCTAAACTAACAACTAACACTAATCTTCTAACAATCAAGAAATTACAAATACACCCCTAAACTAATTCAAGACACTTATCTCACAGAAAGGTGTGAGGTCTTACACCAAGCATCCTATATGCTAATTTGTAACGTAAAGAGGGCTATCTCCATCCTATAACGCATTAAGTTAAGCAGTTTGATTAAATAGTTCTCAGTGTGAGTTAGTGTTTCGAATTGTTATGTTCTTTTCTGGTGGTTTAATAATTGAGCTTCATTCTTATTCATTCTACCAGACTACTCTTTTCCTATGATTACAATATTTTCTCCAAAAATCGATGAAGTGTAACAATTTGGAGCCGGAAAATTGTTTTGTTCATCCAAAATCCGTCAGCTTTTTGTATCCAAGAGAAATAAGAGAGCATTTCTCAACCCTCAAGTCTCAATCTAAACTACCCCTCTATTGCATAGGACAATAAAAATACATAGCTAAACTCTCAAGTCTCAGTTCCAGCCTCAGGGTTTGGTTTCTATTTGTTTGTTTTCTAGGTTTGAAATGCTTCAGCACTGGATTAAAATATCAACAATAAACATAAAATAAACAAACTCGCAGCATAAAAATCACAATCAGAGGACCTAAATGCTCTAAGGAGAAAACACGAAATGAATTAACACTCAGACATCATAACAATAAACAAAGCACGCACAAAATTACCTTGTTCTTGTCGGCGTGAGTTGGAATACAACAGAGTCCAAACGAGTTTTTGACTTCATTGTCGCTTGGAAATCCGATCAGAAAGTCGATATGAAGTTTGTGAGTGAGCAAATGCTGCAGTGCTAAAGCAGAAACCATAAAGAGGTCCTTTAATGGCTAGTGGCTCTACTGCATTGCATTGACGAGAGAGAGAGAGAGAGAGAGAGAATCCAAAGTGCGTTTGCAGCGTTTCTGTCGACTTTTCTTAGAAATGTTACATATCCATCCCCTACATTTTGAAGTACCTACAATAACAACCCTTCAAATATGAAATAGCACAAAAGGCATCAAAACTCGACTTCAAAGTTCAAACATCCTACGTAAAAAGTGAAAACGGGTATTATTTAATTTTAGTTTTTAATTTACAGTGTTAAAAAAAAATAAGAATTAAATAAAAATAAAAATAAAAGTAGATTATATGATTAAAGTTTTTTAGTCTTAAAAAAAATTATAGATGATATATAAGTAAAAAAAAACTATTAGGTAGATTATAGAAAGCTAAAAGAGAAAAAAATATATATATAGAAAGTAAATATAAGGTAGATGATAGTGATAATAATTGTATTTTAGAAAATAAAATTATTATTTAAAAATTATAATTTAATAAAGTTCTTATTTTAATCTTGTGGGATTAAACACACGTAACCTTTCCTTCTGTGTTACTTATTTAGAATTTTAATAGCAACTAGTCAACTACAATAATGATATAAAAAGGTATTTTATTTATTTAATTTCATTTTTTACATTATCTAGTAACCAATAACTTGCATCAATATTTATTTATATGATTTTATATCTTTTATTATGACTTATTACGGCTTATTATGACATCGTCATAATTAAATAGATGTGTATTTTATAATGTATTATATCTTCACTTAAAAAATAGTTGACTTAATACAAAACGGATATAATGTGAAAGAACGTGAATAAAAAAACAGATGAATCGTAAAAGTAAAGGGGCAATTATGATAATAAGATAAAGAAGTGGGAGTTTGTATAGTCTAGCAACTAGATGACAAAATACAAAACTCGATGGGCTATGGTTGACATTACTAGACTTCTTTTTGGTAGTCGAGACCCTCGGTATATTTAGGTAAGTTCATTTTCATAGATATATTGGCAATTTTGTAAGTCCTAACTTAGGATAGTTGAATTCTGGAAAAATCATACGAAATATGTGTGTATTTTTAGTTTTGTTTTAATATAGATTATAATATTTTATTGTCTATATTTATGTGCTACATTTTGAAATTGTTTTGTTTTAGCATCGGATAATACTGATTACAAAACATATGTAGCATGCCATCATTAATATGCAATGTAAATAGAAAAAAATTGTTTTAACCTTTTTTCAAATCTAGATTGTGTATTTTTTTAGTTTGAAAGTGTTTTGTTTTAGTAATCAATAAGATGATGTAATATTAGGGGGTATTTGGTTCACATTTTTTTAACACATTTAAGATGTATAGTTTGAAAGTGTTTCGTTCTAGTAATCAATAAGATGGTAATATTGGGGTGTATTAGGTTCACATTTTAGAATCTACTAATAAAAAAATGAATGTTCTGTTACCCTAATGTTTAACGGTCAAATTTTATGGAATTATGATTCATGTTCAAACAAAACATTCTCTCCACTAAAGAAATATGTTTTCCATGAAGAGCTGTCAATGAATAAACATTTCATTCTCATGTCATGTCTTCATTATTCACTCATACCTACCATATCGACCCAACCAAACCCATCAACCCTAAATATGTCTTATACACCTCACCCCTACCCAACCCTATCCCACCTTACCCTACCACCAATCATTACATCCCACCAAACTTACAACATCGCTTTCCATCCTTATATTACACATACTCTACCCTACCATATATCAGCCTGCCCAGCCACTCATACCCAGCCCACCACACCTACCTTGCCCTGCCACCTATCTACCCACCAATCAAACATGTCACATATCTTTTCATTCTTATATTACATCCACCCACCCATACCCCACCCCACCCACCTTACCCTACCATCAATCTACACACTCATCAAACTTATCACAACCCTTTTCATCCTTATATACACACACCATATCATACCCATATCCCAACCTCACTCCCTATCCTACCTTATTACTAATTTACTCACCAGTCAAACCTATCACCTATCTTCCTATCCTTGCATTAAACCCACCCCCTACTTAGAAAAAAAAGGAATATAGTTTTAAATATCTTTATAATTTAAAAAATAAAAAAGTATTGATAAGGATATTTTGGTCATTTGTAATAATCATATTCAAATTCCTTTGACAGATAGTAGGAAAATGAATCTGAATTTCATTTTATTCTTGCCAACCAAACAATTGACAACATTTGAATTCAAATAGATTTCATTCCTCCAAGAATTTCCATTCGTTTAACAGGTTTCATTTCCTCAGCAAACATTTTACGAACC
The DNA here is from genome assembly GCA_020465985.1 of Centrapalus pauciflorus. Taxonomy (NCBI): domain Eukaryota; kingdom Viridiplantae; phylum Streptophyta; class Magnoliopsida; order Asterales; family Asteraceae; genus Centrapalus; species Centrapalus pauciflorus. The sequence continues at coordinate 133,535 of JAANYP010004717.1, forward strand.
AAAACCCACCTTGGTATCAATGAAATGGTTTCTAATGATTTTATACATTTCATAATATTCAAATTTAAGATATAACAAATGACAAGAACCACAAAAACTTCAAAGTAGAACATGTTTCCAATTAAGTGTATAGGGTCAAATTTTAACATGTTCAACTTTAATGTTTTTGTTATTTACGTCATTCGTTATACTTTTAAGGGTTAAAGCCGTAGAATAGTTATGTACTTTTTAAAATGTGTCGATATGGTACGTGTACTATTTTAATTATTCATATTATATGTGTACTTTTTGAATCGTTCAAATTTGATACGTGTACTACATTTTTTCATACCAATATGATACATTTGGTAACCGATTACTGGTTATACCTGTTAAGAATGGAATTTCTCTTTTATTAATGTTCAAATTTCCATAATTGAAGCATCAAATACACTCTCTCGTCCTTGTGATAACCTGGTAGGAGAAATCACACAGCACAACCAACTTTAAACACCTACAGAACTCTGTAGAAATCTCAATGACAATCTACACCGTCCATATCCAAGAACTATGTGTTGAGAAGCTTCTCCTCAAATTTCACGCAGATCCAACGGTGAACAAGTTCGTACCGACGATTTTCCCACAACTGCGCAAAGATAGACGAAATAACCGGTCATAAAAAAATAAAGGTATCATATTAACATCATAAAAAGTACACGTACTATATCGATAAACCTTAAAAAGTATACTGTTATTGTACGGCTTTAGCCCTACTTTTAAATATTAATACTAACCATATGTCATTCCATTGATGTTAATATTACATCATTTTATCAATTACCAAAACAAAACACTTTCAAACTATCTATCCTAAATGTGTACAAAAAAACGTAAACAACCTAAACCGAAACAAAATTGAAATTACACACCTATTTCGTGTCATTTTTTCAACTTTAATTCCATGTCATCAGCCGCAGAAGCTTTGTAATTGCTATATTCGGTTTCCAAGTAACCCTGGCTATCAAAATGAAACACTTTTAAAGCACACATCCTAAATGTGTACCAAAGACACACAATGTCGAAACAAAACTGAAAGCACGTACCTATTACATGTCATTATCAAACACTTTTACTTGGACTCATTTGCTCGGGAATTGACATTCGTAGAATTTAAAGTTTACTTCATATATGTTCAAAACTTTAGGTTACAAAAACAATATACTAAAATTTATTTAATTCTATCAAAATCTATAATTGAAATAATATCTTCTTGTTACTTCTTAAACTTTGAATTACATAAAGGGAGGTTGAATGCAATCAAATACACATGTTAACGTTTTCAATTATTTGTTTGTTTGTGCTTAGTAGAACATATTACAAAAAGTTTTAAGAAAGAAGAACAAGTAAAACTACTCCAAAAATTCTTTTACTTTGAATACAAATGGTGTTTAAGTACCACTCTTTTATACTTAGAAAATTCAAAGTATAAGCTTCAATGCAATATCAATTCGTTGAGATATCCTTGCTGATATGTTGAGAAAATACTTAGCTAGAAAAGGTCTTCATAATTTGTTCACCAAATGTAGGTCCCATATACTTATTTAAGTAAACGTCCCCCACCTTTTTCCTTTCATCTTCTGCATTATTCATCTCTTTCTTTCTTTCTCAAAAACCCTAAGGGGGCGTTTGGTTTGCAGATTTTTTTCTGGGTTTTGCATTTTGTCAAATGATTTGCATTATACAACATTTACATTTGTTAGGATTTTGTCAAAAAATCTGCATTATCTTTTAGAAAAAAATTGCAAATCTGAAAAATGCAAGGTAACTAGATTCAAAATCCTAAGGGGAGGCTCAGTTTTTGAATAACAAAGAAGGGAGGGATTTAAGAACTCTTGGGATTTTAAATTCTTACTGAAATTTGCAAACCAAACACAGGATTCTAAATGCAAATCCCAGTGAATCCCAGGAAATCCGCGAACCAAACGCCCCCTAAACCTCCATTGTTGTCTTAACAAAAGCCTTAAAGTGTCAGATTCTCGATTCTATCACACAAGTAAGTGTTTCACGAGCCTTAAACAACATTTTATGGTCTGAATGTATCTGTGCTTTGTTTCTCGAACTTCAAGGTTTAGGGTTCACAATTAATGAGTTTTTCAAGTTTTTAGGATTATATCTACCATTGTTGAACTGAACTCAAGGTTTTAGGGCTTGTAATCTATCCATTATCATAGTTAGAGTCATTACCGTGTGTCCATATCCAACTGCGTGTAAGTTGATTAGTTAAAACTAACTTTTATGGATGTTAAGAAACCGAAATATCTGCTTCGGAATGTTTATTTTCGCGTAAACCAACGGTTAATCATGAAACCCTAGGTGATGTGATAGGATGCTTATCTTCTAAGCAATGTTTTTAGAAAATATCAGGTTTTCATCTTTAGAACTTTAGAAACTTTTGGCCTTCGAAATTTAGGCCTGATTGGTCTATATTAATCATATTAAATGTTAATAAAGCGTTGGTATTAAGACTATAATTTTATAGAAGATGGTACTACTAATGATTTATTTTATTTGAAGGATCGAGATGAGAAAAGAGGGAAAAGAGGCAATAATAAGAAAAAGTCAGAAGCTGGACAGCAGACCTGGCCGCTGCCCTACTTTGCCCCTGCTCCCTGGGCCGCAGACCTGGCCGCGGCCCTGCGGTCCCCCTGCTACCTGAAAAAAGGAAAGTTTATCAAGAACAGAGTTCGAGTCCTACACGATCTCTACTTCCATGGACGGTTTGAAGCCTATAAAAAGTCGATCCTAGAGCCATTATTGATCATTCAATCATTAGAGAAAGTTTAGAGAGCCGAGAGAGAGTTGTTCTTCATTGTGTGGTCCTTTTTGCACGACGGAGACAATGCATGAGTAACCATCCAATGCGCTATGCTTTCACCAACGCTTGCCAACGTGAAGATCATGAATACCAACGTTAATATTTGTGTGAAGAACACTATGGCCGGCTAAACACTATGTGATTACTTCCGGAGAAGCACGAGGCTACGTTTATGTTATTTTGTTGAACAATTTATTTAAGTATTGTTAGGTACAAAAAGACCTCAATCAAACATGTTCAATGTCATAGGAAATATTTCCAATCAAACTTGATTGACACACTTAGGGGGAGATTTTAAGGCCTTTTAATGCCTCAATTGTAACACCCCGACTCCCGAGCAGGTACGTGTAATTATCCTATTGACTAATTATAATAGTGATTATTGCGTTGGTCCAATTGCGTCCCGTATAGTGGATTATACGTGAAGGGACGGGGAATTACGTGGATTCGGGATATAATTCTAGTGGATAAATTATAATTATGGATTCACGGGATTTAATGATATAAATAGTGGATTTTTGATATTGGGGTCGGGTATCGGTGTCGAACCCGCGATATAACCGGATCCGTTTAGTTACGTATATGTGTATAAAGTTGCCTTCTTTCTTCCTTTTTGTGCAAAACCTAAAGACAAGTGTGTGTGTGTGTGTGAATCCCTGCTGCTGGAGCTTAGTTTGGAGCCAATTCAGAGGATTGAAGTGCTAAAAATCAGATTTGGCATCTCCTAGTTGTGTTCTTGAGTTTAAGGTAAGAAATCCCTAGAAATTAACCTGATTTCGTGTGTTAATCATTGAGATGTATTGGGAATTGATGTATATATGTCTTAGAAGTGTTTTGGTACCAGTTTTGTATATCTGTTTGCTGGAAATCGGATTGGGGGAGGGTTATACCCCCTGGACAGAACTGAAACAGAAACAGGGGATCTGTTTCACGTCGTGAGCGCGACCGCGACGTTCTTGCGGAGCGCGGGCCGCGATCGGGCCAGTGCGGCCGCGATCCGGCTCCAGTGGGCTTGGGTCGGTTTGGGCTTTGGGGGTCCGTTGGACTGTTTGTGGGATTCATTTGGGTATGTTAACGAGTTATGGAATAGTTGGGATTAATCTGGGGAGAATTATTTGTGTACAGGGACTGTCAGAGATTGTCGCGGGCCGAGTCTGGATCAGACAGTTAGGGAAATTGTGCAGGGTGATCCAGGTGAGTACGCGAGACTTTTTCAAAAGACTAATCGCTGTCTTTCGAGTCTTTTGTGTTAATATTTCATATGTGATTATATGAATTGTTTGGGCACTGCGAGTTGCCCCTCATGTATGATCTTTCCTTCTTTATATGTGTTATATATATTTGAGATCCATTACTATATATTGCGATGAGTATCGTGGGAGCTGTGTAGTTCTGTTTGACCCTGTGTAGGGTTCCCATATATATATATATATATATATATATATATATATATATATATATATATATATATATATATATATATATATATATATATATATATGCGGCCGTTACTTCTGTTAGCCTCCACGGGTGTGGCTTGGCTCCAGGGGGGGGAAGGGATTCCCCAATCGAGATGAGTATCTCTTTCTGTAATTGGATCTCTAGTGTCTCTGATTAGAGACTTGTTGGCATGTGTTATGCCGCTTAATGTAGGGCTGCCATGTGACATGCGAAATGTGATTATGTGAACTGTGCAGTGTCTAACCCTTGTGTACTCACGAGCTGCGAAGCTTACGTATTCGAGTCTGATGTGTGTATCAGGGGAACCGAAGATAGGGCCGCCGGCTCCTGAGCGAAGATAGGAGCTTGACTTGCTGCGATCGGGAGATTCTGCTTTTGTATTCTGTATGTGACTACTTTGCTAGAAACCTTGAGATAAGTGGTACTGGGTTTGTATGTGAATATTTGGGTATGGATCGGGTTTTGTATGTCGGGTTGACTTCTGGATATTATGGTTAATGTGTGTAAAATGTTTTAATTAATCAGTGTTTGTGTAAACCCTTGACATGTGTGATGGATTTTATATGCGTTTATGCCACTTGTGTATTGTATATGACGTGGCTTTTAGCTGGGATTAGAGGGTGTTACATGTATGGTATCAGAGCTTGTGGTTTTAGTATTGGGCATCGGGGGATGCTTGAGCTTAGACCGTGTTCAGATTCTTGGGGAGTATTCCGGTGACGGATACTAGAGGATTTAATTATCCTGGCTTAGTGTATAACGCTGGGAGACTTATCTTTGTGCTTAATTGCCTTGTTTTATGCAGATCAGTATGGCAGATCAGGGAGAGGGTGCTGGCGCGGGTAAGCCGCCGGGTGATGAGTATATCCGCAAGTCAGAGTTGCTTGGGGTTCTCACAGAGTTTTATAGGCAGTAGAGAGAGCAGGAGAGGGAGCAGAGTCAGAGTATGGGGCCACGTTCTGGGGGTGGTCAGGATACGGGCACGGGTGCAGGTGCCTCTTCGTCTACGTCTCAGCGAGGGGGTTCATTCAAGGATTTCATGACTGGGAATCCTCCAGAGTTCAGAGGTGGGGGTGAGCTAGGGATGGCTCTAGCGTGAGAGCGCGAGATCGAGTCTGCGTTTCGGGTTGCTCATGTGGACCCGAAAGATATGGTTGGGTATTGCACATATCAGTTGAGGGGTGGAGCCTCACAGTGGTGGAGATCTATTGAGTCTTCCATGTCTGATTCTCGTGCATATGCGATGTCCTGGGCTCAGTTTAAGGACATGTTTGAGATTCAGTATGCGCCTCGTGATGAGCAGAGGGAGATGGAGCGTCGTTTCCTCCATCTACAGCAGAGGGATCTGTCCGTGCAGCAGTATGTGGATCGCTTCAATGAGTACTCCCAGTTTGCGCCGCAGCATGTGGATACAGAGAGGCGCAAGGCCGATGCCTTTGTTGACGGCCTGAGACCAGATATTAGGGAGTTTGTGGGACTGCAGGAGACGTCATCTTTCGCCAGGGCGCTAGAGTTAGCTCGTATGAGGGAGCGAGAGATAGAGAGGCAGCGAGAGCAGCCGCCTACCCAGAGACAGCGTACGGGAGCCACCGAGCAGTCTAGTTACTGGCGGGAGCCGAGGGAGCAACAGCCCGAGCAGGGCCGCCATCAGGAGCAGGGTTCGGGTTTGCGTAGAGACAGAGGCAGAGATAGAGGTCGGGATGAGAGATCCCGAGGTCAGGGCCAGAGAGATAGCCGTACAGCTAGTCAGAGCAGTGTTGGGCAGGGGTCCCGGGCATCGGGAAGCAGAGCTGACAGTTCATCCGGAGAGCGAGATTGCCCGAGGTGTCACCGCAGGCATGCCGGGCCATGTGCTAGTGATCAGTTTCGATGTTTTAGATGCGGCCAGTTCGGCCACACAGCTACAGCCTGCACAGCCCCAAAGGCATTATGCTTCCGATGTGGGAAGCCGGGCCATCGCATGAGAGACTGCCCAGAGACAGCACCAGCGGTACCGGGGGCGAGCACGAGCGGTGCTAGAGCCGAGCCTTCCTCTTCTACTTCCCGCAGGGATGCAACTCCGAGAGCCAGAGGCCGAGTGTTCCAGGCCACAACTGAGGAGGCCAGAGATGCTCCAGATGTCGTTACGGGTACGTATATTCTGAACGGCTTGCGTGCGCGAGTCTTATTTGATTCTGGAGCCGATCGCTCTTATGTGTCGGTGTCATTCTGTGCTTATTTTACTGTTGCTCCCTAATGTATTATCTGTGCCATTGATTGTCGAGAGGGTAGACGGTAGTACTGCTTTAGTGAGCCGTGTTTATCGAGAGTGTGTACTCGAGATCGATACTCACCGATTCCTGATCGATTTACTGCCTATCGAGATCAGCAGCTTTGATGTGATCATCGGCATGGACTGGATGACAGCCCGTCAGGCAGATACTCTTTGTGCTAAGAAGATGATCAGGATACCGATTTCTGAGACTGAGGTCGTTACAGTTTACCGGGAGATGCGAAAGGGCGAGATTGGGATCATCTCGATGGTTAGAGCTCAGAGATATGTGACGAAGGGTTGTGAAACCTTCCTGGCTTATGTGATTGACGCCCAGAAGGAGAAGACGAAGGTAGGGGATGTACCTGTAGTGCGAGACTACCCTGAGGTATTCCCAGATGAGCTACCTGGGCTACCGCCAGATCGCCAGGTAGAGTTCCGGATCGATCTTATCCCTGGAGCGGTGCCGATTGCGAAGACGCCTTATAGGCTGGCACCCGCTGAGATGCGAGAGATGATGACTCAGCTTCAGGAGTTGCTGGATAGGGGATTTATCCGTCCGAGCTCATCACCATGGGGAGCGCCGGTGTTATTTGTGAAGAAGAAAGACGGTACCATGCGAATGTGTATCGATTACAGAGAGCTGAATAAAGTGACAGTGAAGAGTAGATATCCACTTCCGCGGATTGATGATTTATTCGATCAGCTACAGGGATCTAGCTTCTTTTCGAAGATTGATTTACGATCTGGATATCATCAGCTGAAGGTCAGGGAAGAGGATGTGCCCAAGACAGCCTTCAGTATGCGCTATGGACATTACGAGTTTCTAGTCATGCCATTCGGACTGACTAACGCACCCGCAGCCTTCATGGATTTGATGAACAGGGTGTGTAGAGCCATGTTGGATCGGTTTGTGATTGTGTTCATAGACGACATGTTGATCTATTCGAGCGCTGAGGAGCATGAGTAGCACTTGAGGGAGATCCTGAGCGTGCTGCAGAGAGAGAGAGACTCTATGCAAAGTTTTCGAAGTGCGAGTTCTGGCTCCGAGAGGTGCAGTTCTTGGGCCATATTGTGAGTAGCGAGGGCATCAAAGTGGATCCCGCGAAGATTGAGGCTGTAATGAGCTGGGAGCAGCCTAAGACCGTGCCAGAGATTCGTAGTTTCCTGGGATTGGCAGGCTACTACAGAAGGTTTATTCAGAATTTTTCGCGGATAGCCATGCCGTTGACGAGACTGACACCGCAGGGCGTACCATTCGAGTGGAATGACGAGCAGGAGACTGCCTTTGCCGAGTTGAGAGCTCGATTATGTCAGGCGCCGGTGTTGGCTTTGCCCGAGGGTACGGATGATTTCGCTGTGTATTGTGATGCATCAGGGACAGGGCTGGGCTGTGTATTGATGCAGCGTGGCAAGGTGATTGCCTACGCTTCGAGGCAGCTGAAGACATATGAAGAGAATCATACTGTCCATGATCTTGAGTTGGATGCCATAGTCTTTGCGCTAAAGATATGGTGACATTATCTATATGGGTCCCAGTTCGTAGTTTATACTGATCATAAGAGCCTTCAGTATCTTTTTCAGTCAGAAGGAGTTGAACATGCGACAGAGACGCAGCTTAGAGCTTCTGAAAGACTATGACTGTGAGATACAGTATCACCCTGGGAAGGCGAACGTTGTAGCTGACGCCTTGAGCCGTAAGGCGTGTGCCCAGACAGTTATCTCCCGAGCTGTGAGACTTGAGATCACCTCTACCCTGATTGACAGTCTGAGATTGGCACAGATAGAGGGTCTGCGAGAGCAGAATGTGAAGAGAGAGAGGTTGGTGGGGCAGACCGAGGCATTGGTCAGGGATGACCGGGGTTTGTATATGTTGAGAGGCAGAGTTTGGGTTCCCAGAGTTGGGAACTTGGGACAGCTGATCCTTGATGAGTCGGATAAGTCGAGGTTGTCTATTCATCCTGGGAGCACCAAGATGTACCGAGACCTCCGAGAGTTCTACTGGTGGCCGGGTATGAAAAGGGACGTGGGCCGTTATGTCGAGCAGTGTATGACATGTTTGCGGGTCAAAAGTGAGCACCAGAAGCCGCACGGCCGTCTACAGCCACTAGAGATCCCCGAGTGGAAGTGGTACCACATTACGATGGATTTCATCGTCCGACTTCCTCGTACTGTGCGTGGGAACGACATGATCTGGGTCATAGTGGACCGGTTGACTAAGAGTGCGCATTTTCTTGCTGTTCGGGGTACGATCACGATGGATCAGCTAGCGCGGCTGTATATTGATGAGGTAGTGTCGCGGCATGGGATCCCGAAGTCGATTACTTCTGATCGCGATACTCGATTCACCTCGCGGTTCTGGCAGAGCTTCGAGAGAGAGCTGGGTACCCGGGTTCAGCTGAGCACAGCTTACAGGCCTCAGACAGATGGGCAGACTGAGTGCACAAACCAGACACTTGAGGACATGTTGAGAGCATGTGCCATAGACTTCAGAGGTAGCTGGGATGTGCATCTCCCGTTAGTAGAGTTTGCTTACAATAATAGCTACCATGCTTCGATTTAGATGGCACCGTTCGAAGCATTATATAGCCGTAAGTGTCTAACCCCAGTGTGTTGGGGTGAGGTCGGTGAGCGACCGATCAGTGGGCCCGAGCTACTTCAGGAGACGAGTGATAAAGTAGCTGTGATCCGGAAGCATATGCGTGTTGCACAGAGCCGTCAGAAGTGTTATGCTAACCGCCGTACTTCCGAGCTTGAGTTTCGTGTAGGGGATCAGGTGTTGTTAAAAGTATCTCCGTGGAAGGGTGTTATCCGATTCAGGAACCGGGGCAAGTTGAGTCCGAGATATATAGGGCCGTTTGAGATCTTAGCTAGAGTCAAAGATCAGGCCTACCGATTGAGATTGCCGCCAGAGTTGGCCGGTGTTCATGATACATTTCACGTGAGCCATCTGAGAAAGTGTTTAGCGAAGGAGGATCAGTATGTGCCATTGTCTGAGATATCAGTGGATGACCAGTTGAGATATGCTGAGCAGCCAGAGATGATTACTGATCGGAAAGTGAAGAAGTTGCGCAACAAGGAGATATTATTGGTACTCGTTCAATGGAGACATCATAAGGGTACCAGTGCAACTTGGGAGCCCGAGTCTGAGATGTGGAGTCGCTAACCTTTCCTGTTCCAGAGCCAGAGTTAGATTCCGGGACGGAATCTTTGTAAGGGGGGAGGATTTGTAACACCCCGACTCCCGAGCAGGTACGTGTAATTATCCTATTGACTAATTATAATAGTGATTATTGCGTTGGTCCAATTGCGTCCCGTATAGTGGATTATACGTGTCGGGACGGGGAATTACGTGGATTCGGGATATAATTCTAGTGGATAAATTATAATTATGGATTCACGGGATTAAATGGGATTTAATGATATAAATAGTGGATTTTTGATATTGGGGTCGGGTATCGGTGTCGAACCCGCGATATAACCGGATCCGTTTGGTTACGTATATGTGTATAACGTTGCCTTCTTTCTTCCTTTTTGTGCAAAACCTAAAGACAAGTGTGTGTGTGTGAATCCCTGCTGCTGGAGCTCAGTTTGGAGCCAATTCAGAGGATTGAAGTGCTAAAAATCAGATTTGGCATCTCCTAGTTGTGTTCTTGAGTTTAAGGTAAGAAATCCCTAGAAATTAACCTGATTTCGTGTGTTAATCATTGAGATGTATTGGGAATTGATGTATATATGTCTTAGAAGTGTTTTGGTACCAGTTTTGTATATCTGTTTGCTGGAAATCGGATTGGGGGAGGGTTATACCCCTGGAAAGAACAGAAACAGAAACAGGGGATCTGTTTCACGTCGTGAGCGCGACCGCGACGCGCCTAGCGCGGCCGCGATGTTCTTGGGGAGCGCGGGCCGCGATCGGGCCAGTGCGGCCGCGATCCGGCTCCAGTGGGCTTGGGTCGGTTTGGGCTTTGGGGGTCCGTTGGACTGTTTGTGGGATTCATTTGGGTATGTTAACGAGTTATGGAATAGTTGGGATTAATCTGGGGAGAATTATTTGTGTACAGGGACTGTCAGAGATTGTCGCGGGTCGAGTCCGGATCAGACAGTTAGGGAAATTGTGCAGGGTGATCCAGGTGAGTACGCGAGACTTTTTTAAAAGGCTAGTCGCTGTCTTTCGAGTCTTTTGTGTTAATATTTCATATGTGATTATATGAATTGTTTGGGCACTGCGAGTTGCCCCTCAGGTATGATCTTTCCTTCTTTATATGTGTTATATATATTTGAGATCCATTACTATATATTGCGATGAGTATCGTGGAAGCTGTGTAGTTCTGTTTGACCCTGTGTAGGGTTCCCATATATATATATATGCGGCCGTTACTTCTGTTAGCCTCCACGGGTGTGGCTTGGCTCCAGGGGGGGGGGGAAGGGATTCCCCAATCGAGATGAGTATCTCTTTCTGTAATTGGATCTCTAGTGTCTCTGATTAGAGACTTGTTGGCATGTGTTATGCCGCTTAATGTAGGGCTGTCATGTGACATGCGATATGTGATTATGTGAACTGTGCAGTGTCTAACCCTTGTGTACTCACGAGCTGCGAAGCTTACGTATTCGAGTCTGATGTGTGTATCAGGGGAACCGAAGATAGGGCCGCCGGCTCCTGAGCGAAGATAGGAGCTTGACTTGCTGCGATCGGGAGATTCTGCTTTTGTATTCTGTATGTGACTACTTTGCTAGAAACCTTGGGATAAGTGGTACTAGGTTTGTATGTGAATATTTGGGTATGGATCGGGTTTTGTATGTCGGGTTGACTTCTGGATATTATGGTTAATGTGTGTAACATGTTTTAATTAAACAGTGTTTGTGTAAACCCTTGACATGTGTGATGGATTTTATATGCGTTTATGCCACTTGTGTATTGTATATGACGTGGCTTTTAGCTGGGATTAGAGGGTGTTACATCAATCAATCCTGATAAGTGATTTGCAAAATCAGTCTAAGTCTGCTTTACACTATTACATTAGTTGTAACCTGGTAATTTGACAAAATTGTCCATTGATGTTGGACAGTTTTGACACAAGTGTTTTGTTCTTTGTGAACAGAACCTGTTCTTTGTGAACAAGTTTAACACATTATGGAATTGTTTCCATGCCTTCATGCAAAGTTTTGAACGTTGAGATCAGTCTACAAAATCAAGACAAAGTGGAAAATCAGAACTGCCAAATATCTGCCAAAACTGTTCTGAAAGCATGAAGACAAAGAGGATATCTGAAATTGGTGAAATATCATTTCTTATATCAAAATAGCTTTACAAGGAAGAATAATGGTCATAAGATGACATTCCATTTTAAGTTAAAGCTAAGGACGACAGAGACAAACAGGTAAAAGACAAAGATTCTGCAGCAAGTGGACAAAGCCTGATTTGTTAGACTTTTGCAGAAAAGCAATCATGTCTTTTTGCAAAGCCATTCCCGCTTTTCTCTACAACCAATGAAAAAGCTTCATTGGGATTCTGTATATGTGTATAAAAGAGAAGCTTCCAAGGAAAGAGAGTATCAAGAGAGACATCCACAAACAGAGAACGTGTATTGTAAAACAAAGTGTGTTTTTCATTCATGCATGTTCTGATTCAACTTGAGTGATATAGCTGAGTGTGTCTAAGTTATTCAGTCTCAAACCTGTTCAATCTATGTCTTGTGTAAATAGTGAGTGAAAACTAGTGAGTCATTTCATTGTAACTAGTTTGAGTGAGTCTTAGATTAGTTTAAAGTCTGTTGTTCATTTTTACCATCTCAGTTTTGTAACAACCTAACTTTTGATCGATCATGTAACGCTTGATTTTGATATAATAATGTAATTTTGTTATAATATTTATATTGCGAATATTAATTAAGAATGAAAATTTAATTAAAGAAAATATGATTTTAAATTATATCTATAATATAATTGAAATGAGTAAAACAAAAGAGATGTATTATACAAAAGTATAATGGGTTAAATTGAAAACACAAGAAAATAATGTATATAAACAAAGAAATGATCATTTAAGATCATTTATCAACCAACCACTCTCTCTCTCTAACTTCTCTCTAAACCTACGGCCAACCTCCAAATTGATCAAAACTCTCATAAATTGTTCAATTAATTGAAGAATTAACTCAAGTGAAGGTTACAACAATCAATCAACATCATCAAACTACAAGAAATCGAGGTAATAATTCCTTTAAATTTGAAATATATGTATGTTTAATTCGGTTTTGTGTGAAACCGAAACCAAGAAATTAAAACATGAAAATTTGTAATGCATGTATAGATTTTAGTAGGTTATGATAAATCTAAGTTATTAGAAGTAGTAGGAACAAAAATCAGTGATTAATTCGTCCAAATGAGTTCAAAATCTGAGTTTTTGTGCAAAAAGGGTGTTCTTGAAGAAAAGTGTTGAAATTGGATGATTTTGGACGGATTAAAGTGTTCGATGGGGAAAAATGATATAAAAACAACCCAATAATGATAATATATCAATATAAGGCATTGCATGTTAATATAAATGAATTTAGTGAATTTTATATAAAAACCCGTATGGACATACTCAAGAACATCAAGAACAAAATCTGGGAAAATTCTAAAGTCATGAATCCGAATTCGGATGAGACCGAATTCGGATGAGATGTCCAATTCGGATCCCATCTCGGATCACTCAATTTCGGACCCATGATTTCGGATATTCCAATTTCGGATGAAATATTTCGGGTGTAAGGTGGTCCGAACTCGGATAACCGAGTTCGGATGGTGTATTTCGGATCCCTTATATTCGGTTCAGCCCGGTCCGAATCCGGGTCCCCAATCCGGATTGATCCGAATCCGGGTTTATCCGAATTCAATATATTTTGATATTTTAATTAAATAAATGATTATATATATATATATATATATATATATATATATATATATATATATATCTTTGAGAATTCAAAGAAACAAAGAAAAGGAACTAACAAATATTGATGAGTTATCAGTAATCAGATCAGATTAAATAAAGAATTAAAAGCTTTAAGCTAATGATGTGATATGATAAATTCTGGTCAGGTTCAGATAAATCTGAACAAAAGATTGAAAGATACTGAAAGTGGGACACTGATTAGAAAAGGAAAGCCAGAGATCAGATAAATCAAGATTAAAGATAAATCCTGGGATAACTCAGGTGGTGGATATAAATCTGCTTGATAAAGACCAAGAACCGGTGAGTTGTAGATATTCAGTTTTTGCATGCTAGACTTCCGATTGAGACATATTGTTGATGATAGATTATTTGACATTCATACTTATTCGGCTGGATTGTGACCTGTGTACACCATGGTTCGGTGATACCCTGTGGATCATGATAGCTAGTTGACTTATCATTTCTTCTGACATTGTAATTACATTTCAATTTATATATTGCTATGAGAATTACTATTATCATGACCTTGAATACTATGCTTTCCTCTTTGATTGCATCTTTGACATATTGATTCAGCCTGTATGATTAGCCTTGTCGGTCTATCGTTCTAGACCATGCTACTTCACCAGTTCTATTGAATTGGTATAGACACTCCGATGTTCCCCCATGAAGACCGCTGGTAGCTAGCCCAGCATAAGTGGATAGCTTCCACTAAAAGCGTGAGCGTGGGCTGAACATCATCCAATTCTTTGAGTTCTATGTCTCAAACATGAGTGGCTGTAGCGGCAGTCCAGACATATCACGCTTTGACCCATGATCCGCTTGATTAATGCATGTAAATCTGAAAATCTATATTCTCACTAAGCCTTGCTTACCAGTTGTTGTTTAATATTTTACAGGAAAAGATAAAGGAAAGTCACCTGCAGGACCTAGTTCTTAGGTCTTACAAGATCAAGATTGAAGTATTCTATAGACCACTACTCAACAAAAACCCTTCGGTACTGATTGGCAGAAGATACTTGTGGTGGTCTGGGTAGATTTGAATTGATCATATGATGACATGTATTAGATTAGATGGTACCCTTTATTAGTTTATTTTAAAAATTGTAATCTGAACTAAAAAATTGTATTAACTTATCCTAATGTTTGTACTTGTAATCAGAAATTCCGCAACTTAAATTACTCTATCTTAGTTATGATTGGTATTGTGTTGCATAATGTGGGACCTAGACTCCGAGGACTGCCCCGTAAGGGAAGGTCTTCACAGGATGGTATCAGAGCCCATAGTTTGAGTGAATCAAGTATTACGTGAGTATACTTGGTCTCAAACTGAAGCAATACATATGTATCAATCATCTAGGTGGTTTGAACTGAGATAGGATGTACAGACTGTTAGGATGGGAAAAAGGGTACATAGATCTAAGTCTATAAACTGATAGTTAAATGATTTTTAATTTTCAGTAAAGATGTCAGGATCAGGTGACATTCCCAACAACATGACCCCACAACAAATGTTTGAAATGATGCAACAACTATTAGCCCAACATACTGAACAACAAAACAAGAATATGCAAGAACAGCTTCAGGCTAGAGATGAGGCCGAAGCAAAAAGACGCGCTGACAAAAAGAACAAAAGAAAAGATAAACAAATCCAGAACGATGAATCTGATTCTGATAACTCTACTCCGAATGCCCAAATTGAGCAGCCGAAAGGCTGTAAGTTCAAGGATTTTAAAGCTAGCGGTGCCCTTAACTTCGAGGGTACAGTCAACCCAATCCAGGCGATGGATTGGATAAGTCACACTGAAGAAATTTTCAGAATCTCCGATTGCTTGGAGTCCAAGAAAGTGAGTTATGCATCTGCTCTGTTCGTGGGTGCTGCCCGTGCCTGGTGGAAGACCCAGAGAAGTATTTATGGCGAGGAGGTCATCCAGACTCTTGAATGGGAACAGTTTCTTGAAATGTTCAACGCGAAGTATTGTCCTGCTGACCAACAAGACAAGGTGGAGGTTCAACTAATGCAATTAACCCAAGGCACCAAGACTGTAGACGAGTACGAGCACGAATTTTCACGGCTCTGTGGATATTCTTCATATCAGGTAGCTACGGAAGAAAGGAAGATGAACCGATTTCGTGGAGGACTTAACCCGAAATATCGACACCCAATGAGCGCAATAAAGTACAATTCGTATCTCGAAATGGTTGAAGCGGCAAGACAAATTGAAAGGGGATATTTAGAGTACGGCGATCAACTCTACGCTCCATCAATGAACCCGACTTGTCCATCTCCCCCAAAGAAGCAAAGATTTGGCAGATTCTTCAAGCCGAATAGATCTCAGACTCAGCAACCCCAACAATCTCAGCAATACAGTTCGCCACAGAAAGTCCAAGCTTATTCGCTTACAAATGAACCACGGTTCTGCAAGAGATGCAGAAAATCGCATATGGGATTGTGTAATCCAGACGATGTCACGTGTTATGTGTGTAGCAGAATCGGCCATAGTAGAGAAGAGTGCCCCCAACGAGGTCTTGGTTGTGCTAAATGCGGAAAGCGTGGTCACTTCATGTATCAGTGCCACAGTGGACAACGAGGTCAATCACAGTCATCAGCTGGAGGTTCTACAATGAAAAGCTCAGCTGCAACTCCAACTGTTAGGACCCGTGCCTTCCAAATAACGGCGGAGGAAGCGAAAGAAACCCCGGATGTGGTTACCGGTACGTATTTATTAAACTCAATACCTGCACGTGTGTTATTCGACTCCGGTGCAAGCCGTTCATACATCTCGACTACTTTTGCGCAAAGATTATCTATGTTTCCTTCAAAGCTTCCTGTTATACTTGACATAGAGACAGCCAGTAACAATTACGTTGTGGCTGATTCCGTTTATCGAAACTGCACATTACTCGTTAATCACGTTGTATTTAACCTCGATCTTATCCCGATACCGCTAAAAGAGTTCGACGTCATCGTCGGCATGGATTGGTTAACGAACAATGAGGCTACTATTGTCTGCAACCGCCGAATCATCCGAATCAAAACTTCAGACGGCCGAGTGTTAGAGATTAAAGGCGACAAGCGTAAAGGTGCTCATTGTTTTATATCGGTTGAGAAAGCGCGTAAATATCTTTCTAAGGGTCACGAATCTTATCTTTGTTATGTCTCGTCTGAATCCACCCCGGAAGCCAACAAGAAATCAGTGTATGATATTCCGATCGTCTGTGAGTTCCCAGACGTATTCCCTGATGACATTTCTGGAGTGCCACCGGAACGACAAGTTGAATTCGGGATCGACTTAGTTCCTGGTGCGGCTCCCATCGCTAAAGCTCCCTACAGACTTGCGCCTGCAGAAATGCAGGAAATGTCAAAGCAATTGCAAGATCTGTTAGAGAAGGGATTTATCCGACCGAGTTCATCTCCGTGGGGTGCACCTGTCTTGTTCGTAAAGAAGAAAGACGGAACTCTCCGAATGTGCATCGACTATCGTGAGTTGAACAAAGTCACAATTAAAAATAAATATCCTCTGCCCAGAATTGATGATCTATTTGATCAGCTACAAGGAGCCAGCTATTTCTCAAAAATCGATCTTCGTTCTGGGTATCATCAGCTAAAAGTTAAAGAGGAGGATATTCCAAAGACAGCCTTCCGGACAAGGTATGGTCATTACGAATTTCTCGTAATGCCTTTCGGATTAACGAATGCACCAGCGGCATTCATGGACCTCATGAATCGCGTGTGCAGACCAATGCTGGATAAGTCAGTTATCGTATTCATAGACGATATTCTGATTTACTCCAAAACGGAGGCTGATCATATTGTTCATCTACGACAATTGCTAGAGTTATTGAGAAATGAAAGACTCTATGCAAAATTCTCAAAATGCGAGTTTTGGCTCAGACAGGTAAAATCTTACGTTGTCTTGAGTTATTTCTTAAAGCGTTCGTTATTTCAAAAACTTGAATTCTGTTCTGATTTCTTTATAGATTCAATTCCTTGGCCATGTTGTATCTGGCGAAGGCATCTCTGTTGATCCATCCAAAGTCGAGGCCGTTCAAAAATGGCAAACGCCTCGCAATGCCTCCGAAATCAGAAGTTTCCTTGGATTGGCTGGTTACTACCGGCGATTCATTAAGGACTTCTCGAAGATTGCTGTGCCACTTACAATGCTAACACGAAAGAATACACCTTTCGTATGGGCCGATAAACAGCAAGAGGCATTCAACATTCTGAAGCAGAAACTTGTTCAAGCGCCAATCCTAGCCTTACCAGAAGGCAATGATGATTTCGTTGTCTATAGCGATGCATCTGGTACTGGCTTAGGATGTGTCCTCATGCAAAGGGGAAAAGTCATTGCCTACGCTTCAAGGCAATTGAAGGATTACGAGAAAAGTGCACCAACTCATGATCTTGAGTTGGCTGCCGTGACCTTTGCATTAAAAATCTGGCGGCATTATCTCTATGGGACTCGGTGTCAACTTTACACCGACCATAAAAGCCTCAAACATCTTTTTACTCAAAAGGATCTAAACATGAAACAGCGTCGGTCCTTGGAGCTTATCAAGGACTATGATTGCGAGATCCTATATCATCCCGGCAAAGCCAATGTGGTCGCGGATGCATTGAGTAGAAAAGTCTATCCGGAAAAGTGTTGCTATGCCCTGACCCCAATTGTATTCTCTTCCGATCTCATTGAAGATATTAAATCTGCTCAAGCCGAAGCCTTAAAAGAAGAGAACATCTGTTATGAAAATCTCAAAGGGCAACTTCAATTTCTGTCTATGAATCATTTGGGACTTCAATGTCTCAAAGGAAACCGAATCTGGATTCCTAAATATGGTTCTATTCGCAACACTCTTCTATCCGAAGCCCATCAGTCCAAGTTATCCATTCATCCTGGCAGCTCAAAGATGTATTTCGATCTGAAAGCGGATTATTGGTGGCCAGGAATGAAGAAAGACATCGGTCAATTCGTCGAAAGCTGCATAGTGTGTCAAATGGTTAAGGCAGAACACCAGAAGCCCTTCGGGGATATGCAACCACTGCCAATTCCCGAGTGGAAGTGGGAGCATATAACCATGGACTTTGTCACGAAATTGCCAAAGACCAAGAGACAACACGACTCCATCTGGGTAGTCGTGGATCGATTAACGAAGTCAGCACATTTCATACCGATGAAAGAGACATACTCCCTTGATAGATTGGCACAGATGTACATCACCGAAGTTATTTCACGTCACGGTGTGCCAAAATCTATCGTCTCTGATCGTGATAGTCGTTTCACTTCGAGATTTTGGAAAGCACTGCAAGACGGGTTGGGTACTCGAATCTCAATGAGTACAGCCTATCACCCTAATGCAGATGGCCAAAGTGAACGCACTATCCTAACTCTGGAAGATATGCTCCGTGCCTGCGTTCTTGATCTGGGTGGTAACTGGGATGACCATTTACCCTTGGTCGAATTCTCATACAACAACAGTTATCATTCCACGATTAAGATGGCTCCTTTTGAAGCTTTATATGGACGAAAGTGCAGAACTCCCACCTGTTGGCGCGAAACAGGTGAATCGCCTTTAGCAGGTCCTGCCCTTCTACAGTTGACTCATGATAAGATTCAGCTTGTCAGAAGGAACATCCTTGAAGCTCAAAGCAGGCAGAAGTCGTATTACGATAATCGTCACAGATCGATCAGTTTTGCAGTTAACGATTGGGTGATGTTGAAGGTATCCCCAATGAAAAATGTGGTTCGGTTCATAAAGAGGAATAAGTTAGCTCCGAGATTCATCGGCCCGTTCAAGATCGTTGAAAAGGTAGGGAACCAATCTTACCGTCTTGAACTACCAACTAACTTAGCTGGAATACATCCTGTATTCCATGTTAGTCATCTACGAAAGAGCCTAGCTGATGAAAGAGAAGTTCAGATACCACACGTTAATGTGCAAATTGATGAGAAGCTTCGAGTGGTCGAAGAACCGGAATGCATTCTGGACTCGAAGACCAAAAAGCTTCGTAATAAAGAGATACAGATGGTGCTCGTCCAGTGGAAACACCACAAGGGTTCACATCAGTCTTGGGAATCGAGAGATGTCATGAAAGCAACGTATCCAAGTCTGTTCGAGCATAGCTAACTTCGGGGACGAAGTTTGTGCGTGGTGGAGCCCATTCTGTAACAACCTAACTTTTGATCGATCATGTAACGCTTGATTTTGATATAATAATGTAATTTTGTTATAATATTTATATTGCGAATATTAATTAAGAATGAAAATTTAATTAAAGAAAATATGATTTTAAATTATATCTATAATATAATTGAAATGAGTAAAACAAAAGAGATGTATTATACAAAAGTATAATGGGTTAAATTGAAAACACAAGAAAATAATGTATATAAACAAAGAAATGATCATTTAAGATCATTTATCAACCAACCACTCTCTCTCTCTAACTTCTCTCTAAACCTACGGCCAACCTCCAAATTGATCAAAACTCTCATAAATTGTTCAATTAATTGAAGAATTAACTCAAGTGAAGGTTACAACAATCAATCAACATCATCAAACTACAAGAAATCGAGGTAATAATTCCTTTAAATTTGAAATATATGTATGTTTAATTCGGTTTTGTGTGAAACCGAAACCAAGAAATTAAAACATGAAAATTTGTAATGCATGTATAGATTTTAGTAGGTTATGATAAATCTAAGTTATTAGAAGTAGTAGGAACAAAAATCAGTGATTAATTCGTCCAAATGAGTTCAAAATCTGAGTTTTTGTGCAAAAAGGGTGTTCTTGAAGAAAAGTGTTGAAATTGGATGATTTTGGACGGATTAAAGTGTTCGATGGGGAAAAATGATATAAAAACAACCCAATAATGATAATATATCAATATAAGGCATTGCATGTTAATATAAATGAATTTAGTGAATTTTATATAAAAACCCGTATGGACATACTCAAGAACATCAAGAACAAAATCTGGGAAAATTCTAAAGTCATGAATCCGAATTCGGATGAGACCGAATTCGGATGAGATGTCCAATTCGGATCCCATCTCGGATCACTCAATTTCGGACCCATGATTTCGGATATTCCAATTTCGGATGAAATATTTCGGGTGTAAGGTGGTCCGAACTCGGATAACCGAGTTCGGATGGTGTATTTCGGATCCCTTATATTCGGTTCAGCCCGGTCCGAATCCGGGTCCCCAATCCGGATTGATCCGAATCCGGGTTTATCCGAATTCAATATATTTTGATATTTTAATTAAATAAATGATTATATATATATATATATATATATATATATATATATATATATATATATCTTTGAGAATTCAAAGAAACAAAGAAAAGGAACTAACAAATATTGATGAGTTATCAGTAATCAGATCAGATTAAATAAAGAATTAAAAGCTTTAAGCTAATGATGTGATATGATAAATTCTGGTCAGGTTCAGATAAATCTGAACAAAAGATTGAAAGATACTGAAAGTGGGACACTGATTAGAAAAGGAAAGCCAGAGATCAGATAAATCAAGATTAAAGATAAATCCTGGGATAACTCAGGTGGTGGATATAAATCTGCTTGATAAAGACCAAGAACCGGTGAGTTGTAGATATTCAGTTTTTGCATGCTAGACTTCCGATTGAGACATATTGTTGATGATAGATTATTTGACATTCATACTTATTCGGCTGGATTGTGACCTGTGTACACCATGGTTCGGTGATACCCTGTGGATCATGATAGCTAGTTGACTTATCATTTCTTCTGACATTGTAATTACATTTCAATTTATATATTGCTATGAGAATTACTATTATCATGACCTTGAATACTATGCTTTCCTCTTTGATTGCATCTTTGACATATTGATTCAGCCTGTATGATTAGCCTTGTCGGTCTATCGTTCTAGACCATGCTACTTCACCAGTTCTATTGAATTGGTATAGACACTCCGATGTTCCCCCATGAAGACCGCTGGTAGCTAGCCCAGCATAAGTGGATAGCTTCCACTAAAAGCGTGAGCGTGGGCTGAACATCATCCAATTCTTTGAGTTCTATGTCTCAAACATGAGTGGCTGTAGCGGCAGTCCAGACATATCACGCTTTGACCCATGATCCGCTTGATTAATGCATGTAAATCTGAAAATCTATATTCTCACTAAGCCTTGCTTACCAGTTGTTGTTTAATATTTTACAGGAAAAGATAAAGGAAAGTCACCTGCAGGACCTAGTTCTTAGGTCTTACAAGATCAAGATTGAAGTATTCTATAGACCATTACACAACAAAAACCCTTCGGTACTGATTGGCAGAAGATACTTGTGGTGGTCTGGGTAGATTTGAATTGATCATATGATGACATGTATTAGATTAGATGGTACCCTTTATTAGTTTATTTTAAAAATTGTAATCTGAACTAAAAAATTGTATTAACTTATCCTAATGTTTGTACTTGTAATCAGAAATTCCGCAACTTAAATTACTCTATCTTAGTTATGATTGGTATTGTGTTGCATAATGTGGGACCTAGACTCCGAGGACTGCCCCGTAAGGGAAGGTCTTCACAAGTTTGGATCATTACACAATATAAACTTGTTTGTAATTTTAACAAGTGTTAATATATAAATACAAACATTGAGAAAAAGTATGTGACAAAGGATTAACTGTATTGACCCCCCCTCCCATCTACATCTTATTTAAACAAACTTAGAAAACCTTTTGGGACCTACAACTGGTATCAAGCAGTTAGAGAGTGTGTGAACTCTAGAGCTCTCATCTCTTCCCACTTCCCACTATGGACAACTATGCTTCAAACCCTTCTTCTTACTATGACAATGGCTCTATGACCAAACATTCAAAGTTCAATCATCAAAACTTCTCAGGCTGGAAGTGCAGGATGATGTTATACTTGGGAAATCTGGATGTTCAACTTCCAAAATTAGTGATGGAAGGTCCTTATGTGCCTACTTCTGTTACAACCATTACTCCATCCGCAGAATGTGTTGTTCCTGAGGTTAGATCCATTGAAAAGGCTAAAGCTCAATGGACCTTTTAACATTGGTAAACAAGTTCTTAGACATCTTGCCTGAGGAATGGAACTATTTCTCAACTATTCTCAGATTCTCAGGTACTATCAGACGCATGGATCTAGTAAACCTCTATGGGTCCTTGCTGAATGATGAGCAATCAATGCTGCAAAAGAGGAATGCCTTGGAAATTTCTAAGAGAGGTTCTACCTTAGTGGTTAATGTCAGAAAACATGTGAATCAAATGTGTGATGTGTTCACACAAGCAGATTCTCATGCTGATGAAAACTTGGAGGTCACTAAAGAGGAAGAATAGGAAAATGAAGACCTTGATGAACTTGATGATGAGCAAATGATTGTTATGCTTTTCAAAAAGTTTAACAAGGAAAAGTTTGGATCAAGGATGCCACAAAAGAAATCAAATGCCATAAAAAAAGGGCATTTGATAAATTTATAAAATGTTGAGTGCTTTAAAAGTGGCAAAACTAGCCATATTGATGCAGCCTGTGTGTCTAAAGTTGTTGGCTCATCATCCAAACCTCACAAGACAAATAGAGATGATGGCTATAGGTTAAGTACCTTATAGCCATGGCTAAGTTGAAAAAGTTGGAAGATCTATGGATTTTAACAAACAGAAGAGATTAGTGGCTGAAATCTGTGATTGGGAGACTCTGACTCATCCTCTGATGAGGAAGATAACAACTAATTAGTGGCCAATACTGATGTTTCTTCTACAAGCATCTTTAAACAAGATCCAACAGAAGCTGAGGCTCTCAGCTCTTTGGACAATTGGAATCCAACAATGATGTACAAGGTACAAAATTTTAAAGATTACAATTCCGAAGAAAAAGATAAAATGTTTGATTACTTGTTTATGGATCTAAAAGCTGCTGTTGAGAAACAGGATGCATTAAAGTCTGAAATTTCTAAACTGAAACATGATCTTGAACTCAAAACTAATGAACTTGACAGTTTTCATAAGTTGAAAACTGAGCTTGATGAAGTAAAACACATCAACGCTAATTTATTAGAAGAGAAAAGAGAAACACTCCAAAAGATTGTTGACTCTTGGTGCCATTCTGCTAAAAGAGTTAATCAATGTATTAATAAGCAAATCCCTGCTCAAATCCAAGCATATCTTGGAGGAGACCATGATACAACAGCTTCTATAGTTGAAATCAAGAATCTGGAAACATATTTGTCTACTATTGGTGCACTTCCAAATAGTTTTATTCAAAATGTAAATGGAAAATTGATTTCAACAAATAGGTTTGTCAGGCCTCAAAACACTGACAGTTTATGTGTGAAAGCTGTGGAGTCTGGTGATGAGATGTGTTCTCTAGCAAACTACACTGCTGAGTGCTCAACTGTTCCACATGAGCAAACTGGTGGAAAAGGTGTCAAACCTGTAGACAGGTTATGAAGTCATGACTGTTGGTAAGAAACCTACACCACCATTCAACTGAATTCTTTGAAAATAAATTTTCAAAAAGAAAACAACATACATCTAACAAGGGTAAGTCTCTTGTTGGAAGTAATGCTACTGTGGTTTCAAATAAGTTTTTAAAACATAGTAGTAAGTTTGTCATAAATGAAAGTAAGTATTTTATAAAAACCAAAACATGATTTTGCAACTACAAGTGTGGATAAATCATCACATCTCAGTAAAGGCAAAGGCAAAGCCTATGCCAAACCTGAGAAGTCTGGAAATAAGTTTTCCAAGAAATCGAAAGGACAAAAGATTATAAAATTTCCAAATTTTGATTTATGTCCTCCTAAAAAGAAAAAGGAAGCCTTCAAAAGGATGATGTCTCTAAGGACAAAGGCAAAACTGTTGATACAGTGCCTAGAGATAGTCCTTTCACAAACTTTACTCGTCCTTATAAATTAACAAGTCAACCTGCTGTGAAACCTATTGTAAAGACCAATAGAGAAAATCCAGAATGTGTTTCTAAAAGTTCATCCAAAAGACCTAAAAAGAGAAAATGCTATATGTGTGGAAGAAAAACTCATATGGCTAAAGACTGTTCCTGAAACTGTGGACATAAGGCCTATTGAGAGTGTTATGTATAAGACTATTGAATCAAGCAGTGTTGGAGATAACATCACAACCAAGGAAAGTGACACACCTGACACAATCCAAATACGAAACATAAATGTTGATCTTAGTGGTCCATCAACAAATGTTGATGAACTAGGAAACCTCATCCCTATGATGACTTCCCCTAAGAACTAATGTTTCCATGTTACTCTGCAGGTTAAGCAACCAAACCAGTTTTGGTACTTGGACAGTGGCTGTTCTGGCCACATGCCAGGTTGCAAGGATCTGCTGAGTGACCTTAAGCCTGAAAAAGGCCCAAAGGTCACATTTGGTGACAATGTCTAAGGATCCACAGAAGGATAAGACACTCTACGTGCAGGTGTTGCAATTTTTAACAAAGTAGCCTATGTGTCTAGGCTGAAACACAACCTTGTTAGCATAAGCCAACTATGTGATACTGGCCATAAGGTTAACTTTTATGAGCACCAAGGGTACATATTGGTTCCTCAAGGTAAAGTTGTGTTGTGTGCACAAAGAAAGAAAAGTATACACATTGTAGATATTAAATCTGTTGATCAGTCAACAGATATCTGTTTCAACTCAAGGAGAAATGCATACCTAAACTAGTTATGGCACAAAAGGCTGTCACACTTGAACTTCAAGAATATCAACAAACTCAGTAAGAAAGTGTTATTGACAGTTTGCCTTCTAAAACCTTTGTTAAGGATAACATTTGCTCAGCTTGTGAGAAGGGTAAACAGAAAAAGACATCTTTTAAATCAAAGCATAATTTCTCTATTGATTAACCTCTCTTCTTAATCCATATGGACTTGTTTGGACTCGTTAATGTCTCAAGCCTAGGAGGAAGAAGATACACCTTAGTAATAGTTAATGAGTTCTCCAGGTACACATGGGTGATCAATCTGAAGACCATGGGAGAGGCTGCGAGAGAAATTATTTGTTTTATAAAAAAGATGGAGGTTCTGAATTCTACCCAAGTCAAGCAGCTCAGGGGTGATCTTGGCACTGAGTTCAAAAACAATACTCTTGAGGACTTCTGCGAAGAAAGAGGCATTTCTCAAAACTTCTCAGCTGTAAGAACTCCACAACAAAATGGAGTGGCTGAGAGAAGAATTAA
The DNA here is from genome assembly GCA_020465985.1 of Centrapalus pauciflorus. Taxonomy (NCBI): domain Eukaryota; kingdom Viridiplantae; phylum Streptophyta; class Magnoliopsida; order Asterales; family Asteraceae; genus Centrapalus; species Centrapalus pauciflorus. Next base: position 159,244 of record JAANYP010004717.1, read on the forward strand.
GACTATCATAGAAGCTGCTAGAATCATGCTATGTGCATCAGGTTTCCCTTCTTCATTTTGGGCCGAATCTGTCAACACTGCTTGTTTCACCCAAAACAGATCCTTAGTGGTGAAAAGGTTCAATAAAACTCCTTATGAATTACTCAAAGGGAGGAAGCCAAATATAAGCTATTTCCATGTGTTTGGATGCCCGTGTTTCATTCCGAACCAAAGGGATTAGCTGGCTAAGTTTAAACCCAAAGTTGATGAAGGAGTGTTTGTTGGATACTCAGCTTTTCCAAAGCCTACAAAGTATACAACCCCAAAAGAAAGGTGGTTGATGAAACTATCAATGTCACCTTTGAAGAGTTTGCAAATTCTTCATTCAAAGTTGACCCTGAATTAGTTTCAGGAGATTTCAGCTTTGATGATCTTCTAAATACAATTGCTGAAGATAAAGACTCTAAAGCTTTCACTTCTTCCAGAGTGGACCCTGCAACTTATAGTGGACATGATGACGATTATATCAGCTCACCCTGTGTGAATAAGTGTACAGATATAGTTACTATACCATGTCCAGAACCAATCAATGCTGATTTCCCTAAATCCTCCTCTGACAGGTTCAATGTCAATAATGATGATGTCAATATGTCTGATAATCAAGAAAATTTCTCTACAAGAACTGTTGATGAGGAAGTAGTGAATCAAGATACAGAGGAATCATTCAAACATGATCCTAAGTGGATCAGGTGTCACCCAAATGAGCAAATAATATGTGACGTCAACAAAGGTGTGCAAACAAGGTGGGACAGTCTTGGGAACTTTTGTTTGTTTTCAATTTTTGTGTCCCTGATGGAGCCAAAGAAAGTTGATGAAGCTTTACAAATGCAAATTGGATCACTGCCATGCAGGAAGAACTCAATTAGTTTGAGAGAAACAAAGTATGGAAGCTGGTTCCCATGCGTAAAGGTAAAACAATCATTGGCACTAAATGAGTGTTCGGAAACAAGATGGATGAGCAAGGTAATGCTATTAGAAATAAGGCAAGACTGGTTGCTCAAGGGTATAGGCAAGAAGAAGGTATTGACTAAGATGAAACATTTGCTCCAGTGGCCAGGCTAGAAACAATTCATTTGTTTCTGGCATATGTTGCTCACAAAAGCATGAAGGTATTTCAAATGGATGTAAAGAGTGCATTTTTGAATGGTAAGCTCCAAGAAGAGGTATATGTTAAGTAGCCCCCAGGTTTTGAAAGTGATAATCATCCATGCTTTGTCTATAACTTGGACAAAGCTCTCTATAGACTGAAACAAGCCCCTAGAGCCTGGTATGACACTCTTACTGAATTCCTTTTGAGCAATGGATACTCTAGAGGTAAAGTGGATACTACACTGTTCATAAAGAAGGTTAAATCTGACATTATGCTTGTTCAAATTTATGTGGATGACATTATCTTTGTTCTACTAATGAACAACTATGCAAGAATTTTTCACTGCTCATGAAATCTAAGTATGAAATGAGCATGATGGGTGAACAAACTTTCTTTTTAGGATTACAGATTAAACAAACCTCAAATGGAATTTTTATAAATCAAAGAAAGTACACATTAGATCTTTTAAAGAAATATAAATTTGATCAATGTTCTCTCATTAAAACCCCAATGGCAACCAATGCTAAGTTGGATGCCGACAATCATGGTAAGCCTATTTCTGTAACAGCTTACAGGGGTATGAGTGGGAGCTTGCTATATCTGACATCTAGTAGACCAGCTATAATGTTTGCAACCTGTTTGTGTGCTAGGTTTCAAGCTGATCCAAAGGAATCACATCTAGCTGCTGTGAAAAGAATCTTTAGGTACCTAAAGGGTATACCAGGTTTGGGTCTTTGGTATCCCAAAGACTTAAGCCTTGATCTAATTGGATATACAACATCTGATTTTGCAGGTTGCAAGCTAGATAGAAAAAGCACAATAGGTGGGTGTCAACTTCTTGGTGGAAAGTTGATTAGTTGGTGCAAGAAGCAGAACTCTGTGTCCACTTCTACTGCTGAAGTTGAGTATATTGCTGCTGGAAGCTGCTGTGGACTAATTCTATGGATGCAACATCAGCTTGAGGACTATGGATTGGCTGTGTGATAACACCAGTGCCATAGCTATCTCCAACAACCCTGTCTTCCACTCAAGAACCAAGCATATAGAGGTCAAACATCACTTCATATGGGATCACATCCAAAAAGGTAATATTGAGGTACCTTTTGTTCTTACAGAAGATCAGCTTGCAGATATTTTCACCAAACCTTTTGATAAAAATAGGTTTAATACCCTTGTATGCAAGCTGGGAATGTTAAATAAAAATGACTAAGTGTCATTGATGTTCAAAAGGTTACTTGGGCAAACCTGCTAAAATCTCAACCAACGGCTTTGGCAGAATAGGTTTTACCAGTTATGTACTTAGCCAGTTCTTTAAGATTTGAACAGGTTTGACATAATGACAGTTTCAAAACCGATTGTTTTTCATTAAACCTATTATGTTGTCTAAACCTGAAACCTGCTCACTCTGTATTCTGTCATACAACAAGGCAAGCCTTGTAATCTATTAAGTTATTAAACATGTTTCATATTGAAACCTATCCTTATATAACTTCACAGGTTCCATTAACGGGTTACAAACTGATTAGGTCTGATGAAACTCTTTCATCACAAGTTTCAGCAACAGTTTTGAACATCTATTTTTAATTAACCTTTCTTCACATTTAAGTTATATAAAATATTTATTTATTTAACTTAATTACCTGTGGATATTGTGTGTTGCATGTTTAAGCAAAGAAAAGAGTGAAGTTGGTCAGACACGTGCTGACGTGGTAACCGTTCCGTTTCATTAGTCACCCCGTTTCAAATCAATCGCCCTTCTCTCTCTCTCTCTCTCTCTCTCTCTCTCTCTCTCTCTCTCCCACTCTATCACATTCAAATCTTATAAATACCTAACGATACTGTTTCATCTTCTCCTTCACTTTTGCGACCTATCTCCATACTTTCTGAAAATCCCTACCTACCATCAAAAGACTTTGTGTCTGTGTTTCCTGCATCTTCATCACCAACCTCAAAAATGGCTTCTCGTACTCCCCTTGTCCCTATCTTTTTGGGTGATGATGTCATTAAGCATCCCTCTGTCATCACCACTCTCACCATAAAACCAACCAACTATGTGGCCAATCTCACAATACCCAAAAACTATGTTGGTAAAGGCTTTGAACCTATGGTGGGGTTCATAAAGGCACACCCATTGCATTATGCCATGACTGCCAATCCTGATGTCATGTATCAAGAGATGGTCTATGAATTTCGGTACACTTGTTCTGATGATTCTGCCACTCAGACAATTAGAGGAACCATTCTCAACAATACTAAAGTTGTTGAGATCACTGCTGACCTACTCCAGGAGGTACTCCATATGCCTGAGGTTAAAAAGTTGGATAAACCACAACATGAGAACCAACAGATGCGTAACTTGCTACAATGTTGTGGTGTATCTGCACCAAGGGTGGGAGCTACATTATTCAGAAATGAGCTAGCCCCAAACTACAACTTTCTCTTTGCCTCAGTGGTAATGAGTCTAAGCTGGAAGGTTGGCTCATTTGATCAGCTTAGCAGAGATGAAGTTCAAGTGGCTCTACAGTTTGTTGATGGGACTACTTTGAACATGGCTAAATGGATCTTTGACAACCTGAGAGCCTTTGTGGAACAAGACCAACGTTCCCCATCTGTAAGGTATCCCAGGTTTCTAAGTCTGATTTTCAAGCATATTTGTGGTGACTCCCTATACAACTCTCAACCTTTCTCAAGTCAATGGTGTTTCCGGTTATTGGAAATAAAGTTTTTCATGCCCTTGTTATTGGTGAAGAGCCTCCTATCACAACACCTATGAGGAGGCTGCTTGGTTTAGTGAAGGACCTTCTGCACAGGAGGTGGATCCAACTCCTGTTCCCACTGGAAAATACAAAGCTCTAGGCAAAAGAGCAAAACGTGCCCTGAAGCCTAGTGCAGCAGGGTCTGTCTCCAAGAAGGCTAGAAAAACAAAGTCTGCTCCCTCAGTCTTTATGCCTGAGGGGGAACAGACTGCTCACCTAGGTTCATCAGTTGAACCAGAGGCCTTTGTGGCTAGTGACTCTGTGCCACCTGAGACCAAGGAACAGGTTTCACCCCAGCCTAGTCTCCTCACCAGTCCAAACACAAAAGCCTGTCACTTCTGCCACCACATACTCCAGGCTAAGGAAGAAATCCTAAGCTAGGAAAAGGACAATAAGCCTACCTACCCAACACAGCCCCTCTGGCCCCTCTTAACAGGAGCCAGTTGAAAAATAGGCTACCCTTGTTGCATCCTCTCCTCCTACCTTAGAGAGTGGTGCACACAGTATGGAGTCAACCCTCTGGTGAAGGCCAACCCTCTGGTGAATGCCTTCCCCACTAATATTTCTCCTACACCATCTGAGTCTGCACAAGGTGCCAAAGTAGTTGGTTCTAGCCCACCAACTGATCAGCCTTCAACTTCTGCTCCTCATGATGCATCTGATCCATCCCCATCAGCTGTTGAAGAACCAACATCCAAGCCTGATGAACCACAAGGTACAAACCATCCCTATGGTGAAGGCCTTTCCCATATGGATATTCCATCACCAGTTTTCACCACTGATCATGTTGAAATGCACACTACCTCACCCCATGAAGAGGTGCTTGTAGACCAAAGCACCACTGAGGGTCCTACCCATGTCTTTGATGAAGGAATCACAATCCCAGTGGTTCTTGGAAAGCCAACCACTCCAATCACCTCGCCTCATGATGAAGGTTTAGCCACTGCTGAAGGTATCATTGACCCCTCTAAGCTGGGTCACTTGTCCTTTGCACAGGCCATGAAACTTCTTTCCACTGTGCCCCTACCATCACTAAGTGAACCTACCTCATGTCCATCCTCACCTTCATCTCCATCTACTCAATCCAAACAATCCACTCACACTCCTCCATCTCCAAAAGATCTATCCTTGAAGGAACAACTTCATGTGCTGTCCAACAAGGTTGATACTTTGGAAAAATCCATGTCCATCCTTCCTTTTACTATTTTAGACTCAGTGTCTGCCTAGCTTGCAGGATTTCTTGATTCGTTCAAGTCATCCTTTCCACAACCCTCTCCACAACCTGACTACTCCTCTCAGCTGCTTGCACTTACTGCATAGCTGCAACAACTCTCCACTTCTCTCTCATCTCTTATTTCTCATCAACAGGACTCTGTGTCCAGCTTGACAGCTGTGTCTCAATAACTGTCAACTATTGCTTAAACATGTTATGTTTCTCTGACCTCTACGTTAACCTCTTTGAATACCTTGGTGGTATCCCTGTCCAACACTGTGGCATCAGGTTCTGAGGATGTGCAAGAGTTCATCAATATTACTCTTGCACAGCTTAAAAGCCTTATGTTTAGTGGTGCTGACATGGCTGCCATTTCAATTCTTTCATCCACCTCTAACTCTCAATCATCCTTCCTTGATAGATTCCTCACCCAGTTATCAGAGGTGAGGGACAGCCTGACTTTCTTAGTGCATAGCCTGGTGGGTTCTCAACCTGTTCCCAAGACTGCTGCTGCCAAGCCCTCTAGATCTGTTCTTGGGCAGTATTGATATTTAAGGCTCTGTGCCATCTCCTTCAAAGGGGTAGAAGAAATCTGCCTCAAAGAACAAGTCTAAGGGGGAGAAATCTTCATCTCCTTCTAAGGAGAAATCAGCTTTAGTTGGACAAGCAGCGGGCCAACTAACCACTGGTGATGCTGCAGGTACATCCCATGTTTCTAGGACACCTGAGCCTACTCAGGCTAAGTCTCCAAGCCATGCACCATCTAAGGGGGAGAAACTTATATCTGAGGACAGGCCCATCAAAAAAAGACAGCTTGTCCTGGAATCATCAAAATAGGAAGAAACTGAGATTGCTCCATCCACTACAGCCAAAGGAAAAGGCAAGGTTGTTGTGGATACTGAGGTTGAAAGAAAGCTCCTGCTCAAATATGACAAAGCTCAAGCAAAGGAAATGAAGATTCCACTTGAAACTTACTATGAGTGGAAAGAAGAACAAGCTGAGCTTCTGGGAAGGTTAAAAGAGGAAGTAGCCTCTATAAGGGCTGCTCAGGTTTTGGCTGCCAAGTAGGCAAAGAAAGTAAAATTGTCATCCTTGGTAGTGCAAAAGAAGTTGAATGAAGCTGTCAAAGAAGCTGATAGTGAAAAGAGAGCAGATAAGGAGAAAGGTTCAAAGGTCTCTGTAACCATAGAGAAATCTGTGTCCACCACCCCTTCATCTATCAGAACCTAATTTCATTTTGACAATTTGGCTAGAAAGAAGTTCTTTGATGTTAAGAAGATTGGCCGAGGAAACAATTGTTAAAGTTGTTCCCACTTCAAGGAAGAATCAACCTTGGAAGCTACAGATTACAAGATTTGGTGCTGATGGCTTTGAACTAGAGTCATATGAAGCAAGTAATATAGCCACAATGGGATACAGTGAATGGGTTGAACTTGCAATTGCTCTGAGCAGTTCAAAATCTAAAACTGCCAAAACTGTTAGAGCTTTTGTAAGAAAACTAATGGAGAAGCTAAACAAGTTGGTCTCATTCCTGAAGATATGATTAAGGGTACTTTCAAAATGGAACCGAAAATCGAACCCAGAAGACAGAAAAGGGATACAGAATTTGAAGAGATTGTCAAGCTGATTGAACAAGGGTTCTATGCCACTTAGATTAAGGGTATGAATCACAGCCTGCCCAAAGGTGTAGAACCGGTTGAAGGGAAGTTTATTGAAGATCCCGAAGTTGGAGTATTCTTTGTGGATCTCCTATATAAGAAGATGTGTTTTCAAAGAGCTTCAGATCTTCCCAAAGCTGGTGTCAGACAACTTCTTGCCTTCAAGTGCATGACAGCTTACATCAAGCACTTCAGGTGGAGAGTAGCAATCCTGAATCAGGTAGCAGCTTGCAATGACAGAGCTGAACTGGATAGCCAAGAGCTCTTCTACCTTAGAGAAGAGGTTGAAAGTTTTGAAGCCAGAAAAGAAATGTTGGCTGGTCTCGAACAAGAGAAACTCCTACAAGCTACTGTTGAGTTATAAAAGGAAAAAGAATAAGAATAAGGTCTATCTACAGGTGATGTGTAGATGAAGAATGGAAGCTGATGATCAGTTGGTCAGGCTTACCATCATTTGCTTCCAACATCAACAGTCCAAATAATTGAAGTTTTCTTATACATTTGTTGTACTTTTTCCTTTGTAAACATTTGTTGTTCAATCAGTTTTCATTATGTATAAACTGATCATTTACCTTACTTCTATGTTGTAAATTCATTTCTGCACTTGTAATATAAAAGTATATAGTGAAAACTGATATAGTCAGCCATAGTCTGTATATTGCAAATAGGGGGAGATTGTTAGGCACGAAAAGACCTCAATTAAACCTGTTCAATGTCATAGGGGGAGATTTCCAATCAAACCTGATTGGCACACATAGAGGGAGATTTTAAGGCTTTTCAATGCCTCAATGAATACTAGTAAGTGATTTACAAAATTTGCCTAAGCCTGCTTTACACTATTACATTAGTTGTAACCTGGCAGTTTGCCAAAACTGCCCATTGTTGTTGGACATGTTTGAAAGAATATGTCTAAGCTGTCCATACCTGTTGGACAGTTTTAACACAAGTAAGTATTCTGTTCTACAAGAACCTGTTCTTTGTGAACAAGTTTAACACATTACGAAATTGTTTCCATGCCTTCATGTAAAGTTTTGAACGAAGAGATCAGTCTACAAAATCAAGACAAAGTGTAAAATCAGAACTGCCAAATATATGCCAAAGCTGTTCTGAAAGCATGAAGACAAAGAGGAAATCTGAAATTGGTGAAATATCATTTCTTATATCAAAATAGCTTTACAAGGAAAAATAATGGTCATAAGTTGACATTTCATTTTAGTTAAAGATAAGGATGACAGAGACAAAACGGGAAAAGACAAAGATTCTGCGCAAGTGGACAAAGCCTGATTTGTTAGACTTATGCAGAAAAGCAATCCTGTCTTCTTGCAAAGACAATCCCGTGATAGGAATATAATTTTACATGTTTTCGCTATCGTTTTAGGCTCATTTTAATCACATATGTTTCATAACTTCCATATTATTACTCCTAAATTGTATTTCAGGGTCAAGAAGTCTAATGGAAGCAGCTCAAGAAAATTCAGCGTGAACCGAGCCGGTGGGGGCGCAAACATGCGCCACCCTACGCTGTAAAACAGAAGATTTCAGAGTTAGAGAGCACTTCCAGCGCAGCCCAGGCCGTACCCCCAACAAAGGGGGGGGGGGGGGGGGCGCAGGCCTACGCCCATGCCTACGCTGGTGTGACGTAAATTCTGAGTAGACGCGTTTTTGAGACCAAAAGCCTAAATTTCACTCCCTCTATAAATAGAGGTCGATGGCAGCCGATTTCCAGAGGTCCCGAAGTGTTGAAAAAAGCGGCGAAGCCCTGCCAGAGTTGATTCACGATCCGATTACAAAGACGGTGGATTGCACCCGTTCGAGCCACAATGATGTCTCCAACCATTCCCGGTGAAGAGCACACGATGAGCGGCTAAACCACCATAGCCGTTTGCGGAGGATCTACGGCTAAGTTTTACATTCTTGAATTTCATTTCATGTTTTGATGTATTTCATGTTTATTGAATACTTTGTGTGTAATGCAAATGATAAGCATTCGATTATTATTATGAATAAATGTATTGATTGGTAAAAGCAAGATAGTTCATAGTGATATTATTAGTTGTGCAGAGTCCATTAGTTTAGGGATTAAGACAAGTAATGAATATTGCATGCGCTATGCTGAGATATATTGGTTAAAGTATTTATGATTAATTTAACTACGTAATTGATTATGTCTATGTGATCGTTGCATTAAAGTGAGTAATAACTTATGCCGTAGTGATTCCCTAAATGGTTATCTTCAAATTGCTTTGTTAACTAATTCGTTAGTTGCTTGCCGTTATTTTAGTTATAACTTAGTCGGAATCATTATTCCAAACAAATCATCCAATTCACGATTTAATTGCATTTAATAATTTATAGAAACTAGCTAATTAACCCTAATTCACATACGCACTCCCTGCGGATTCGAACTTTACTTCTCTAAGTTAATAGTAAGATTTAAGGTTATTTCTACGGGCCACAACGACGGCTCGTCAGATTTTGGCGCCGTTGCCGGGGAGTGGTAACGTTAGTTAGGGCTAGAAGTTAGTTTTGGCCTTAGTTTTAAGTTTTAAGTACTTTAGTTAATTATTTTTAGTCTTTAATTCCCTATTATTAAAAATCACATTTTAAAATTCCAAAAAGGTAATTGTAGTCCTCTACTTTACCACCAAAAATATAATTAGTTTAATTAAGTAATTTAATTTAAGTTTTTAATAGTTTATGCTCACACGTCGTTCGGCTAGAGGATTGCCGCTACAATTCGAACCCGAAATTGAAAAAGTAGCTATATCTCACCAAAAGATTGTTAGGATACAAAAAAAACAAAGATTAATCACGGAGAATTCAAGCGATGAGCGTATACATGCGGAGGACGATAACGGTCAAGAGGAAGAAATTCCCACTTTAGAGGTTCCAATTTCGCCAAGAAATCGTGAGCAAGAAGAACCTGAGTGCGTAGTTATTAGGATGGGTGAGCACGCGAGAAGGACGGTTGAGTCACATTACCGCCCAGGTGATGTGTCTGACCCTTCTCTTATTCGTTACCCTGAAAACGAGGACGAACCCAGAGTTCGTCCTCAACTTTTCCAAAGTCTTCCTATTTTCTGAGGGATGCCAAGTGAGGGAATCCTATGAGCATTTAGCTGAATTTACGGCTATTTGTAAAACTAACCATGTTCGAGGTATAACCACTGACGATTTAAAACTTCGATTATTACTTTCTCGTTAAAAGAGAAAGCTAAAAATTGGTTCGCTTGCTACCCACCAATAGCATCACGACATGGGATCAAATGAAAAGAGAATTTCTCAATGAATACTATCCCATTGGTAAAACCACTGAGAAAAGAAAGGAAATTACCGGGTTTAAACAAAAACTCGGTGAACAATTCTACGAAGGATTTGATCGTATGAATGAATTATTGAGAGCTTGTCCACATCACGAAGTGCCCAAATCGATGCTTATCAAAACATTTTTTGATGGTGTGAGTCAAGAAAGTCGCAAACATGACTATTGCTGCCACTAGAGGCACATTTTTAGCAAAAGAAGATGATGAGGCTTGGGAATTATGGAATCAACTCGGTAAAGGTCTCAAGGTTTAAGCTGGTTCTGAGAACAACATAGGTGTTCAAGTGATCGGCATAGATAATGCCTGGAAACATGAGGTTAAAAGCAAAATTTCAGAATTAGGTAAGAAAATGAATCAACTGATGAAGGGTCTTAATTCAAATCCTAATGTATCAGTTAACTGCATCAAATGCGGTGATCCATCTCATCATTCTGAAGCATGTCCTCAAGTGCAATCCACTGAGGAGTTTGCTAATGAAGTGTATGGTTTTAGAGCTCACAGGGAGAGGGATAACCTATTTTTGGAGACTTATAGTATGGGATGGAGAAATCATCCTAATTTCTGGTGGAAGAATGATCAGCCTACCGATCATCAATCTAAACCAACCATCACGACGGGATTATCAATATGGTTCTACCTCTGCTGCTAAAGATGAGCGACATTATAAGTCAAAACCACGTGATCAACCTCAATTCCAAGTGGAAACAAACATGACTTCTTCATAATTCTCGGAGTTTGCAGAATTTATGAAGCAACAGTCAGCTATCAGCACTAAGACCATGGAGCTTTTAAGCCGACAGATGGTTCAGATAGCTGAGTCGCTCACAAGACGAGTAGAGGGAAAACTTCCCAGCAATACCGTCCTTAATACTTCACATGCTCATGGTAAAGATAAAAAGCATGAGATAAATGAAGTAAATGAATTGTCTAAGGTGACTACCCTGAGAAGTGGTAGAGAAGTAGATAACAATATTTAAATGCCCAAAGAACAAGAGGTAGAAGAAGATACCGACACTGAGGTCGTGTATGAAGAAAAAAAGGATCCAAAGAATGAGGTTCCAAAGAAAGTCATTTTCAAGGAACCAATTAAAGCAGATATTCCAACTCCCAAAGTCGGGGAGACGGTTAAGGATCAGGACACTACAGCTCCTCCTCCTTACCCGACTGCTTTAGAAAATCCTTAATCTTCTCCCTACGGAAAAAGAGGCCCACAACCAGAGGATCTGTGGGATTTGTTTAATAAAGTTAAGATCAATATTTCTTTGATCAAGGCTATTCAGCAAGTTCGCTCTTATGCCAAATTCATAAAAGATCTATGCACACAGAAAAGAAAGTTCAAGGTCTCGCTTCCTAAGCAGATTAATCTAACTGAACAATTAAGTGCAATAGTTTCTAGTTCTTTGCCTCCTAAGCTTAAAGATCCTGGACCACCCTTGATTCCAGTAACGATTGGTAATGTGCAGATAAAAAAAGCACAGCTTGATCTTGGAGCTAGTGTTAATATTCTACCTGGAAACTTGTCTGACAAACATGATCTAGGCCAGTTACAGACGACTGATATAATCTTACAATTGGCAGATCGTTCAACCAAATGCCCAAGGGGTATTTTATCAGATGTCATAGTAAAGGTTGAAGACTTTTACTACCCAGTTGATTTCCTAGTTTTGGACACAGAAAGTTCCATTGGAGACAATCAACCGGCTATTATCTTAGGCAGACCTTTCTTAGCTACTATTAATGCTCAAATTAATTGTAGAACAGGAGCCGTAGATATTGCTTTTGGTAATCGCAAACTGAGATTAAATGTGTTTAATACTTCGAATGTCGCTGCAATAGATTCAGAGTGTTATCTGATCGATATGGTGGACGAACTTGCGCATCAGCATAGTTCGTTAATCAACATCAAGGACACTACTGAGTTGTTCTTTGCTGAGCATGACATAGCTAAGATGAATTCTCACAATTGTAATGAATTAGAGGTAGTCATGGAATCCACACTGGAATCGAAACAACCGCCATGGAGTTGCCAGTTCATTTAAAATACGCTTTCCTACGTAGAATGACACTTTACATGTCATAAATTCATCAGATCTGACCGAAGTGCAAGAAAAATCCTTACTGCAAGTGCTAGTTAAATATAAATAAGCAGTAGGTTGGACTATAGCTGATTTGAAAGGAATTAGTCCCACTTTGTGTATGCACCGAATCAATACTGATCCAGAAGCTAAACCAGCACGGGATGCACAAAAAGGCTAAATCCTAATCTAATGGAAGTAGTTAAAAAAGAAGTGTTAAAATGGTTGGACGTTGGGATAATCTACCCCTTATCTGATAGCAAATGGGTGAGTCCAACCCAAACCGTTCCTAAGAAATCTGGGATCACAGTGATTGACACTGAAGATGGAGGAAAAATAACTACTCGCCCTGTAACTGGATGGAGAGTATGCATCGATTATAGGAAACCAAATTCTGCTACTTTTAAGGATCACTTTTCACTACCATTCATAAATCAAATTGTAGAAAAACTAGCTAGTCAAAAGTTTTATTGTTTCCTCGATGGTTATTCTGGTTATAATCAAATCCCAATCCATCCAGAGGATCAAGAGAAAACTACATTTACATGTCCATCATATGACACCTTTGCGTACTGAAGGATTCCATTCGGTCTATGTAATGCGCCCGCCACATTCCAGCGTTGTATGATGGCTATATTTCATATGGTGGGTGGTTCTCTTGGGATATTTATGGACGATTTCTCCATATTCGATAAAACATTTGAGGATTGTCTAGGACATTTAGAGAAGGTCCTAAAGAGATGCACTGAAGCTAACTTAGTCTTAAGTTGGGAGAAAAGGCACTTCATGGTGAAATAAGGGGTAGTCTTAGGGTATATAGTGTCTGAAAAAGGTATGGAAGTAGACAAAGCAAAAGTACAATTAATATCTTCACTTCCACCCCCCACCAATGTTAAAGGAATAAGATCATTCCTAGGCCACACTGGTTTTTATCGGAGGTTTATCAAAGACTTCAGTGAAATCTCAAGACCGTTATGTAATCTTCTATCAAAAGATGTTGAGTTTAACTTCGATGAATCATGTATGAAAGCATTTGAAAAACTTTAATGGAAGTTAACTGAAGCACCAATTCTGCAAATCTCCAGATTGGTCTCAACCTTTTGATATCATGTGCGATGTAGTAATTATGCAGTAGGTGCTGTATTAGGGCAAAGATTAGAGAAGAATCCAGTGGTTATTTACTATGCAAGTAACACATTTAATGAGGCACAAATAAATTACATAACTATGGAAAAAGAGTTATTAGCTGTAGTATTTGCCATGGATAAATTTAGATCATATATTTGGGGGGGCAAAAGTAATTGTGTACTCAGACCACAGCGCTTTAAGGCATTTGTTAGCAAAGAAGGATGTCAAACCTCGACTCATTCGGTGGATCCTTCTGTTGTAGGTATTTAATTTAGAAATAAGGGATAAGAAAGGCACAGAAAATGTTGTCGCTGACCACTTATCTAGGCTCCATGTAATCCCAACGAACTTAACTGATCAAATCAGGGACTCCTTCCCTGATGAACAATTATTATCGATTTCCAAAATTCCCTGGTTTGCGAATTTAGTCATATATTTCGTATTAGGAAGATTTCTAGAGAACTGGAACTCACAACAGAGAAAATAATTCTATGCTCAAGCAAGGCAATGCATATGGGATGAGCCTGATCTGTTTAAGATAGGTGCATATCAAATTATGAGGCGTTGTGTCCCTAACTCCAAACATGTAGATATTCTTAAACACTGCCATGCATATGCATGCGGTGACCATTTCAGTGCAAAGAAAACTGGCCATTGAATATTGCAGTGTGGGTTTTTCTGGCCCACAATATTCAAGGATGCCTATGAATTTGTAAAAGGATGCACGAGATGCCAGCAAACAGGCGGCATTGCGAAAAGGGATGAAATGCCCATAACCCCGATTTTAATTGTCGAAATATTCGATGTATGGGGGATTGATTTTATGGGACCCTTCCCTAAATCATTTGGGTATGAATATATCTTGGTGGCGGTAGGCTATGTTTCCAAATGGGTGGAAGCAGAATCTACAAGAACCAACGATAACCGGGTAGTTTGCAAATTTGTAAAAAGAAATATCTTTGCATGCCACGAGATCCCGAGAGCTATAATCAGTGATGGAGGGTCCCATTTCAGAAATCTAATTTTGCAAAACTCCTTAAACATTATGGAGTTAATCATAGTATGCAACGCCTTATCATCTGCAAACTAGTGGGCAAGTTGAGATTTCTAATAGAGAAATCAAGAGAATCCTCAAGAAAGCAGTAAGAACAGATCGTAAAGATTGGTCGCAAAAGCTGAAGGATGCTCTGTGGGCATACATGACTACATTTAAAACACCAATTGATATGTCCCCATATCGACTTGTTATTAGTATTTTTAATATCCCATAGAGCTTAATGTTCCAATTGTATCCTTCGTCTGCCTTTTCACCAAACTTAGGTTGATGTTTTGTTTTTAATAAAGTACATGGCACCCCAAATGGGAAGCTTTGAATCCGAAAGCATAGTCCTTGTTGCTTCAATCAATGTCATGTTTTTACGTCCTGCTGCCCCATTTTGTTGTGGCTCATACGGTGCACTAAATTGATGCACTATACCTTTAGTTAGGCAATATACACCAATTACTGCATTTTTGAACTCTGTTTAATTATCACTCCTGATACGTTTTACCCTTTTACCGTAGGAGTTCTCAACTTGGTCTAAAACCCGATCAACGTGCCTACTGTCTCGTCCTTTGTACCTAGAAAGAAAACCCAATAAAACCGTGAGTAATCATTAGTAATAACTAAACAATACCAACTCCCACCTATACTCCTTTTGTTGATCGGACCGAAGAGATCAATATGCAACAGATCAAAGGTGGAAGAGATTGAGTTCTGAGTCTTCGATTTGTGTGCCTTCTTATGTTGTTTTCCTTTCTTGCACGACACACACTTGTCCTCAAATTGGAAGCTCTTCAGTGGAACACCTTGCACAAGGCCATTTTTAGTGATGAAGTTTATCTTCCTTAAGTGCAAGTGAGCCATTCGCTTGTGCCACAACAAAGATTTTGACTCTGAAGCTTTTGATAGTAGACATATAGATCCCATCGACGAATCTGCTACGGACATGTCCATCATGTACAGATCATTCACCCTTGGGGCTCGCATCATAATCCACTCTTCAGGTTTCTTGAATCCAGGCTTTAGCACTAGCGCTTCCTTTTCAGTAAAGAGGAACGAATTTTGTTTATCACAGATCTGAGAGACACTAATGAGATTTTGATCAAGCTTTTCTACATAGTAGACTTGAACAAGAGTGATCGTCCCATTAGTGACTACTCCGGATCCAGTGATATTGCCTCCTTTATTCCCAGTAAATGATACAAATCCCTTTTACCCGCTTTTGAAGTCTGTCAGTAGACTTCTTTCCCCAGTAATGTGTCAAGAGCTACCACTATCTACGAATCACTTGTTGTTTAGAGCCGTAGTTAACTCCTGCACATGAAAGAAACCGAGTTAGTTATCACGGGGTACCCAAGCCATGACTGACTTGGTAATACCCATCTCGTCCACATACTTGAACTCTTTCAAATACCCATCTCTCCTTTCAGGTGACTTGGGTTTTTGAGCAAGAACCGGTTGTGGAGCTGAGTGATTAATATCCACTCTTGGCCTTTGATTTGTCCTTTGCTGTTCAGCTCTAGAGTAATTTCTGTTATAATGCATTTCAGTTTTATAACTGTGAGCTCTACCAGGTGTTTGATGTCTGTTACGAGTGTGTGACCTAACTGGAGTATAATTACTTTTAGGTGTATGATTCCTAATGACAGGTTGGGGGCCAGACCGTGATTGACTAGGGAATCTATTTGGTGAATTATTCCTAAGTCCTTCATTTTGTCTGATAGACACCTGTGGTTGTTTACTACCTACTCGTGATGTCACATTCGAGTTCTTCTCAGAATTTTGAGAACTACTCGTGCTTGCATTACTAGGCAGTGTTTTCGAGGTTTGTTGTTCTTGTTTCCCTATGTTTGGTGTAGACTTTGGTTTCTTAGAGGGACAACCTGATGCAACATGACCTCTTTCATGACATTTAAAGCAATACATTTTGTCAATAGACTTCTTATAAGCACTCTTTGACTTAGAGGTCTCACTAATGTCCGGTTTGTTTGTATCAACGACTTTGCTCAACTCCTCTTGTTTATTATCACTAAAAATTTTTGCTTCTACTAGTTTAGACACACTACTAGACTGCACCAAACCTTACAGTTTTCTTAACCTGGGGAGTATTATTGACACTTTAGTCGTTGATATCTTACCCGTCTCAGTTACTTTTTCTTCCTCTCATTTAACCGTTTCATTGGTCTCATCCTGAGGGATATGCACGTAGTTACTGTTGAAAGGTGGAGGTACATCCTGATATTCTAGGCCGATTGGTTTCTTAGACTGTCTCTGCGAATCTAAGATTTTTCCTAATGTCAAGGATGAGTTCCTAAACTTCTCAATTTTACTATTTGCCTCAGCAAAATTGACTCTAGCTTCTGCTAATTCTATATCTTTAAGAGAGATCTCCTTAGTCAATGATTCTACATGCTCATAAATTAGTTCCATCCTGACACATTGTTCGCTCAATTTGTCTTTAAGAACTATTACATTCAGAGCATCAGCTTTCATCTTAGCCCTAAGATCTTCCTTAATATCTACAAGACTAGCATTGTCAGATTTTAAAAATTGGATTTGAGCTGTCATAGATGAATGTGATTCTAGCACTAGGTTCAGTTTATCATTTAACGTAGTACACATAACACATAAATCATGAAAGGTAGAAAAGTTGAGGGTTACCTTTTTCCGATCCGATTCAATGTTGGCCATCTGAGCTGCAAACTCCACTGTGGTCAGCTCCTCAGATTTTTCCAGAACCAAAGGATTTGTGTCGGACTGCTGGGTATGCTCCTGCTTTTCCTCTCCAGCTCCACTATCAGTCTCAGTCACTTCAGCCATAAAAGCTCTAGCATTTGACTCCGGATGCGAATTCCAATCATAAGTTGTAACAATCGGCACAAAAATCAAGTAAGTCATAATAAAACTGAACAATATTTGTGCAAATTGAATAGGACTTGGGAAAAATTTAAAATAAATTTTGAATCAAACACGAATATAACTTAATCAAACTCGATTAAGCCTTCGTAAAACTCGAATATAACTTAATCAAACTCGATTAAGCCTTCATGAAACTCGGAAATAACTTAATCAAACTCGATTAAGCCTTCATGAAACTCAAAAATAAATCAAACTCGATTAAGCATTCATAAAACTCGAATATAACTTAATCAAACTCGATTAAGTCATCATAAAACTCGAACAATTCTTCATCAAACCTGAATAATATAGCACGAAACTCGAACGAAACTATTGCCAAACTCGATTATTTCCTTTCAAAACCCGATCAACTCTTTAATTGAGTTTTGCTTTCTGAAAAATTTTGCTAAGTCTGGAAACACTGAGATTCTTTCAAAAAGAAAATTTTGAAATAAAAGTAAATAAATTTTTAAAATTTTCTTGCAATTTACAAAAAAAAAATGGAAATCACCCATAATTTCACCATAGCCGACCACTTTTTCAAAAGTACAAAAGTAGTTTTGTCCTTTAAATTTATTTTATTAATTTAACCACACCAATCACAATCATTTTACTTTTCACAATGCTCAATTTAAACCAACACTCAACCATCTAAAACATCCATCATTTCCCTACTTTTCATCATTTCCTTACTTTTTGCATTCTATAAATTGAGAACTTTTGGTTCTCAATTGAAACACACGAACAACACAACACAAATATATTTCTCTCCTCTTTGAAAATCGGCCAACTCTCTCTAAAAATTTCCAAGTATTCTTCAAAAGATTTTTTCTTAAAAATCTTGGTAAGTCTTCTTACTTGTTTTATTTATCTTTACCTTACGAATTATTTTAAGTCTTGCATGTTGCATACAAAACTTTCCATATACTATAAATAATACAATTGTTTGTGAGAAATATAACATCACTTTGAACACTTATATGTTTCATAAAACACATACATGTACCAACAATTTTATAAATTTATCGATTCTTTACAAAGTGGGGTCCTTAATTTTGTAAAAATACACACTTGTACCACCATTATACAAATGAACAAAAACATGATTACTCATAAAATTTTCCGTTTCTTATGTGCATATGAATATATACATTTTCGTGTGTGTGTGTGTGTGTCTATATATATATATATATATATATATATATATATATATATATATATATATATATATATATATATATATATATATTCATGTATCAAACAAAATCATTTATATAATATAAAGAAATAAATTATTTTCTTATACATATACCAATTTATGTATTTTTATACGACTTTCTAAACCACTAAATAAATATAAATGTACTTGGAACACAAATACAACAATAAAAGTTACCATATAAAATGTTGGTAAATTTTCGATAAGAATAAAACATGTAGATATTTCTGCATGCTAATAACTTAAAATACTCAAAATACATGGATAAATAACAAGACATAAAATAGTAATAATGATTTATACACTCAAAATATAGGACGAAACCAAGGTTCTGCACCTAAGCACTCTCGAAATCCATACACACAACAACGCTGTCAACACAAAGTGAGATTTCATAGCCCCTATTTTTACAATGTTACGTTTTGGGGTAAAAATACATGCTACAGTTTTCATATAGACGCAAAACATGCTATATTTCTTTTATGTATTACACACATGTGGATTCCATCATGCCTCAATCATGAACCGTTAATGACATTTGTATAAGCGTGAATATCATATGGATAGATCTATCTCGAGTCTCACATAGATTCGAAGCACACATGCTACAGTTTTCGAAACACACACATAGAATCGAAGGCATACATAGATTCGAAATACATGCATAGACTCGAAGGCTCACATAGATTCGAAGCACACATATACATTCGAAGCATCATCTCGAGTCTAGGGGGGGGGGGGGTTAGGTTCGAAATCATCATTTTCAAATCTAAATATGACTTCTTCGAGTCTGTTCTACATATTCATCGATTTTCCAGGTTTTTTACATCTAAACTTGAACATAAATGAGGGAAAAATAGTTACTAACCTTCGTCCAAGCTATAACCTTCGACTATAGATGATTTCCAAGCAAAAACAAGTCCTAAACGAGAGCAAATCAGCTTCGAATGAAGGGAATATGAGCAAACTCGAATTTGCTCTTCAAAACCAAACTAAAAGTGTGAAAAAGGGGCGATTTTACCTTAAATCCGGACGAAATCAAGCATGCAATGGTAGATTCGTGTAGAGCTCGACGATATCTAACCGATGGCGTATAAATCACGAGAATCCAACGATTCGTTTAGGAGAAATGCTAGAGAGAAGGTGAGGGTGTAGAGAGAGAAGGAGAGAGAGTTCAAGCTTCCAAACTCAAGAAATGAGGAGGAGAGCTCTATTTATAGGAAAATAGGGAAAAATCAGATTTTCTACTGAATTTCCGGAATCGACCAACTTTTATTCCCATCAATCTGATTTGCATTTCAGATGCAAATAATAGCAAAGGAGTTCTAGATTTGCTATAATTGTCTTTTAGTCATATTTTTATTCATTTTAGTCCGTTTCGTCATTTTCAGTCTTTAGTTTGTCATTTAGCTGAATTTTAATTATCAACTTTATTTCAGCTAATTTTGGGGCAACTTTTCATAATTAATTATAACTTAATATAATTAATTATTTAAGATTCATGTTTTCGGTTAATTACTAATATTTGGATAAAATTGCTTTATTATCCAAAGTCTGATGCTGTAATTTATATTAATAAATTACGGGCTGTTACAATCTTCCCCCGTTAAATTGATTCCGTCCTCGGAATCGACTAAGACAGGAATAACTTCGGATACTTTTGCCTAATCTCGTCTTCTCGTTCCCAAGTATGCGCAGATCCCTTATGGTATTTCCATTGAACTAACACCATTGGAATTTCCTTGTTGCGCAATTTCGAAACCTTATGGTCGATTATACGCTCGGGCTCTTCTTCGTATCGCAACTGCTCGTCAATTTGCACTTCTTTCCAAGGAATCACAGCTTCAGCGTCAACTAAACACTTGCGAAGATTACTAACGTGAAATACATCATGAATCCCAGACATTTCGGCAGGCATCTTCAATCTGTAGGCTTGCAGTCCCACACGCTCGAGAATTTCGAAAGGACCAACAAATCGAGGACTTAACTTCCCCCGTTTGCCGAACCTTACTATCCCTTTTCTTGGCGAAACCTTCAGCAACACTTTATCTCCAACTTCAAACGCAATTGGCTTACGTCTTCTATCGTGATACTTCTTTTGTCTATCCTGAGAGGTCTGAATCCGCTGTCGAATCAACTGTAGTTGGTCATGGGCTTCTTGCAAAATCGCTGGTCCAGAGATCGGGCGTTCACCTGTTTCCCTCCAACAGGTTGGAGTTCGGCATCAACGTCCATACAAAAGCTGATAGGGAGGCATACCAATAGTCGAATGATAACTATTGTTATAAGCAAACTCCACAAACGGCAGGTGAGTATCCCAACTTCCACCGAGATCAATCACACATGCACGTAACATATCTTCTAAGGTCAAAATCGTTCTCTCACTTTGCCCGTCAGTTTCAGGATGATAAGCGGTGCTCATCTTAAGGTCAGTCCCTAGTCCATTCTGAAAAGCCTTCCAAAAACGAGAAGTAAATCTGCTGTCACGTATGGGTAGGAAATGGGCTGACTTAGTAAGTCGATCCACTATTACCCATATAGAGTCATGATTCCGCTTAGTCCTGGGCAGCTTCGTCACAAAGTCCATAGTTATGTGGTCCCACTTCCATTCCGGGATTGGCAATGGTTGTAGTTCCCCATACGGCTTCTGATGTTCAGATTTGACTTGTAAACAAGTCATGCAATTTTCCACATATCGTCCCACGTCCTTCTTCATTCCAGGCCACCAATATTCCGTCCTCAAGTCTTGATACATTTTAGTAGAACCAGGGTGTATCGAAAATTTCGACATACGAGCTTCCGACAGAATTTGATCACGAATACCTCCTAGTCTGGGAACCCATATTCTATCCATGAACCGTCTAAGACCACGATTATCAAGGGTCAGCTGGGTCACATATGTAACCATACGTTCAGATTTCAAGTTCTCATCCCGAATGGCTTCGGTTTGTGCGGCAATAATCGACTTAGACAAGGCAGACTCCAAAACAACAGAAGTCAAAGCATAACATCGGGTATAATGGTCTTGTCCGGTTTTGCGGCTTAGGGCATCTGCTACTATGTTTGCTTTACCTGGATGGTAAAGGATCTCACAGTCATAGTCTTTAATCAATTCCATAGATCGCCTTTGTCGCATATTCAGCTCTTTTTGGTCAAATATATACTTCAGACTCTTGTGATCCGTATATAATTTACACCTGGTCCCGTACAGATAATGCCGCCAAATCTTCAATGCAAAGGTTACGGCTGCAAGCTCCAAGTCATGCGTCGGGTAATTCTTTTCATGCGTCTTTAGCTGCCTTGATGCGTAGGCAATTACCTTATCCCTTTGCATCAACACACAGCCTAATCCCATCTTAGAAGCATCACTATAAACTATAAAATCATCATTACCCTCGGGTAAAGCCAAAATCGGTGCTTCAATTAGCTTAAGCTTCAGAGTCTCAAAGGCTCGATCTTGGGATTCATTCCATTCAAACTTAACCTCCTTCTTCGTCAGACTGGTTAAAGGCACCGCAATCTTGGAGAAATCACGGATAAATCTTCGGTAATAGCCCGCTAAACCCAAGAAACTTCGAACTTCAGATACGTTTTTCGGTGCTTCCCATTTCTGAACTGCATCTACCTTCGATGGATCCACGGCTATTCCCTCACCCGAGACAATATGTCCTAAAAATTGCACCTGGCGTAACCAGAATTCACATTTGGAGAATTTTGCATAGAGTCGCTCCTTTCGTAACAATTCTAGCAATTCTCGCAAATGCATCGCATGATCAGATTCAGACTTAGAGTAAATCAAGATGTCATCAATGAAGACTATCACTGATTTATCCAACATTGGTCTACATACCCTATTCATGAGGTCCATAAATGCTGCCGGGGCATTTGTGAGACCGAACAGCATTACTAGGAATTCAAAATGGCCATATCGAGTACGAA
The DNA here is from genome assembly GCA_020465985.1 of Centrapalus pauciflorus. Classification (NCBI taxonomy): domain Eukaryota; kingdom Viridiplantae; phylum Streptophyta; class Magnoliopsida; order Asterales; family Asteraceae; genus Centrapalus; species Centrapalus pauciflorus. The sequence continues at coordinate 181,624 of JAANYP010004717.1, forward strand.
ATGCAGTCTTCGGTACGTCAGACTCAAATACCTTGAGTTGATGATATCCAGATCGAAGATCAATCTTCGAGAAGTAGCTAGCCTCTTGCAGTTGATCAAACAAGTCATCAATTCTAGGCAGAGGGTATCGGTTCTTGATAGTTACTTTATTTAGCTCCCGATAATCTATACACATGCGAAAGGTACCATCCTTCTTCTTAACAAAAAGAACCGGAGCACCCCAAGGAGAAGTACTCGGACGAATAAACCCTTTTTCCAATAATTCCTGCAACTGACTCATCATTTCCTTCATTTCATTCAGAGCAAGACGGTAAGGGGCTTTCGCGATTGGAGCAGCACCCGGTACAAGGTTGTTAGGCACAAAAAGGCCTCAGTCAAACCTGTTCTGCATCTGAGGGGGAGATTGATAATCAAACCTGTTGATGCATTTGAAGGTTGAATTTAAGGCCTATTATATGCCTTATTGAAACCTGAAAATGATTTGCAATATTAGTCTTAAGCTGTTTTATGTGTTGCATGTGTTGCAACTAAAACAGTTTGTCCAAGCTGCTCTGTCTGCTGAACAGGCTGGACATAAACTGTCTATGCTGCTCTACACTGTTGAGCAGCTTGGGCAATTTTAAAGTGTTCTGTTCTTTGTGAACAGAACCTGTTCTTTGTGAACAGGCTAAACACTTTATGGAATATGTTTCCAAGTCATCATGTATTGTTTGTTTTTGACAATACAAGATCAGTTTTACAAAGTCGAAGACAAAGTGGAAACAGACTGCTCCAGCCTGCCACTCTGTTCTTGTAACATGAAGACAAAGGTTTATTTGAAAAAGGGTGACAAACTTTTTCTGTATAATCAAAAATGGGCCTTTACAAGGAAGAAAGACGCAAAGTTGACATTCCTAAATTAGTTAAAGGCAATGCAACAGTAGACAAAGTGAAAAGACAAAAGTTCTGCACATATGAAGACAAGTCTGCTTTTCAGAAAAAGTGCAGAAAAGGTTATGTTGTCTTTTCAACAAGACTTTTCCTTTTCATTCCGTCCAATGAAGATGTTTCTCTTAGATCCTCTGATTGAGTATAAAAGGAAGCTTCTAAGGACAGAAAGAAGTGTGAAGAAAGCTAAGTGCTGAAACCCAAGAGTGAACGTGCAAGTGTGATATTCATACATGCAAGCCTTCTGTGTAAACCAGTATCTGTGTGTCTAAGCTGATTTACATAAGCTGTTCCCTTAAGTCTTGTAAACACAGTGAGTGCTTCTTAGTGAGTGTATTCATTGTATTCTAGTTTGAGTTTGTCTTAGACTAGTAAACATATTGTTGTATCTGTCATCTCAGCTTGAACTATTCCGCATTCAAGCTTGTTTGTAATTAACAAATTGTTGATATACATACAAAATTGAGAAGAGGTGTGTATTTTTTAAAATAGTGTATCACCCCCCCCCTCTACAGCTTATAACTATATACTTTGGGAACCTCTCGGACCTAAACTGGATCAGAGCAGTTTTAGAGTGTGTTGTCATTGCTAGATCTCTCATTCCTCCAAGTTTTTCCATGGACAACAGTGCTGAAATTCTCTGTACTATGACAATGGCTCTATGGGCAAGCCTCAAAATTTAATCATCAAAACTTCTCTGGTTGGAAGTGCAGAATGATGCGTACTTAGAGAATCTGGATGTAAACTGCCAGATGAATAGTGATGGAGGGGTCCCTATGTGCACCTCTGTTACTACCATAACTCCAGCGGTTAAGAGACTGCTTGAATATCAGGACCTTTGAGAAAGCTAAAGCTTCAAATGGTCTGATGAAGACAAGAGACTGGTGGCTCTGGAATGCAAAGGGCCAGAAACAATCTTGGTCATTTCTCTCCTGATGATGTGTTCAAACAGGTTGAGAAAATGAAGACAGCAAAAGAAATGTGGGGATATTTGTGTACCGTCTATGATGGACCCACACATCACACTGGAACAAACAGGAAACAATCTTGTTAGACAGTATGAACTTTCTTCTTTGCTAACCAAAGGAGACTCTCACTGAAACTACACCTAGGTTACTGCCTTAGTTGAATGATCTAAAAGCTGGTTTGGATCACTAAGGACAGTTCACCCTGGTAATAAATTTCTGGACATTCTACCTGAAGAGTGGAAATACTTTTCAAACAATTCTAAGGGAATTTCAGGTACTTATCAGAAGTATGGATCTAGTCAATCTGTATGTGATCCTTACTAACGATGACAGGCGTCAAGCACAAAAGAGAAAGTTGCCTTTTGGAAATGTTCCAAAAGAGGTGCAAGCCTTTGGTGGCTATGTGAGACAACCTGTAAATTCAGCGTTGAGTGATGTGTTTCACTCAACCTGATCAACAAGATGGAACAGGAGGAAGAGTCTGGTGAAGAAGATAATGCTGATCTTGCTGAACAAGATGATGAGCAAATGATAGCTATGCTTGTCAAAAGGTTCAACAAGAAAAGGTTTGGAAGAAACATGCTGCAAGGAGGTTCAGGTGCTGGCAAAAAGAAGGCATTTGATAAATCCAAGGCTGAGTGCTTCAAATGTGGCAAAACTGGCCATATTGCTGCTGACTGTGTGTCAAAAGCTGTTGGTCAGTCATCCAAACCATACAAGACAAACAAGGATGATGGTTATAGGGTTAAGTACCTTATGGCCATGGCTAAGCTGAGGAAGTTGGAAAACTCAGTGGGTTCCAACCGCCAAAAGGGACTCATGGCAGAGACTTGTGATTGGGAGGAATCTGATTCATCATCAGATGAAGAAGATAATCAATGTCTGATGGCCAACACTGATGTCCCATCAACAAGCAGCTTCAAACAGATATGGCTGAAGCTGAAGCCTTCAGCAGCTTAGAGAACTGGAATCCTACTATGATGTATAAGGTACAAAATTTTATGGCTTACAGTTCTGAAGAAAAAGTTAAAATGTTTGAATATATGCTTGTTGATCTCAAAGCTGCTGTTGAGAAGCATGATGCTTTACTATCTGAAATCTCTAAGCTTAAAGCTGATCTTAAAACTAAATCCAGTAAACTGGACAGTTTCCATAAGTTGGAAACTGAGCTTGATGAATTAAAACACATCAACTCTATTTTACTTGAAGAAAAGAGAGAAACAGATATAAAGCATGCTAAGCTTCAAAAGATAGTTGACTCTTGGTGCCAATCTGCACAAAAAGTCAGCCATTGCATAAGTCAACAGATTCCTGCACAAATCCAAGCCTATCTTGGAGGGGATCTTGACACAGCAGCTTCCATTGTTGAGATCAATAATCTGAAAGAAGATTTATCCACTCTTGGTGAACTTCCAAATACATTCATTCAAAATGTGAATGGTAAACTGATCTCAACAAATAGGTTTGTCAGGCCTCAAAATACTGACAGCTTGTGTGAACTAAACTCAAAAGCTGATGTTGGAATTTGTTCTCCATCAAGTCAGCCTGCTAGGTGCTCTGCTGGTTCACACAAGCAAAAGAAAGGAAGACATGCTCAAACAGAAGCTGTGGATACTAAACCTGTTGACAAAACAGGTTCTGAGTCCAAAGCTGATGGTAAAAAGCATGTTAATCCTTTTGATGCTAAACATTTTGAAAATAAGTTTTCAAAAGGTAAGCAGTCTGTTTTCAACAAGGGTAAGTCTCACGTTGAAAACAAAACTGCTGTGATTTCAAATAAGTTTTCAAATCATAGTAGTAAACTGGTTGTAAACAAGAACAATCTTTTCAAAACCAGACACAGTGAGTATGCTGATAGGCAGCATAAATCACAATCCAGTAGGGGCAAAAACAAAGCCATTGCTCAAACTGAGATAGTTGGGAATAAGTTTCCCAAACCTGTGGAAGCTCAAAAGCCAATTAAGCTCCCTGTCTTTGATATTTGTCCCCCTAAAAAGAAGACAGAAGAGGCAGCCAAAGCTGTGGCTATTGAACTATCCACTCAAACTGTTGATTCAACAAAAAGTAATAAAACTGCTAAACCTGCTGAAAGAATCAACAAAAATAATTCAGAATGTGTTTCTGAAAGATCTTCTTCCAAAATTCCTAAAAAGAGAAAATGTTACAAATGTGGGAAGAAGACACATCTGGCCAAGGATTGTCCTGAGTCTGAGGACATAAGGCCTGTTGACTCTGCTGTTTCCCTCACAACTGTCACAAGCAGTGGTGGAAATGTCACAGTTACTGAGAATGGTATTCAAGCTGATACCATTCAGATAGGGAATATTAGTGTGGATATTTCAAATCCATCAACAAATGTTGATGAAGTAGGAGAACTCATCTCTGTGATGAGTTCCCCTAAAAATGACTAATAATTCTCTTATCACTCTGCAGGAAAAACAACCTTCCCAAGTTTGGTACTTGGATAGTGGCTGCTCAGGGCACATGACAGGTTGTAAAGAATTGCTGAGTGAACTCAGGCCTGAAAAAGGGCCAAAAGTCACCTTTGGTGAAAATGTACAGGGATCCACTGAGGGATATGGAACTCTTAAAGCTGGTGCTGCAGTGTTCAAAAGAGTAGCCTATGTGGTTGGGCTAAAACATAACCTTGTTAGCATAAGCCAACTATGTGATGCTGGCTACAAGGTTAACTTTGATGAGCACCTGGGTTACATATTGGATTCCCAAGGCAAAGTTGTGCTATGTGCTCAA
>JAANYP010004718.1:0-17449 GCA_020465985.1 Centrapalus pauciflorus
AAGTCACTGTCTACAGAGAAAATTTTGAAACCGTTTCACAACAATTGAAAGATCTTTCAAAACAACAAACACTTTCTCATTCCATAAAAATTCCATGTATGTCATCAGGTAATGGTAAGGCTACAGCTGAATCTTCTTCTATCATTGTCAAAGGTGAGTGCTCAAAAGTTTTCAAAAATGAGGTTCCTAAAAAGTCTCAGATGAAATCCAAGTCTTTTAAGGAACCCACTCATCACCAAAAAGAAAAGTCTGTCAAGTCTAAATCTTCCATGTGTACTGACTCTAATCTTTTTGTTCCTACAGATCATATAAGGAGAGTCCCAAAAACCACCATGCAGGATTTTACAAGTTTTTTTGTGAAGAAGGTTTTAATGCCAAGTGAATTTGTTACTAGAGATAGGATGTCTGTAATCTCTAAAGACAATTTGTGTAACAATGTGTGTGACAATGTTTGTAATGATGTACCGAATTGTACTATTCCTTTAAAGTACTCTTTCAAGGATTTGTTTATTCTATGTCCAACTAAATATAGACGACAGGTTCCTGAAAAGAATGCTTTTGTGCCTTACCCTGTTAAACGTATTCGGAAAAAGAAAACAAAAAATAGTGCATCATCGGCCACAAACAAAGTTGAGATGTGTCCGTTGCCAAGGCCCAAAACCAAAGCAACGGTCAAAAAGGTCTCAAAAAGACAAAAACCGAAGGCAATTTCAGCGCCTAAGGCTCCAAAACCCAATAAATCCAATCTTCAATGGATTCCAAAGGGTTGTGCATCCGGACCACACACAAATGCTAGTTGGGTTTCTAAATCTGTACACGTGCCATATAAATCTGGAAATCCTAACAAAAAGGGACCCATATTAAGGTGGGTACCCAAGGTTATGTGATCTTAATGCAGATGGTTCTTGGTTACTTCTGATCAAGACCCGTGCTTCAAAGAAATGGCTTCTAGTTACCTTACACTAGGACCCGTTCTTTTGCTTGTCGGTTGTGCTTAAACCGACACGTTTGGCTTCTGTGCACACAGCCCAGGACCCGGTCTTAACTCATCATGTTTTCTGAACATCTCGGTTCAGAACACGGTTTGATTGTGAATTAAAAATGGATGTGTTTGAATGCATATAGTTTTTCATTATATGAATTTATGTGTTTTTCAGGCTAAGTCCATTTGGTATATGGATTCGGGTTGCTCCAAGCACATGACAGGAAGAAGAGAATTGCTGTCCAACGTTGTTGAACAGTATTGCAGAACTGTGAAATTCGGGAACAACCATCAGGCTCACATAAAAGGATACGGGGACTTAGTTCTAAATAATCTGGTCATCAAGGATGTTGACTATGTTGAGGGGTTATCTCATAATCTTTTTAGCATAGGACATCTCTGCAACAAAGGACTAGAAGTAACGTTTAGGGCTAAGAACAGCAGTGTTAAGAACATGGATGGAAAAGAAATCTTAACTGGTTCCCGAAAATCTAACCTTTACACCATTGACGTAGCTAAGCTTGTAGTGAAGGATAACATTTGCCTACTATCAAAAGCCTCTTCAAAAGATTCTTGGTTGTGGCATCGAAGATTATCCCATTTGAATTTTGATAATATCAACAAGCTGGCTGCGAAGCAATTGGTCAAAGGACTTCCTGAGTTGCGCTACGAAAAGGACCATCTGTGCGGAGCATGTGAGAAAGGAAAAATGAAACGATCATCTCACAAACCAAAGCCCGAACCATCAACAAAAAGAGTTTTGGAGTTACTTCATATGGATTTATGCGGACCGATGAGAACTCAAAGCATAAATGGAAAACGATACGTGTTGGTCATCGTTGATGATTATTCTCGATATACCTGGGTCAGGTTCTTGCGTTCCAAGGACGAGACAGCTCAAGAAATCATTGATTTTTATCAAGAGTGTCGAGACCCAACAGCAGCTGTCAGTACAATCAATCAGATCAGATAACGGCACGGAGTTTAAGAACTCAGTAGTGGAGGGCTTCCTTCGATCCAAAGGGATTCAGCATCAATACTCTGCTGCTCGAACACCTCAACAAAATGGGATCGTGGAAAGGCGTAACCGTACGCTAGTAGAAGCCGCTCGTACAATGCTCACATACTCAAAGCTACCTCCGTTCTTGTGGGCCGAAGCCGTATCAACAGCATGCTATACACAGAATCGCTCCATCATCCACAAGCGCTTTAACAAAACTCCTTACCAACTCTTTTTGAATAAAGTACCATTTATCAAGTACTTACGTGTATTTGGTTGCAGGTGCTATGTGCTGAATGACAAAGACAACCTCGGGAAATTTAACGAAAAGGCGGATGAAGCGATCTTCATTGGATACTCATCCAACTCGAAGGCGTATCGCGCATTCAATACCCGAACCAGAACAGTCAATGAAAGTGTGCACGTCACATTTGATGAGTTGGCTGAACTAGCACCCGAAGTTGATCAATCAGGGCCATGCATTACTCAAATGCCTGGAGACTCCTCGAATAACCCCATTTCTTTTTCTTCTTCTGATTTGGTTAATTTATTTGATCCTTTTTATGTTGAATTTTTCGGTCCTAACGCTAGTGTGTCTAATGTTGTTAATAATGTAGGTAATCCTTCCAGTTCAACTGCGCCGCAAAGTTTCTCCGCTCCATCTTCATCAACATATCCTCATCCATCCACATCATCCACCGACACATCCGCAGTTGAATCTACTCCTATAATACCCTCACATATAATACCAACGATTCTTCCTACACCTGAACACTCGGAAATTGAACCAGAACTTGTGGTACCATCATTTGAAACCATTGACCATGAATCCTCATCCATTCCCATATTAACCACAGAGGTTCCATCCCGAGCACCCCTTCCACACGAGATTAAATGGACCCGCAGTCACCCGACAGAGCAAATCATTGGTGACGTATCAACAGGAGTCCAAACTCGTAGGGCATCTGCTAATGAATGTCTCTATGCATCATTCTTGAGTATGATAGAGCCCGCTCGTGTGGATGAAGCCCTGACAGATCCGGATTGGATAGTTGCAATGCAAGAGGAACTCAACCAGTTTGAACAGCTAAGAGTATGGTGGTTAGTTCCCAAGCCAAAAGACCGTACAGTCATCGGAACGAAGTGGATCTTTAAGAACAAACGAGATGAGAACGACATTGTGATAAGGAACAAAGCAAGACTTGTTGCCAAAGGCTACCGACAACAAGAAGGGATAGATTATGACGAGACCTTCGCTCCAGTTGCACGGATCGAAGCAATCAGAATCTTCTTGGCGTATGCGGCACACAAAGACTTCAAAGTGTACCAAATGGACGTCAAGACTGCCTTTCTGAACGGTGAACTTAACGAGGAAGTGTATGTTGAACAACCACAAGGCTTTGTTGATGCACATAAACCTGACCATGTTTATGTGCTAGATAAGGCCCTCTATGGTTTAAAACAAGCACCTCGAGCATGGTATGATAGTCTTTCGAATTCCTTATTTCTGCCGGTTTCTACAAAGGTGTGGTGGACACAACTCTGTTCACTAAAAGGGAAGGCCCACATATAATGCTAGTACAGATTTATGTCGATGATATTATATTTGGATCTACTGACAGTAATTTTTGTAAGGATTTTTCAGCCCTAATGGAGTCCCGGTTTGAGATGAGTATGATGGGGGAAATGAACTTTTTCCTCGGATTACAAGTCAAACAACTTGAGGATGGGATTTTTGTGAACCAGTCGAAATATACTCTTGACATTCTCAAGAAGTATAAGTTAGACTCTTGCACGAGTATCGCAACTCCCGTGGCCTCCAACTGTAAGTTAGACACCGATCCTTCCGGGAAAAGTGTCGATAATTCAACTTACAGAGGGATGATAGGATCCTTACTATACTTGACTGCCAGCAGGTCGGATATAGTGTTTTCAACATGTCTTTGTGCTAGATTTCAGGCCGACCCAAAAGAATCACACCTAACTGCGGTAAAACACGTTTTTCGCTATCTTAAGGGTACACCCGAACTTGGTCTATGGTATCCAAAGGGAACCGATTTCGATCTTACCGCCTTTTCAGATGCTGATTTTACAGGTTGTAGAGTGGACAGAAAAAGCACATCGGGAGGAATACAGTTTTTAGGCGATAGACCGGTGAGTTGGTCTTCCAAAAAGCAGAATTGTGTTTCCACATCTACAGCTGAGGCTGAGTATGTAGCAGCTGCAAGCTGTTGCTCTCAAGTGCTGTGGATGAGAACACAATTGCGCGATTATGGGTTCTCACTCACCAATATCCCTATTTACTGTGATTCTCGAAGTGCAATTGCCATCTCTTGCAATCCCGTGCAGCACTCTCGAACAAAACACATAGATATCAGGTATCATTTTATTAAAGATCACGTGGAAAAGGGAACCATTGAGTTGTATTTTGTTGGCACGGAATACCAACTTGCGGATATATTTACTAAAGCTTTAGACGAACCTCGTTTTCAGTTTTTAGTATCTCATATCGGCATGTTGAATCCACCTTCCAATTAAATATCAGATGTTGTCTTAAATAATTCTATTTCAATCTATCATGATTGAGATTCCTTTATTTTAGAAAATATCTGTTATTTAAATTTAAGAATTATGTCACAAGATTGAAACTCAATATTTCCTTATCTGCGTATATTTTTAATAATTAATGATCCTGATAAATTGCTGTGTGAATTATTCATCACGGAGTGGGATGCAAACAATATCCAGGTTTGTCTGTACTTGAAAGGTTATGAAGGGTTGTCACGTTTAAAATCTGAAAAATAAAAGGAAAAAGGGTCGGTATTCATTTGAGGGGGAGTAGAGTTAGGATTTTTAAATTTTATAATTCTGTGTTTCTTTTCATTTCTTTTATAATTAAATTTTTGAATTTTAGGTTAGTCTTAATTTTAATTTAATTTTTAAGCTTTAATTTAATAGGTCAGAAAATCACAAAAAGATTTTAACTTTCAAATTTATCAAAAAGCGAAGATTTTAGGTTACTTCATTTCATTTTATTTTAACTTCAAAATTACAGAAAATACCAAAAAATATTTTTTATTTTTTTTGAATTGGGCCAAAATTTCTTTAATTTTGTTTTGATTACTTTCTTTAAAAGCCTAAGATTTTTTATTTATTGTGTGAGTGTGTTGAGCTCAATCCGGCAGCCCAATTTCCATTTGGGCGCGGATCCTTGACCTGACCCATGACCCGGACGCATTTAAATAGGGGTGGTCAAACAGTCAATGTCTTCACTTACAAGATATTTTCCATCTCCTTCTTTCTTCTTGCTCCCGTCGACACCACCGCCCCATACCACCATTATCATCGATTCCAAGCTTCTCGACTTTCATTCTTCTTCATTTTTCTTGCATTTTCTGTCCTCGGCACTACCAGGTAACACTTTTCTATCTTTATTTCACTCTTTAACTTAGTATATTACTTGTTTGATTTTCAAAATATTTCTAGTTTTTAGTTTTCGATTTTTACTCTTTTTAGGTAGTTTAATGTGTTATATTTTCTTAGTTGTAGTTAGATAAAGTGTTCAGTTAGTTATTTTAAAGTAGGATCTGTAATTTCATGCATTTTTATTAACATTTCATCTGTTCACGTTTATTTTTGCATGAACATTAACTGCACTCATGCAGTTTCGGATGTCCGAATTCGGACCACCACCCGAATTCGGATGTCCGACTTAGACTAGATTCAAAAATTTTTCAAAGTACAAAACCAATTTCGGACCACTGTTGATCCGAATTCGGTTCACTGTTGATCCGAATTCGGACCTTCTCATTAGGGTCAAACATTTCAAAACTTGAAAATCGTCTAAGTCTGTTCACCACTGTGCATCCGAATTCGGATGATACCCGGATTCGGTCCCCATCCGAATTCCAGGTACCATCCGAAATTGGGACATATCCATCTCATTACATGCATTTGCATAAGTCCTCATCCGAATTCGGGCCATGTTCATAACTCATCCGAATTCGGACCACTTTCATCCATTTCATGTCTGACACTTCGGACCATCATCCGAAATCGGTCTCCATTTTCACCTCATCCGAATTCGGTCCCACACACATCATTCATGCATTATCCCATTTCGGACGGATCCGAATTCGATAACACTGTTCATCCGAATTCGGACCATCCGAAATCCAACACTTAGGATTTTTTTTAATTTTTCATTTTTTCATTTTTCCCATTTCTGCATTTTCATATAAATTAAAAATCACAAAAATAGTTCCATCCAAGTGCACCATTGATTAGAGTTAGGATCAGTGTTTGAGTGAAACGGTCTTATCTAACATCGGTCTCTTAACGATTGACTTTGGACTTTATTAGTGGAATTTTATTATGCTAATAAAGACCCGATGCTAAACAGATCTGACAATTTTTATTTCACACTCATCTAGACTACACATCAATGCATTATCATATCAAGTCTTATGATTCTAACTTAGTTGCACTTTACAGGATAATAGATCCCGCAATCATTCTCACCAAACCCCATCCTCCCATTCCAAATAATAATGCTCAGCTACCCGAGGAAGCCATTCTACCCAGCGCCGAGTTTGTCGAGTTTATCCCACATAACTAGCAACTCGACGTTTCCATCCTCTCAAAAGAAACCCAAACCCTTGCCTTCGACATCCTCACCCGCCATCCCATATATTATGCACTTTCAACTGCCATAGCTATTCCCCAAATTTACCTCCAACAATTCTGGAACAGGCTCTAATATATAACCGACCCCGAACCTCACTTCATTTCCACCATTGACTGCGTTCCGGTCAAAATCACCACCGCAGCCATCCGCCACATTCTTCATCTACCCATAGAAGACTACCTTCCCACCCTTGATTCATTCGACCCAAACCCATCTGTATCTGAAGCCCTCACTGAAATACAAACTCTAGGGTATCACGGCCCTCTTACCAAACCATCAGACTTCCGCACGAAAAACCTTCAGTCACACTGGCGGATTCTCTTCGATGTGCTTAACAAATGCCTTACCGCCAAGCATTCAGGACATGACTCGGCGTCGGCCCATGTATTAGCCATGTTCACCGGCTTTGCCTTCGACCGACACGTGGACTATGCCGCTTTTATCTTTGAAGAATTACGAAGAGTCTACGTCGAAAGAAGCACCAAGAAAGGCCGCAAGTATGTCCCTTATTAAAGATTCCTTCAACTCATCATCCAGTGTGCAATGGATCAAGATGATGACATACATGAACGTCCGGAGGCTGATGTCTACCCCACAGTGGCAATCCAAAAATTAACTCTACCAAAGGGGGCCCCGACGGTACAGGTGATGAAAATTCCTCTTTCTACTCTAACGAGGTCGAGGGGCACAGAGCGGAGCGGGTAAGGGCGTATATACGAGAGAATTATCCGGATGAGTCTCAGTCAGAATCGACTGAGACTAACCAGTCCGAAGGTGAGCACCGAGAGAGTGAGCATGAGGGAGAAGGGATGGATGTTCAACAGTCAATGGGTTTCGGTGAGCGGGAGGCTGAGGTTGTGAGGGAGGGAGCTGTAGGTGAGACGGCAGAGACGGCGGATTCCGAAAGAACCGTCTCTGTCGTAAGAGCGAGGGAAATTCAATCTGAGGGTGAACCAAGCCCTGTTAGCCGGACTCCCTTTCATAAGACCGTTAGTCCAGCGGTCGAAACAACCCCCACCATCCACTTGGTTTCCCCTCAAAGGGAAACCACTTCATTCCACGGGGATCTTCCACACACTCCATCGCCCTCTCATTCGGAGAGTGGCGGTGTTGAAAGAGGTCACACTCCTCCCCACGTGACCGAACTTCCTTCACCCACGATTCCATCCCCACATATACACACCATGCACGATGCCTTTGTGGCATCCCCAAGAGCTGCCTCCGTGGCAGCTCAACAAACTTCCGGATCTGAGCGTCCCGTAGTGGAGCCAGAGATGACGAAAGGAAGACCGGGAGTGGCTCAATCAACGCCGTCCACTTCCGGCCATCTCCCCATCGATCTGGAGATGCTAACGGCAGCATTACGTGCTGCCGGAGTTATTACCCGGGCTGACCTGGACGCCCAAAGGGAGGCCGCCGAGGACCGTCACCCGCCCTTCTTTCTCTTATCAAGGGTAAGGGTGTCGCCTCCGAAGCTGGCCCCTCACCAGGTTCCCATTCAGTCCATCTTCAGATAGCCGAGCTCTCGGACAAGATCGATGCTCTTAATCGTTTGATTCTTCAAGTCCAAGGGCAGCTCAATTCGCGAATGGATCGCCTCGAGTCGGCGGTCATAGAACTTCAGTGCCGCACTCAGGCCGAAGCCCCTAAAAGGAAACATGACGACCAGGACGACCCTGATCGTCATTTGGGGGAGAAGCGCAGAAAAGTTCAATTTGAGGAGCCCATGCTGAGTATAGGGGGAGCAGGGACCGCCGAGGGGTCCGAGTTTCAGGGGTCGGGGGAAAAGTCTCAGGAGGCTCAGGAGTACATGTTATTAGAAGACGAGCCCATGGTCGAGGGTCCAGCTCCACTGGATGCGATGACAGCCATGGTAGAATTTGAGGAACCGCACGAACAGGTTGAAATCATATTAGTTTCTGACTCAGATTCCGATACCAAGGACAACCAACCTTTATTAACCCCTAAGCCTGAGCCTGATTCTCCAACGAAAAAATCATCATCCTCTTCTTTTGATTTCCTGAATTCACCACCCCGAGCCCATCAAGAAGATATACTTTCATCCATCCAAGCTCCCCTGTCATTAAAAGAATCCCACATCACTATCAGCCCTCCAAGATCCCCAAGCCCTCCACCAGTCCAACAAACCCAATGTTCAGGTCCCTCCCCAACAAAAAGGGTCGATTGCTTCAACGAAACTCCGGAGGGCCCTGGCGTATACAGAAAAGATGACCTATTCTGGGTAGACCACTACACAAAAGGCAAGGTTCATACACTGCCGCAGGAAGAAAAAGATCAGATGCGACAAGAACGGCGAGGGACTATTATAAAGCTTCTCGAAGCTAAAAAGGATGAAATAGAAGAACCCCCCGTTCAGGGCCTGAAAGAATTCCTACAGAAATTCCCCCCGGAGCAGTTTCAGAACCCTTACCTTGAAGAAAGATTTAAAATGGTATTCAGAAAGAAACCTGGAGCCTTCAGCAGACGCCTTCTCATGGAACTTACGAATGTCTCCAAAGCTGAACAGGCTGAATACTACCAATTGATGCTCCGGGAACAAAGGTCTAAGGTGTCAAAGTCAAAGATCAAAAAGCTCAAGACAATCACTATGTGCAAAAGAGCCAGAGTCTTCTATCCCTCCTACCAAGTGGAAAGAGAAGATGGGACGGGAGATGACATCTTCGAGTATGATCTTGACTTCATAAGTGCGGATGACGTTGAGTTCCTTCACAATAGTCTGAAAAATCGCATCAGGAAACTTCTAACGCACATGACCGCCGTAGGAGCCCTAGTACGAAGCATGAATCGCCGATCGATAATAATGTGCCTAAGAGATTTTCAGATGGCGATCGAAAGTGCTATGGTTAAGGTAGGGCTTCGTGCACCGGAACAAGACAGCTTTCTACTAGCCCACCACCCGGCCTACAGAGTTGTACTTTCTGGGGATCCGGGAATTGTTTTTGTAAACTACAAGGGCTACAAAAGGTATATGCGCTTTGAGGACCTTCCTTGCTACTTCGATGGTATACTTAGATTGGTTCGAGCTGCTCTCACAAAGAAAGTACAAGACTATGATGCTCAACCAGATCCTGAACAGAGATGCTCACCTACGGAGATACAGAATACACTCAGCGACATAGACTACCTGAACGAGCGGCTACATACAAGACAAGTAACCAGATGCTTCGACGTCATACTTGGTCTTCGAGAATCTACTGACCATGCCCGAGTTCCAGGACCTCCTTAGTGATCGAAAAGGGGGAGATTGTTAGATTTATTTATTTCGATCTTAGGAGTTGTTTTGTAATATTTATTATCTTTGTAATTTGTCTTGTATTTTATTTCTATGTAATTTATGTTTATGCAAAGTGTAGGGGCCAAAGTTGCCAATGTATGAAAGATAATTAAAGGAGCCTACAAAAGGCTCCTAGGGTTACTTTTTGATACACACGGTTGACTATTTTGAATTGAAAGGAGCCGCCACTGTTCATCATTCTCTCTACATTCATATTGTCTTCTTCTTTATCATATTACATTTATTGAGCTTGTTTCTTCATGTATATGATGAGAATATCATTAAGGTGCTGAATATTTACGGGAATACAACATTACAATATCAATCAGAGTATGCTAAATAAATTTAAATTTACATGTCAATACATCTAGGATTCTACCCGACCCTCAAAAGGCAATACAAAAGAATGCTAGCGTCTCGGTAAAAAAAATCAACGGTCTCACACTGGAGCCTTACCCTTCCGCTCCACCTGAAATATAAGCCCCCACAACTGGGTAACAGGGGTGGGCAATACTCGATTTTTTAGATTGGTTTATGGTCTAGCCGATAGCAAACCAAATCAAACCGAATTACCATATATATATATATATACATAATAATAATATATATATATATATATATATATATATATATATATATATATATATATATATATAACACACACACACACACACACACACACATATATATATATATATATATATATATATATATATATATATATAAATGGGAATGATGCGTGAAGCTGTGAAGTCATGAATGATCATTGGGAGCAAATGATTGAAGAATAAAATAATATGAAGCTTGAATGTTAGGCTATTTGGAAACATGATATTTTTAGGGTTAATGTCTTTTGACGTAAAATATTTTATATATGTTAACTATATATTTTGGGATTGTATTTGGCAATTAAAGATGCTTGAAAGTTTTGTTGTTTAATATTTGGTTTATTTGGTTTATAAACCAAACCAAACTGAATTTGAATTTGGTTTATGGTTTGGTTTATGTAGCTTTGAATTTGGTTTGGTTTGGTTTTTGGTTTAGGACAAAAAAGTTTTCAAACCGAAGAAACCAAACCGAGGAAACCAACGAACCCATAAACCAAACCGCTGATCACCCCTACCGGGTAAGCCGTCGCCCAGAGAGTAACAAAATTTAAAATCATAAAAGTACACAAGTAAATATGCATGAATAGAAATGAAGCAAGAGTCCAATAATTTACTACGCGCCCCTCATCTGAGCTGATGCCGCACCCCTCATCTGAGCTGGTGCTGGTTAAACCGTACAATCCCCTCATCCGAGCTGGCGCCGGTTTAACATTAAAATTGGGGGCTAACCAACCCGGCCTACACACAGTAGCGCCAGCGCCCAAATCCACATCGTATGGTACAAGTATGCATACAGGGAAGTTCACGCTTACATATAGACGTAAATTTCTAACAGATAGGTAGGATATATATATCAAGAGTGGATCATAATCAAGTAATTGATAGTTGCATGGTAGAGGATACAAATGAAACGAATATTACAAATATGCATAAACACATATAACTAATCATGCAGATAAATCTGTTACTCACAGTGATATCACAATTGTTTCCTCGGAACTCGTTTAAAGTTAATATAGCCAACCAGAATATCAGAATCCACCACGCTCGACTAACGACCTGATAATAAAAATACATTGCTTAATCGCCACTATTTTAATTTATCTAAAACTATAATCCTCGATTGGCCTGAAATTCCAAAAATCGGGGGCTAGAAATGATAATTATTTATTTAAGTGGCAAAATCTTTGAAATTAATTAAACTTTAAAATTTAAGTTATTTAACCTATAATTATAGGTCTCGAACCTATTTTGGCTAACTAAATTAATTAACTTGAATTTATAGTTTAAATAATTATTTCTTTAAAACTATTAATATTATAATACACACACACAATATATATATATATATATATATATATATATATATATATATATATATATATATATATATATATATATATATATATATATATATATATATATATATATATATATATATATATATATAAATATATATATATATATATATATATATATATATATATATATATATATATATATATGTATATATAAAACATGGCCCCCACACAAGTGTGTGGACAACATGGTAAATTGGTAATCAAACAACCCCCACTAAAATTTTATTTCTTAATTTTGGTGGCTGCTACATGCAAATACCAAGACAGACAGATAGGGGCCGCACCCACCCAAGGTAACAATTTAATTTAATGTTGCTGCGTTTGTGTGTGAGAGATATACAGATGGACAGCGCTGGTGCTGTCTATCCCAAAGAAATCAGTAAAAAAATGGCTTCAGCCCTAACCGGCCCAACTTAAAAGTTTCCAACCTAAATATTAAGCCCAGCCCAACCCAACCACTGTTATATCTGTGTTTGCTTGCTGATGGAGAAAAAGAACAGAAGGAAGGAAAACAGAGGTACGCAAACAGGGAGAAACAAAGACGGACAGGAGAGGAGGAGGCCAACTAGCCGCCGGCCGAAGGTGAGCTCCGGCGTCCACAACGCGCACACACCCACCCAAACATTATTGATTTATTTTCCATTTTATTTTAAATTTCTCAACTCCAAAAATCATGGAGTTTACTTTAATGTCCCAAAAACCTAGTTTTAACTATTATAACTCATTAGAAATCCATTTCTAATAACATTTTGATGATTATTTTGAATCTTTAAAGTTTATTAGGATGTTTCACAAAGGTTTGAGAAAACTCTATTAATGGAGGTTATGGTTTTCTTTGAAAAAGAAGGTGAAGTGGTGAATTAAAGAGTTAGTTTTCGTATTGGTTACACATATAAAACTTAGTTTTGTGATTATTAATATAAAAAAATATCAATGACGTGAATGAAATTTTCATAACTCAAGGTTGGGAATGAAAGTTTAAAGATGAAAGTTTAAAGATGAAAGTGAAGACAATGACTTTGACTTTAAACTTCTCTCAATGTTTCACGTTTGTAAACCATGGGTGGTATGTGTTTAGAGTATTCTTTTATCTTTCATTTGAATGTATGAAATGGTGAAAGACTGCATGCAAGAGACATAGAAGAAAATGGTTGCAGAAAATATATGCTCCCCAAAATGGTGAAACTTCTAAATTAAGAAGTCCAACCTAGGAAAATAACTAAAAAGTAAAAAAAAAAAAAAAAAAAAAAAAATTCCAACCACATACTTTGATTTTTTTTTTTCTATTTTTATTTTATAGATTCAACTAAAATTTGATTCTAGGTTGGTTTATTTTTACAATGTAAGTTTTATCATCATTTGGTTGCTATATGTTTCGTTCCATGTTTCAAGAATTAATTCATATTTAACGACTATAACTGACTAACTCGTAATCTCATATTTGAATATTTATGAAAAATGCAGGGATTACAAGTATATAGATTGTTTTGAAGAAAATAAATAAATGAAAAAGAAGTGAAAGAAAAACTTTAAAAGTTTTTTGCATTAGTTGCACCTTCACATTGCGCCAATAGAGATCGAGACACTTTGAAATCATAAATATACATATAAAAATATGAAAACAATTCAGACAATTTTAATGAATAACATGTTGTCTTCAATCAAAGAAGTAAGAGATTTTTTTTAAAATTATTTTCACCTTTTGTAATATTTTGTTTTGTTTTTTGGTTTTTTCCTTTTGCCTAAATATAAATTTTAATTTTAATTTTGATTTTTTTCTTTTCATACTTCAAAATTGTTTTTTTCTGATATAAATTTATTTATTTATTAATTAAATGTATTTTTAGTTTATAAGAAATATTTGTTATATTGTAGGTAATATTGTCGCTTCAATTTATTTTCAATAAAAAAAACGTTACTGTTGGACAATATTATATCTGATTATTTTTATGTTTTTACATTTATACATACAATTTATATAAATTATATAAGAACCTCTTTACATCTTAATAAATATTAAATTCATCATTTTTTATATTTTATTAGTAAATAAAAGTATTCATTTTGTACATTAACTTCTTCAATATTTGATTAAATATTTAAATATTGAAAATTTCCGCTTCCACCTCAATTCGATAAATTAAATAACCGTGATTCATTTTGTTTTGTTTTTTGGTTTTTACATTGGGCTTTTTATGAAATAAACCAACATGTTTTCATGTTTTTTGCGTTTTCGTCCATTCATGTTATTTTTTTCATAAAAGTTCTCAATATAATTTTTATTTTTGGTTTACTGAAAGATGAATATTAGTACCCGGTTTTTCAGTCTCTAAAAACACGGTTTAAAAACTAAAACTGGGGTCTAATAGTCAAAATTTTTCAAAACTAAAAAAATAACATTGTGGGACGAAAACGCAAAAACCATGAAAACATGTTGGTTTTTTTCGTAATAAACCCTTTTACATTTGTCTCACAAGATGCATATAAAACATCAACTTTTAGTTTTCATAATTTTTGTGTAAAAAAGAGGTTTAATATGAAAAAGCCAACATGTTTTTTTTTTGTTTTTGTGGTATAGCCTCTTCGTGTCATCTTTTACCAATAAAAATTTCAAAATATTTATTTGTTTGTGATTTTCAGAAATTTTCTTTTTTTGCCAACAAAGTCATTAAGTTTGAGGGCTTTTCATGGAAAACAAGTGAAACATGTTGGTTTTTTTTTTGGAAAATACAGGATTGATTTTTTTTTTTCTTCAGAAAACCTAAAAGAAAACAATAACCTGAGGAATTTATTAGGAAAAAATAAAATGGAGAGACGAAACCACAAAAAACATGTTTTGTTCATATAAAACTCTAGTGTGTGTGTGTGTATATACTGTAGAACCAATATTATCCATGATTAGATTAATCTAATGGTCTTGATTAAAACATTCAAGTTTGGAATTAGAGAAAAAATATTGGTATTAGTGATATTATAATTAGGGTAAAAAAAAGAATGAAAATAGCAAAAAAATTGACATTAGCAAAATAAATATCATTTTTCTTTAAATGAAAATAACATTAATATGATTAATTTTTAAATAAAAAAAACTATAACGTATGTCAATAATAAAGTAGTGTGACTTTCCTAAAGTCAAAGGTTATTAGTGTCAATCGCTAATAGATAAGGGGGTCTAACTGAAAGTTACATAAAATGTATATATATGTGCATAAGAAGTACGCCGCAGGCAATTCAATTTCAATTCACATATATTCGTTCCCACATACGTACGAACTTGTATCATCTTCTTCCCAAGATTTGATTTCTTTCTTTAATGTAATAGTTCTTGATCTTTTCTCAATAAAAGATTCATTCTTCTCCACTTTATTTTGATTCGATTACATTGTTTAAACCACAACAAAGTGGTATCAAAGCCAGGTTTCCGATTCTTGGACTTTTTCGTAGCATGTGAATTTTCGTCATTGTTGGGTTCGTTCTGAAGCTCTTCGGAATTCGTAGGAAAAGGTTGTGTTTCTTTGGCTTTTCGTAGGAGGTAATTCTTCGCCACCGTTGGTTGAAGTTTGAAGTTCGAAGGTGTTCGGGAATTAAAGAATTCGTAGGGAGGAGTAGTGATCGAAGGTCGTGAAAAATTGCGTTCTTTCTTTTCTTGTTTCGATCTTCTCGGTTCTTGTTTTTGGTTCTACGTTGGAGACGAAAATCAACGAAGAAATTCGAAGTAAATTTCTAGAGTTTTTGCAAGTTCATCTCGCCGGAAAAACGAATTCAACCGGAGAAGACGACCGGAGAAGGAAACATATTCGAACTTGGAAGTTGGGCCTCTCCTGAAGTTAGCTGCAAGTTGAACTTGGCCAGTCACGAAGTTAATTGCAATTTGAACTAGGCCAAGCAATTCGAACTTGGTCAAAATACGGACTTGACACCTTTTAGAATTAAAAGGTCATACGAACTTGGCAATTTCAAAGTTAAATGCCATGCAAAATCAATTCCCACGAACTTGGCAAAAGTGTCCCCACGAACATAACAATTAATTTGAAAATTTGTGAGTCGAACTTAACATTTTAGAACACGAACTTGATTAAACGAATAATGGCACCCCCTATGATAACGGTTGAGAAGTTTACGGGCAAAAATAATATCAGTCTATGGCGACTTAAGATGAGGGCACTTCTGAAAAGGGAAAGTATCAGGACTCCGTTAACGGGTAGACAAACCGAAAACATGGAGGAAGTCGAGTTCAGATTGCAGGATGAAAAACGCATTCCACGCTTTTGTTGTCACTTTCCGATGAAGTACTTTATGAAGTCGCAGATGAAGAGACAGCTGAGGGCTTATGGATGAAGTTGGAATCTCTGTATATGACGAAATCGTTGACGAATAAGTTGCTTCTAAAACAGCGACTATATATTTCAAGATTTGAATATGACGAAATCTCAAAAGTTCAAGCTGCTAGAGTTAAAATTTCAAGCTGCTCAACAGATTAACAACAGAAAGTGCTGAAATTCAGGAAGTGATATATATTTCAAGATTTGAATATCTTCCAAGCATATCTACTACCAGAGAAATCAGAGTTATTCAAGGAAACAAATCAGAAGGCTATATATATAGATAGACTAGGTCTTTCTATTGTAAGTCTGTACGTGAAAGTCTTGTAATTCTGTGCTTCATTGTATTTGCTTTCTGATAAAGTTTCTCAAGCCTCTAAGGTTGTAAAACCCTAAGAACAATATGTGTTCTTCGTCTAATCAAACAGATTAGAGGTGATTGTAATCATTGATTTTAGCAATACAAAGGATTTGATTTTAGTTATATTTATCTGTTATTTATTTGGAAAGTTTTTCTTAAAACAGTTAAGTGTTAATCCGCAAACTTCTTAATTGGACTTTGATTCAAAACAAGGTTATTGGTTTACACTCTGATTTATTAAAACCAGTTAATCTTAGGTGGTAATTTGATCTTGACAAGTGGTATCAGAGCCACATGTTTTTCTTTGTTATTCTTTGTTTTCAAAGTCAGAAACGTTCTTTTAAAAATATTATTTTTCTGCAATGGAGTTTGAAAATAGCAGTAGTGGATCTGGGCAAGGACTCAAAGTGCCTATGCTCAAACCCACTAAGTCCGAGATGTGGAAACTCAGGATTCAACAGCACATTCAATTTATTGATTATGCCATATGGGAAGCTGTTGAACATCCTCCTGCAGTTGATCCTGAACTAGATGCTGAGGGCAAACCTATAAAAGCACCTCCAAAAACTGAAATTCAAAGAAAGGCTAGAATGAATGAAGTGAAAGCTCTTACTCTTCTACAAATAGCCATACCTGATGCTTATCAACATCACTTTAAAAAATTCTATACTTCTCATTCTCTTTGGATTGCTTTAGAGAAAAGATTTGCTGGCAATGCTAGCACCAAAAGGAACCAAAAGGATCTCATAAAATAGCAGTATGAAAACTTTTCTGGTGGCAAAAATGAAAGCCTAACTCAAATCTTTGATAGGTTTAATAAGCTGAAAAGTGAA
>JAANYP010004719.1:0-63207 GCA_020465985.1 Centrapalus pauciflorus
ACCCGCAAACGGACGGTCAGAGTGAAAGAACGATTCAAACATTGGAAGATATGCTAAGGGCATGTGTCATCGACTTTGGAAAAAGTTGGGACAGACACCTGCCATTAGTTGAGTTTTCTTATAACAATAGTTATCACTCGAGCATTAAGACCGCCCCATTCGAGGCACTCTATGGACGAAAGTGTCGATCACCTCTTTGTTGGGCCGAAGTAGGGGATAATCAGATTACTGGACCTGAGATCATCCAGGAAACTACAGAGAAGATAGCCCAGATTCGGAACCGATTGAAGATTGCGCGGGATCGACAGAAGAGTTATGCAGACATCCGACGGAAGGATTTGGAATTCCAAGAGGGAGATCAAGTGATGCTGAAAGTCTCGCCATGGAAAGGCGTAATCCATTTTGGAAAACGAGGAAAACTCAATCCTCGTTATATCGGACCATTCAAAATCACCAGAAGAATTGGCCCGGTAGCTTACCGACTCGATCTACCCCCAGAGCTTAGTAACGTTCATAATACCTTCCACGTATCCAATCTTAAGAAATGTCTGGCGGATGAATCACTCGTGATACCCATGGACGAGCTGGAGATAGACGATAAGTTGAATTTCATTGAGCAACCGGTGGAAATAATGGACCGAGAAGTCAATAAACTCAAGCACAGTCGAATTCCAATAATAAAGGTCCGATGGAACTCTAAACGAGGTCCTGAGTTTACTTGGGAACGCGAAGATCAATTCCGAGAGAAGTACCCCCAGCTGTTCTCAAAAGTCCAAGCAGAGGAGAACACGAGCTAATTTCGGGACGAAATTCCTTCAACAGGGGGAGACTGTAACAACTGGCCTAAAAATAGGGTATGAAACTCAAAAAAATTAAACTAATATAAAACTCGAATAATGAAGTAATGAACTCGAAATAAATTATATGAATCTCGAATCATATAATCAATAAACTCGAATGGTGTTGTATGAATCTCGATGAAAGAAGTAATAAACTCGAATAATGATATAATGAAACTCGATTAGTAAAGATCTAAACTCGAATAACACTTTGATGAAACTCGAATAAAGAGATAATTTTCTCGGATGATGCAGTATAAAACTCGAATGATGAAGATACAAATCTCGATTTCTAAGGGATGAAACTCGAACAAAGAAACATAAAACTCGAATAAAACTACATAAAACTCGAACAGTTAAACAAAGAAACTCGATTAAAGAAGCAAGAAACTCGGGCAATGTTGTATGAAACTCGACTATAGCTATATAAAACTCGAATGACAAAGGCATAAAACTCGATCAAAGTGTGATAAAACTCGGGCATAATGTTATAAAACTCGATTGACACTGCAACAAACTCGATTCACACTTGAATCGAGTTTAACATTCCAGAAAAATTTTCTAAGTACGTATATATATATGCAGTAATAATAAATGCTGCCACCTCTTTTGCACGCCTTTTTGTACTTTTATTAATATAAAAATTGAAAAGCCATACTACTTATCACTCTAAAAAGTAAGTTGTCCTTTAAAGGACAACTAGCTTGTACTTTTGTATTATTATATTAATAAACTCCATGCAACATACACTCATTAAAATCGGCCACACTATTTTGTCCAACACTCAACCGATTTACCTTTTTACTTTTCATCATTTCACTAAATATTAATTAGTTTATCATTATTTTTTTTATAACCCTTTTTTCTTCTATAAATAGAAGACAAAACCCATTTCACAAAAACACACCAACATACATATTCTCTCAAAGAAAGAAAAATCGGCCAACCATATCGATTTCAAGTGTTCTTCCACTTTTGTAAGTTTTTCTTATTTACTTTATTTTCCACCTTAAAAATTTATAAAAAGATGAAAAAAAAATTAAATATATTTACTAAAATTTACAACTCGGTTTTCATAATACTCGTAAAATCATCATGCCAAAATTTTATATATATATGCTCTATTTTCATGCACATGCACATACTCATAGATACATATATATTTATGAATATATGTATATATATATATATATATATATATATATATATATATATATATATATATATATATATATATATATATATATATATATATATATATGTATGTATACATATATACGTGAGTATGCATGCATGCAACAAATTATTTTCAGAAATAAATATCCATAAATCGATACTCACATATAAAATCCACAAAAAAATTATTCATACATCACAAGTACATGAAAATAATTACGAAGTACTCAAACTCGTATTATGATAATATTGACCCGAACTCGTAAAAATATTAGGACGAGTCTCAACTATACAATCAAGTGTTCAACTCAGATCCAAAAATATCATCAAAAATCAACAAGGTGAGTCTTCATAGTCCCATTTTTCACATTATTATGTTTTGGGATGATATACATACTTCGTTTTTATATGGACACAAAAACTTCTCGATTCTATTATGTATTACATATGTGATTTCCGCCCTTATATCATGAAATCGTTAGTTGCATTTGTTTGCAAGCGCGAATATATTGTGGATAGATCTATTGGGAGTCATGTCCCCCACTCGGGTTAGTGGTTTAGCTAATGGCGGGTGCATATATATTCAACTCACGGTATTACGTATGGGAATACTGCTCGGGGCAAACTCATTCTAATTAAGCTTCGGTGACATGATGGTTTATGTAATACATCTCATGGAATTTATGATTTTATAAATTCAACTCATCTGATAGTGTCCATACAACTGGTCTTTTCGCGTAAACCTATGAACTCACCAACAATTTTTGTTGACGTATTTTAGTATGTATTTTCAGGTAATTAAGGCAAGTGTGCCTTCGGATACACCAACTTTCAAGCTTCTGCATTTCATGGAGTCGCATGCATATTTCGAAACTAACGGAGATTTGACTGCATTATTTCTGGACGCATTAATTATGTATCAGAATCTCTGTATTACGCGAACTTCATTCCTTTCATTTTGTAAAACATTAGTACATTTTTAAATTTTAATGATGTAATCTTTCGAAAACGTCCATATAGTGGTCGTTCGTTATAATTATGGTCACGCTTCCGCACTCGTCACGTCTCACTGCCAACCAAGGTAGCAGGGTGTGACAACTTCAGAGGTTGCTCATGCTCCTCCTTGCTTCTTGAATAGACAAGGATGCCATCAGTGGACAATAACAAATTTGTCTAAATAGGGTTTGCATCACGGTACATGAGATCCATGAATACTGCTGCTGCAT
Source organism: Centrapalus pauciflorus (assembly GCA_020465985.1). Taxonomy (NCBI): domain Eukaryota; kingdom Viridiplantae; phylum Streptophyta; class Magnoliopsida; order Asterales; family Asteraceae; genus Centrapalus; species Centrapalus pauciflorus. The sequence goes on from JAANYP010004719.1 coordinate 3,242, forward strand.
TGGTCAAACCAAATGGCATCACCTGAAACTCGTAATGACCATAACGAGTTTTGAAAGCTGTTTTTGGAATATTCTCATCCCGTGCTTTAACTTGATGATATCCAAACCACAAATCAATCTTAGAGTAGTAACTGGATCCTTACAGCTGATCAAACAGGTCGTCGATTCTGGGGAGAGGGTATCGGTTTTTTATAGTTAACTTGTTCAGATCTCAGTAATCGATGCACATCCTAAAAGATCCGTCCTTCTTCTTTACAAATAAGACCGGAGCTCCCCAAGGTGAGGAACTCGGTCGGATGAATCCTTTATCCATCAGCTCTTGCAGCTGATTGGATAGCTCTTGCATCTCAGATGGTGCCAATCGGTAGGGTTCTCGTTAGACAGGTGCAACTCTATGCACCAAGTCAATCTGAAATTCTACTTGCCTAGCTGGTGGAAGCCCAGGCAAGTCCTAAGGGAAGACTTTTGGGTAGTCACGAACTACCGGGATTTCTTCGAGTCGCTTCTCCTTCGACTCCTTTTCCACTAGTTGAACTGATACTGCTTGACAACCTTTTCGAAGGCACTTCAGTGTTCTCAAACCATAGATGGCATTCATTTGGCGATTCTTTCTTTCTTCTTGGATTGTTAGGACTTTCTTTTTCTTAAGTGGTATTCTTACAAACTTCTTACCACATAGGATTTCGGCATGGTTGCCTGACAACCAATCCATAACAATAACTACGTCGAAGCTTCTGAGTTCGATAGGCATCAGGTCTATCTTAAAGGGATGATCTGCTAATTTTTTTGTGCTATTATACTATTTGCTTCAATCAACTTTCCGTCAGCTAATTCTACGGCATAGGCATTGTCTAATGGGGAAAGAATGGCATTCAGTTGTTTAGTGAACTTAGCAGATATAAAACTCCTATCAGCCCCATCAAATAGCACATAATCATACATATCATTAAGAAGGAATGTACCCGTTATTACGTTGGGGTCTTGACGAGCATCACCTGCTCCCAACACAAAAGCTCTCCCTTGAGCTCCACCATTGTTGTTTTGCTGTGGGCAGTTCTTCTTGAAATGTCTGGTGTTTCCACATTCAAAACAGCTCCTTTGCGCACCGCTGTTGTTTCCATTGGCGTTATACTTACAATCCTAGGTCAGATGACCAAGCTTCTTACGTTTCCCGCAAGGGGTTGGACAGGGACCTACGTGGTGGTAGGTGCATCAGTTACGCATTGGTTTGTTGCCGATGTAGCCCTTCCTTGGCTCAGTTCCGGCAATGAATGCCTTGATGGTTCGGGCTTTTTGGACGGTGAGCCCAAACCTTTCCCTGATTTGTCCTCCCATTTCCTTTTGTTCTCCCCCGCCTTGGCCTCCATTCTCCTGGCCAATTGATTGGTGTGGGGTTGGAGGCGGTGACATTGCCTTGAATTTGATGAGCGAGTCCCCAAATGTAGAGCTCAATACGCTTATACTCCAGAGTGACCATTTGTGGGCATAGTAGGCTTAACTCATGGAAACGGTTAGTGTCTCTGGCAACATCCGTACCCGTCATCTTGAGATTCCAAAACTCAGATTCCTTCTTCTGTAGTTCGTTTCTGGGGCAATACTCATCCGTCATCATTTGCTTCAACTCAGTCCAGGCGAGTTGGTAAGTCGTGTCAATTCCAACAGTCTGAGCATACGAATTCCACCAAGTCAAAGCACCGTCCTGAAGAGTGTGCGTAGCAAACTTGACCTTTTCATCCACGATACAGCCACTAACGCGGAACATAGACTCAAGTTTCTCGAACCAGTGAACCAGTCCGACAGTGCCTTCCGTCCCGTTAAAGTATCAAGGCTTACAGCTTAAAAATCCCTTAATACCACACCCTTTCTGGGTTGAGTAAGACCATCCCGTAGTGCGGCTTGCTCCTCCGTCTCCATTTGCGGTGCTATTGCGGTTGGTTTCGTAAGTGGCTATAGCTGCTGCCACTCGTTGTGCGACCAGTTGCTCGATCTAGGCAATGTTCATGGCTCTTTTCGGCGGCATTATCTTAAAGTTTAAAGAAAGAACATAGTGTAAGAAGTTGAGTTTTAAAGGTTCGAATTTTCTTATGGCATACAGTTCTATAACATTAAACACCAATTTAAGTTAAACTTAAATTTTCATTAATAAAGGGCTTGATACATAATTTCTTACATAGGGGTCGAGTTATTACCCGAAAAATTTCAAGTCCTATTCTAACTTAAACACATACATTCATACTTCTTACAATTACAATAATAGAAAAACACTAGATGTGGGAGTGATCGGGGGTCTCTCCCTGCTCCAGGGCATTAAGGCATTGTGTCAGCGCCTCGTTGCGTGCCTCGCAGTCGGCCAGTCTCTGACGGAGTTCCTCCAGTCCGTCTTGTTGGATAGTTAAAGCTTGCTGGTTGGCCCAGTAGATATTTGTATTCTGCATTTCTTCACGCTCGATCCTCGAAGTGATCTCCCCAATGTCCTGGTTGAGTAGTTGGATCTGGGGATCGTGCCGGGTGGCTCTTGCCACCAGTAGGGGCACTGTCTGGTCCGCGGGCTCCTGGGTGACTGGTGGGTCGGTGCGGAGGATGGTCCTCCGACTTCGAACTGGGAGGGGATTCTCTTCTCTTGCCTCCACTCTCGGAGGGTCTCGGGCATCCAGCCCCATCTACGGGCGTTTGCCCGTCATTGTGGTGGTGGGCTTGGCTGAGGAGTCGGGATTGGGATAGACTCCCGTCTCGGCATCATCACCCTCTTTCGGGGTGTGAACAACATACGCGGGTCGTTGGGATGGGGACGGTATGTTTATACGATGGAACCTCGGGATGATATGGGATGTAGGAGGGGGCCACCGAGGATGGTGGGTCGTCTCTGGATGGTTCTCCCCATCCGTTGGAGGGTTCGTCTTCCTCCATGGGTTCTTCCTCGGACTCCTCCATCGGGTCTTCTTCTTCGGAGGGGTCTTACTCTTCTGATGGGTCCTCTTCCTCGGATGGGTCCTCTTCTATGAACACCTCCGTGACCTCCGGGTTCAAAGGGGGTGTACTCATCTTCGGAGTCAGACAGGATGATGATTGTTTTGTTCGACATGTTTCTGTCATCGAGGTCCATTTATAGTCTTTAGTTATTTACAGAATGTTTTTCTGAAATCAATGAAACTTAAGTATAGCTATAGTCTAGGGTACAAATGCAACCTAGTTCACTATAACTATAGCTCTGATACCATTCTGTCACACTCCGTTACCCCGGTTGGCAACGAAGCGTGACGTCGCGGAAGCATAGTCATAATTAAGTGAACGACCACTATATGAACGTTTTCAAAAATATCTTAATATAACTTCAAAATTTGAAATTGTTTTACATAACCCGAATAACATGAAGAGTAGTTCGCAAGTTACAGAGATTTAAATACATAATTAAATTAACAAAAATGATGCAAATAAATCTTCGAGTTTTTGAAAATGATGCAACTCCAAAATGAACAGAAGCCTTGGAATGCTGCCGATGCAGTGCTCGTGCCTTAATTACCTGAAAATACACGTAAGGATGACTTGTATGGACATCAATAGTTGAGTTTGAATTTATAAAACATATATTCCATGTTATGTATTACATAAAACCATCATGCAACCGAAATTTAATTATGAGTTGCCCTGTGTAGTATTCCTTAATGTAATACCGTAGTGTTAAATATATATGCACCCCTTAGCAGTTGGAGCGACCAACCTAGGTGGGGGACATTTATCCCGATAGATCTATCCATAATATATTTGCACTTACATAGAAATGTAACTAACGGTCCATGATCTGAGGGCATGATGAAAGCACATTTGTAATCTATAATGAAAATATAGCAGTTTCTGTGTCCATATGAAAATGTAGCATGTATTTCTACCCGAAAACATAACAGTGTGAAAATAGGGGCTATGAAGACTCACCGTAAATTGATGGCAAAACGAGCGTAAAAACGTAGATTTTGTTGATGACTTGAGATGAGACTTGAGGTGTTTAACCGAAGTCCTAGATGATATGAGGGACTTAATAACTCCCATATATATATGATAATATGTATGTATAAAGGTTTTTATGTTTTAAATCACCCAACTTAACAAGTTTATAAATAAAACCCACTTAAAACGTCAAGTTTATATATATATATATATATATATATATATATATATATATATATATATATATATATATATATATATATATATATATATATATATAATTTTTCAGCTTTTTAAAGGTTTTTCAGCCTACTTTGAGGCTGCTTTCGACCAAGCTCCAAAACGATTTGGGCTTTGGTTTTCATAGTCATATAACTACTATATACAAAGAATTTTTCAAGTTAAGAACGACAATTTTTCGAGGTGTTTAGGTTAGGGAAAAGGTTCGTTAAAAACCCTATGTTGGCCTTTTTTGAGCTGTTAAACTTTCGGATTCCCAAATAATATTTGGAGGTTCTAAACTCCATATTAAATTATGGAAACTTCAAGATATTTATTTAAGACATAGATCTAACTTTTGAAACAAGAATTAACTCATTTTGTTAAGTAATTAATTAGTTATTATTTTTCAAAGTCGACGTAATAATTCTGCCGAAAATCCGGATTTCATAAACTTGAAACAACTTGTGATTCTTGTTGTTTATTCAAAAACCACATGTATAAAAGGTGAGTCTTGGGACTTTATTCATACGCCCACTTCAACACCTAGTCTATTTACATGTTCTAAAGGAAAGTGATGTTGCCGATTCACCACACATTATATATATATATATATATATATATATATATATATATATATATATATATATATATATATATATATATATATATATATATATATATATATATATATATATATATATACATACATACTAGTACAGTACCCGCGCAAAGTGGCGACGGCGACGAATAGTTTTTTCGATGACATGTTTTTTTGAATGATGTTACCTTCATTTTCAAAACACAACAAGTAAATTAAACACAAGATATAGAAATCCCCAAAGTTACATTGAATTTATTCTATGGCATGTTTTTATTCATATGAATACGTACAATACATACGACAGTTCTTCCAAACTTACATTGAAACCTTTTACAAAATCAATTTATACTTCCTTACACAACTTTGAGAAAAATTCAAAACACCTCCTAGACTTTAGTTTTACAAACAAATTAGATGCTATCAAGAAATGAGAAATAGATGGTTGTCACTTAATCGATCATGAATGATTTCTTTAAAAAAACATACAATTAATGTTTAAATATCAATTTCAATATGGTTTAGTCAAATATAAATAGAAAAATTTTCGTTATCAAATGAAGATAAAAAATACTATTTGATCAACAATTGCAATACAATATGATATAAAATTGTATGGTAGCAAACAAAAGATATGACAAGGCATGTTTGTGAGAACAATAAAATTACAAGCATTGTCACTGTATAAATCTGTACATTCTAAATGTGATTAATATTTACTCGATTGTTGCATCTGTAAGTATACATTGTAGATAATAAAACATTAATAGTTATAATAGATCCATATTTTAATATATGTGTAACAATTACTAAGTAATTGTAACTTAATAATCATGTAAAACTTCTTAATACACCACGTTTGATGTGTAAACCCCATCATGATCGAATTTTTGACAAATTTCACCAAAACCTTGGTATTGTCACATGATGTACCTCTAGACAATGCACGTAAAGTTGTCCATGGGAGAATACGAGTTCTTATACATAAACACTAACATTCAGATTTGTCTGTGTCTAAGCTTTTTGATTGTCATAGCTAGGGATGTTCAAAAAATTCCGAAACCGAAAAATCGATACGAAAAATCTTTGGAACAGTAATTTTCCCCCCAATTCATACAATAGTGCATGAGCCTTGAACATTACCAAAACAACAATATGCAAAATTACAAACCAAAAAACAGATCGACATACATCTTTCAATGTTAATCTGGTTCAAATTTTTACGAAACTGTGAAACAAATGATTGCAGTTTTCTTATTTCAAAAAAATGTATAAATAAGTTGTTTTAAATATGAAAAAACTATTTGGTTTTTAGATTGATTCAGTTCTAGTTCTTGACTAAGAAACAAACCAAATAACCCTAGTTGTGTTTCAGTTTTTCAATACTCCATTTAATTTGAAGACCATAAACCCCCAACTCACAAATTTAATTGGTCAACCTAATCACATCATAGTCTCTTTCGACTAATAAAATGTGGAATCTACAACCCTTGTATGCTAATATGATATAAGCTAGGGGTGAGCATCAGTCTAAAACCGGACCGGATCGGGCCGAAACCGGACCGACCCGGACCGAAACCGAAAAAGTGTGAAATTTAGAACCGGAAACCGTACCGTATCATATCGGTTCGGTACCGGTTTAGAACCGGTTTGGTCCAAAACCGAACAAAGAACCGAAAATGATAAATTAACAGTAGCTAAGGTTTTACAATTAACTGACATTAGCTAAATTAACAAAGAACACAAATATGTAGACAAATTCCAATAACTAAATAATTGACTCCAAAAAACTTATCACCAAGAATAATAAATACATTAATTGGATAATTTGGTTGGTGGATTCAATGCGTCGCCTCGTTTGCCCACCTTTGGAATTCAATTGGATAATTTGGTTGATGGGTTCATGCATGCAATGCGTCGCCTTGTTTGCCCAGCTTTGGAATTGGGTGTGTGGCTGTGACGGTTTGGGTAAAGAAGTGGGTTCAGTCTCGGTTTCAATCGGGTTCAGTCAGTTTTGGATCGGACATAACCGAAAACCAAACCATATATATGGGTCCCGGTCTTGTCTGGTCCGGCCCGGTTTGGTTTCGGTTCGGTTTATCGGTTTAACCAGTTTAGATCGTCGCATGCTCACCCCTAATATAAGCATTTCTCATTATCAAGTATAGCTGGTTGCCTATTACTACTATGCTCAACGATTATTACTCACGCTTTTATCCTTATTGTTGGGATCCTTGGTAACAACTTGTTGTAACCCTTTACTAAGGATCTTATTTTTAAAACTTTCATGCTGTTCAACTATTGATCTCCTCTTCTTCTTAACTACATGTTAGAATTGAACATGAAAACAGTAATCATATTAGCACATTCATTAAATAAGCAATTTGGAATATATATATATATATATATATATATATATATATATATATATATATATATATATATATATATATATATATATATATATATATATATATATAGTCAAATTGTTAAATAGAATCACACAAGTTGGATTCATACAAATGTGAAAACCACCCTTCACGGGCGCGATAGACACGAGTCTAGGTCCCACATCATGCAACACGATATCAATCATAACTAAGATAGAGTAATTAAGTGCGGAATTATTAAATTACAGTACAAGCATATTAGGATTAAGTTTAATAAAGATTACTGTTTTTAAATTAAACTTATAAAGGGCACAAGTCTAATCTAATTCAAGTCATCATATAATCAAGATAAATCTACCCAGACCACCATTTTATCATCATCCAAATAGTACCAAAGAGGGGTTTGCTGAGTAGAGGTCTATGAGAACTCCTGTCTTGATCTGATAAGACCTAAGTACTAGGTCCGGCTGGTGACTTTCCTTTATCTTTTCCTGTAAAAATGTGAATGTAGCAACTGTAAGCAATGCTTTGTGAGTAAATAGATTTTCAAATAAACATGCATAGTCAAGCGGATCATTATAAGTCTAGCGTGATATGTCTTGGATGCCGCTACAGCCCTCATGATTGAGACATAGAAGTCATAGAGTCGGATGATGTTCAAGCCACACTCACGCTTAAATCGTGGGGATCAGCCACATACTGGGCTAGCTACCAGTAAATCAACATGGCGGAACATCGAAGGTCATTACCAAGTTCAATAGAACTGGTGAAATAGCCATGTCTAGAACAATAGACCGACAAGGCTAATCAAGCTTAATCAATATGTCAAGTAGATGCAATGATGAAGCATACGTAATCAAAGTCATGATAGCAATAATCTCAAAGAAATGTCAGAAATGAACTGTGAATGCAGTATCATATGAAGTGATAAGTCAAATAGCTATCATGATTCACTGGGCAACACCCAACCATGGTGTGCACAGGTGACAATCCAGCTTATAATATGAATGTCAAATCAATCTAACATCAACAACATGTCTCAACCGGAAATTCAAACATGTTAAATCTAAATATCTATAACTCACAGATCTGGGGTCTTTATCAAACAGATGTAAAATCTACCACCTGAGTTATCTCAGGATTTTATATTTGTCAATCTGTTCTCTGTCAATTCAAATCTTTGACCCGCTTTAAATCTTTAAATCTTTGTATCTTTGTTCAGAATTTCACTCAACCTGTCCAGAATTATCATGTCAATATCATCATCTTTTAGTCTTTAAAATCTTTATTTCATCTGATTATGATAACTTGGTCATTCATAAATCATTAAATTCTCAAAGGATCAGTGTATATATATATCAATATATATATTCATTTTGCTAACATTCTTGTTATTTTATGCGTTGTCCAAATGCTTTATTCACTATATTGGAGTTTAGGGAGTGGGTTTCGAATTTAGGAATTAAATTCGAATCATATACATTAAATTTGAGCATGTGGACTATTTCAAATGTATCAAATTCGAATGAGGGGTTAAATTCGAATCCCTTTTCGAATTTAGGGTTAAGTTCAAACTCCATAACTAAATTCGAAGGCATCATCTCGAATTTATTGGTCAAATTCGAATATATTTTCGAATTTAGCAAAAACTCGAGTTTCTTCCATACATTTCGAGTTTGTTCATGGCATCTCGAATTTGTTCATATTTTACAACTTTAAATCATACATTTCCAAGTCTAAAATCACTAATATGTTAATTAATAAGCCTAGTTTTGATTCTATTATACATATTCTAATTAAAAGCTACACATGCAATATAAATTTCATGTTTCAATGCTTTGGTTTCGGTTTTACCCAATACCGAACCAAACACACACATATATATTTCGAATTTAAAGTAGTTATTACCTCAATTCGTTGTAGATTGTTGTTGATTACTACTCCTTGTAACTCCTTCTTGATTAATCTCTAAATTGATTGCAAATTATGGTGAATTTTGATGAAATTATAAGATATTTAGAGAGAGAGTATAGAGAGAGTAGAGAGAGAGAGAGAGAGTAGATAGAGTAATGAGTGTTTAATTAATCCTAAATTACGTTTATATACTTCATCTAGTTATATTTGCAACTTAACCCACTATTACTTTTGTATCACATATCTCTTTTATTTAATTATCTTTAATAATTTATTAAATCATAATTTAAATATTTATATAATTTAATTAAATATTTCATAACTTAATTAAATTAAAAATTCAAATAATGTAATAAAATTACATTATTGGTTCGATAATAAGATAATTAAATTAGACTAAAGACTAGGTTGTTACAGAATGGGTTCCACCACGCACAAACCTCGTCCCCGAAGTTAGCTATGTTCGAACAGACTGGGATAAGTTGCTTTCATGACATCTTCAGATTCCCAAGACTGATGCGAACCTTTGTGGTGTTTCCACTGGACGAGCACCATCTGTATATCTTTATTTCTAAGCTTCTTGGTCTTCGAGTCCAGAATACACTCCGGCTCTTCAACCACTCGAAGCTTTTCATCAACTTGCAAATTAACATGTGGTATTTGAACTTCTCTTTCGTCTGCTAAGCTCTTTCTCAGATGACTGACATGGAATACAGGATGTATTCCAGATATGTCCGTTGGCAGTTCAAGATGATAAGATTGATTTCCTATCTTTTCAACAATCTTGAACGGACCTATGAATCTCGGAGCTAGCTTGCTTCGCTTTATGAATCTCACCACATTCTTCATTGGGGATACTTTCAGCATCACCCAATCGTTAACCGCAAAGCTTATTGATCTGTGTCGATTATCATAATATGACTTATGCCTGCTTTGAGCTTCAAGTATATTCCTTCTGACTAGCTGAATCTTCTCATGAGTCAACTGTAGAAGGGCAGGACCCGCTATTGGCGATTTACCTGTTTCACGCCAACAGGTGGGAGTTCTGCATTTTCTTTCGTACAAAGCTTCAAAAGGAGCCATCTTGATCGTTGAATGATAACTGTTATTGTAAGAGAATTTGACCAGAGGCAAGTGGTCTTCCCAATTACCACCCAGATCAAGAACGCATGCACGAAGCATATGTTCGAGAGTAAGGATAGTACGCTCACTCTGGCCATCTGCACTTGGATGATAAGCAGTACTCATAGAGATCCGAGTACCCATCCCGTCTTGCAGAGCTTGCCAGAATCTAGATGTGAAACGACTATCACGATCAGATACGATAGATTTCGGCACACTATGACGAGAGATAATTTCGGTGATGTACATCTATGCCAATCTATCAAGGGAGTATGTCTCTTTCATCGGTATGAAGTGAGTTGACTTCGTTAATCGGTCCACGACTAGCCAGACGGAGTCGTGCTGTCTCTTGGTTTTTGGCAGTTTCGTGACGAAGTCCATGGTTATATGCTCCCACTTCCACTCAGGAACCGGCAGTGGTTGCATATCCCCAAAGGGTTTTTGTTGTTCTGCCTTGACCATCTGACAAATTCTGCAGCTTTCAACATATAGACCGATGTCTTTCTTCATTCCTGGCCACCAGTAATCAGCTTTTAGATCGAAGTACATCTTTGAGCTACCAGGATGAACAGATAACTTGGACTGATGGGCTTCAGATAGAAGACTGTTGCGGATAGAACCATATTTAGGAATCCAGATTCGGTTTCCTTTGAGACATTGAAGTCCCAAATGCTTCAGAGATAAGAATTGTAATTGCCCTTTAAGATTTTCAGAATAGAGATTTTCTTCTTTCAGCGCTTCAACTTAGGCAGTTTTGATGTCTTCAATAAGATCAGAAGAGAATACTACGGGAATCAGGGCATATCAACACTTTTCAGGATATACTTTCCTACTCAAAGCATCCGCGACAACATTAGCTTTGCCGGGATGATATAGGATCTCGCAATCATAGTCCTTGATAAGCTCCAAGGACCGACGTTGTTTCATGTTTAGATCCTTTTGAGTAAATAGATGCTTGAGGCTCTTATGATCGGTGTAGAGCTGACACCGAGTCCCATAAAGATAATGACGCCATATTTTAAGTGCAAAGGTAACGGCAGCCAACTCAAGATCATGAGTTGGTGCACTTTTCTCGTAATCCTTCAATTGCCTTGAAGCGTAGGCAATTACTTTTCCCCTTTGCATTAAAACACATCTTAAACCAGTACCAGATGCATCGCAGTAAACGACAAAATCATCGTTGCCCTCTGGTAAGGCTAAGATTGGTGCTTGAATAAGCTTTTGTTTCAGAATTTCGAATGCCTCTTGCTGTTTGTCCGCCCATACGAAAGGTGTATTCTTTCGTGTTAGCATCGTGAGTGGTACAAAAATCTTTGAGAAGTCCTTAATGAATCGCCGATAGTAACCGGCCAATCCAAGGAAACTTCTGATTTCGGAGGCATTGCGAGGTGTTTGCCATTTCTGAACAGCCTCGACTTTAGAAGGATCGACTGAGATACCTTCGCCAGATACGACATGGCCAAGGAATTGAATCTATAGAAGTAATCAAAGTAGAATTTCAAATTTTTATCAAGTCAAAGAACGCTTAGGAATAACTCAGGACAATATAGAATTATACTTGTCTGAGCCAGAACTCACACTTACAAAATTTTGCATAGAGTCTTTCTTTTCTCAATAACTCTAGCAATTGTCGCAGATGAATAGAATGGTTAGCCTCCGTTTTGGAGTAAATCAAAATATCGGCTATGAATACGATAACTGATTTATCCAGCATCGGTCTGCACACGCGATTCATGAGATCCATGAACGCCGCTGGTGCATTTGTTAAACGGAAAGGCATTACGAGAAATTCGTAATGACCGTATCTTGTTCGGAAGGCTGTCTTTGGAATATCCTCATCTCCTACTTTCAGTTGATGATACCCAGAAAGTAGATCAATCTTGGAGAAATAGCTTTCTCCTTGTAGCTGATCAAATAAATCGTCAATTCTGGGCAGAGGATACTTATTCTTGATAGTGACTTTGTTCAACTCACGGTAATCGATGCACATTCGAAGAGTTCCATCTTTCTTCTTTACAAACAAGACAGGTGCACCCCACGAAGATGAACTCGGTCGGATAAATCCCTTTTCTAACAGTTCTTGCAACTGTTTTGACATTTCCTGCATTTCTGCAGGTGCAAGTCTGTAGGGAGCTTTGGCAATTGGAGCCGCACCAGGAACTAAGTCAATGTCGAATTCGACTTGACGTTCTGGTGGCACTCCAGATATATCATCAGGGAATACGTCTAGAAATTCACAGACGATCGGAATATCAGACATGGATTTCTTATTGGCTTCAGAGACAGATTCAGACGAGACATAGCATAGATACGATTCATGACCCTTAGACAGATATTTACGAGCTTTTTCAACTGAAATGAAGCAGTGAGCACCTTTTCGCTTCTCGCCTTTTATTTCTAACACTCGGCCGTCTGAAGACTTAATTCTGATGATTCGGCGGTTGCAGACGATCGTAGCTTCGTTATTCATTAGCCAGTCCATGCTGATGATGACATCAAACTCTTTCAACGGAATCGGGATAAGGTCGAGGTTGAACACGATATTGTCAACAAGCAGAGTGCAATTTCGGTATACAGAATTAGCCATAACATAGTTGTTACTGGCTGTCTCAATATCAATCACGGCAGGAAGCTTGGATGGAGATTTTGATAATCTTTGCGCAAAAGAAGTCAATATAAAAGAACGACTAGCACTGGAATCGAATAATACGCGAGCATGCATAGAATTTAACAGAAACGTACCGGTAACCACGTCAGGGGTTTCCTTCGCTTCTTCCGCTATTATCTGAAATGCTCGAGTTCTTGCGGTCGGAGTTGCAGCTGAGCTTTTTATCGTAGATCCTCCAGCTGACGACTATGACTGAACTCGTTGCCCGCTACAACACTGATACATGAAGTGTCCACGCTTGCCGCATTTCGCACACCCAAGTTCTCGCTGAGCGCATTCTTCATTTTTGTGACCGATTCTATTACACGCAAAACAAGTGACGTCATCTGGGTTACACATCCCCATATGTGATTTTCTGCATCTCTTGCAGAACCGTGGCTCGTTCGTTAAAGAGTAGACTTGCGCTTTCTGAGGCGAACTGTATTGTTGGGATTGCTGAGGTTGCTGGGACTGAGATTTGTTTGGTTTGAAAAATCTGCCGAATCTCTGTTTCTTTGGAGGAGAAGGACATGTCGGATTAGCTGATGGAGCATAGAGCTGATCACCATACTCTAGATATCCCTTCTCAATCTGTCTGGCAACTTCAACCATTTCAAGATAACTCTTATACTTTATCGCGCTCATCGGGTGTCGGTATCTCGTCAACAATCTTGGTTTTTTGAGTCAGCTGCATCAGTTGAACTTCCATCTTGTCTTGCTGATCAATAGGGCGATACTTCGCGTTGAACATGTCTAAGAACTGCTCCCATTCTAAAGTCTGGATAACTTCCTCGCCATAAATGCTCCTCTGAGTCTTCCACCAAGCACGGGCAGCGCCGACAAATAATGCAGAAGCGTAACTCACCTTTTTCGATTCTAAGCAATCAGAGATTCTAAATATCTCTTCAGTATGGCTGATCCAATCCATCGCCTGAATTGGATTCACTGTACCCTCAAAGTTCAGGGCACCACTCGCTTTGAAATCCTTAAACTTACAGCCTTTCGGCTGTTCATTTTTGGCATCAGCGGTAGAGTTATTAGAATCAGATTCATTGTTCTGGACTTGTTTTTCTTTTTGCTTATTCTTTTTATCATCACGTCTTTTAGCTTCGGCCTCATCTCTGGCCTGAAACTGTTCTTGCATAATCTTATTTTGTTGTTCTGAATGTTGGGCTAATAGTTGTTGCATCATTTCAAACATCTGTTTGGGAGTCATGTTGTTTGGTATGTCACCTGATCCTGATCCTGACATCTTAACTGAAAATTAAAATCATATAACTATCAGTTTATAGACTTAGATCTATGTACCCTTTTTTTCCCATCCTAACAGTCTGTACATCCTATCTCAGTTCAAACCACCTAAATGATTGATACATATGTATTGCTTCAGTTTGAGACCAGGTATACTCACGTAATACTTGATTCACTCAAACTATGGGCTCTGATATATACCATCCTGTGAAGACCACCCCTCACGGGGCGGCAGACACGAGTATAGGTCCCACATCATGCAACATGATATCAATCATAACTAAGATAGAGTAAGTAAGTGCGGAATTATTAAATTACAGTACAAGCATATTAGGATTAACTTTAATACAGATTACTGTTTTTAAATTAAACTTATAAAGGGCACAAGTCTAATCTAATTCAAGTCATCATATAATTAAGATAAATCTACCCAGACCACCATTTTATCATCATCCAATTAGTACCAAAGAGGGGTTTGCTGAGTAGAGGTCTATGAGAACTCCTGTCTTGATCTGATAAGACCTAAGTACTAGGTCCGGCTGGTGACTTTCCTTTATCTTTTCCTGTAAAAATGAATGTAGCAATTATAAGCAATGCTTAGTGAGTAAATAGATTTTCAAATCAACATGCATAGTCAAGCGGATCATCATAAGTCTAGCGTGATATGTCTTGGCTGCCGCTACAGCCCTCATGATTGAGACATAGAAGTCATAGAGTCGGATGATGTTCAAGCCACGCTCACGCTTAAATCGTGGGGATCAGCCACATACTGGGCTAGCTACCAGTAAATCAACATGGCGGAACATCGGAGGTCATTACCAAGTTCAATAGAACTGGTGAAATAGCCAGGTCTAGAACAATAGACCGACAAGGCTAATCAAGCTGAATCAATATGTCAAGTAGATGCAATGATGAAGCATACGTAATCAAAGTAATGATAGCAATAATCTCAAAGAAATGTCAGAAATGAACTGTGAATGCAGTATCATATGAAGTGATAAGTCAAATAGCTATCATGATTCGCTGGGCAACACCCAACCATGGTGTGCACAGGTCACAATCCAGCTGATAATATGAATGTCAAATCAATCTAACATCAACAAGATGTCTCAACCGGAAATTCAAACATGTTAAATCTAAATATCTATAACTCACAGATCTGGGGTCTTTATCAAACAGATGTTAAATCTGCCACCTGAGTTATCTCAGGATTTTATCTTTGTCAATCTGTTCTCTGTCAATTCAAATCTTTGACCCGCTTTAAATCTTTAAATCTTTGTATCCTTGTTCAGAATTTCACTCAACCTGTCCAGAATTATCATGTCAATATCATCATCTTTTATTCTTTAAAATCTTTATTTGATCTGATTCTGATAACTTGTTCATTCATAAATCATTAAATTCTCAAAGGATCAGTGTATATATATTAATATATATTTATTTTGCTAACATTCTTGTTATTTTATGCGTTGTCCAAACGTTTTATTCACTATATTCGAATTTAGCGAGTGGGTTTTGAATTTAGGAATTAAATTCGAATCATATACATTAAATTCGAGCATGTGGACTATTTCAAATGTATCAAATTCGAATGAGGGGTTAAATTCGAATCCCATTTCGAATTTAGGGTTAAGTTCGAACACCATAACTAAATTCGAAGGCATCATCTAGAATTTATTGGTCAAATTCGAATATATTTTCGAATTTAGCAAAAACTCGAGTTTGTTCCATGCATTTCGAGTTTGTTCATGGCATCTCGAATTTGTTCATATTTTACAACTTTAAATCATACATTTCTAAGTCTAAAATCACTAATATGTTAATTAATAAGCCTAGTTTAGATTCTATTATACATATTCTAATTAATAGCTACACATGCAATATAAATTTCATGTTTCAATGCTTTGGTTTCGGTTTTACCCAGTACCGAACAAAACACACACATATATATTTCGAATTTAAAGTAGTTGTTACCTAAATTCGTTGTAGATTGTTGTTGATTACTACTCTTTGTAACTCCTTGATTAATCTCCAAATTGATTGCAAATTATGGTGAATTTTGATGAAATTATAAGATATTTAGAGAGAGAGAGTAGAGAGAGTAGAGAGAGAGTAATGAGTGTTTAATGAATCCTAAATTACGTTTATATACGTCATCTAGTTATATTTGCAACTTAACCCACTATTACTTTTGTATGATATATCTCTTTCATTTAATTATCTTTAATAATTTATTAAATCATAATTTAAATATTTATATAACTTAATTAAATATTTCATAACTTAATTAAATTACAATTCAATTAATGTAATAAAATTACATTATTGGTTCGATAATCAGATAATTAAATTAGACTAAAGACTAGGTTGTTACAACAAATTGACAGGAATTTGTTGTAAAAATTCACCGTAAGATATTTCAAATTTGCATCTAAGGAAACACTAAAAATGTCAAGATCAAAATCACTACCTAAGATTAACTGGTTTGAATTAATCAGAGTATAAACCAATAACCTTATATTGAATCAAAGTCCAATTAAGAAGTTTGCGGAATAAGACTTAACTGTTTTAAGAAAAGCTTTCAAACGAATAATCACATAAACACAATCAATAATTAAATGTCACTTGTATTGCCAAACTCAATGATTACAATCACCTCTAATCTGCTTGATTAGACGAAGAACACAGATTGTTCTTAGGGTTTTTCAACCTTAGAGGCTTATGAAAACTTAATCAGAAAAGCAATTACAATTTAAAAATAAACTTGTACTTGCAGACTTACAATAGAAAAACCTATTCTATATATATATATCTATATATATATATATATATATATATATATATATATATATATATATATATATATATATATATATATATATATATATATATATATATATATATATATATATATATATATATATATATATATACTGCTTTCTGATTTGTTTCCATGATAAACTCTGATTTCTCTGATAGTAGATATGCTTGAATCTTCGAATATATCTTTTCCTGAATATCAGCACTTTCTGTTTATGGAGCTGTTGAGCAGCTTGAAGTTTATCTGTTGAGCAGCTTGAGTTTGAACACTGGCAGCTTGAACTTTTGAACTAGCAGCTCGAACTTCTTTAACTAACAGCTTGAACTTTGTACTTACATAGAAAATCTACTAACAGTCTGAGAAATCTAACTAACAGCTTGACATACTTAGAATATTTCCCAACAATCTCCCCCTAACTTAAATTCTTTACACAAGACTTTAAGTTTCTATACAAATAAGGAAATAAAACAAAGTAAAACTGTTATATACAAACTAAGGCATCCAAAAACTTACAATTGTGAAAGTTTCTGATTAACTGCCTTCAATAATTCTCTTTTTAATTATTCTCTATCACAGTATATCTTCACTGAGCTCATTTGTATCAACCATGTCCTTGGAAGATTAAAAAATTCAAAATTGAAGAACATGATGGATCCATTTGCAAATCTGAGTCTGTATGTCTTTGATTTTACATACAGATCAACCTGTGCAATCTTCATCTCCTTGGCATCTTCTATATCTTTTCTGATTGACTCTGGATCAAAAATGTTTTTTAAATCTTTTATAGCATGCTTGACCTGTGGAAGTGAAGACCTGACTTGACTCACAGATCCAACATGATGCATTCTGGTAAGCTCATCCCTGGTCATCCCTTGAACTATGTGCATTATACTCTTACATTCTTTCTCAGGACCAGCTTCTCTTCTGACTACAAAATGATATATTAAGTCAATGTCATCCATTGACTTAGCATACCAGTATGTAATAGGAGGTTTTGGGAAGTCATGTTAGTCGAGGGTCTTTTTAATCTCCATCACCTTCTGAAGTTGATGTTCAAACAGCACCCTTTTTACCTGATCAAGCTTTGCTTGAGAGATTGCTTCTGATTGTGGATTAGTAGCAACAGCTTGAACAGGTGGAGAAGGATCACTGACACCAGCTTGACTTGGTTCCTGTTGGCTTTGGACTTGATGAGAGATTTTGGCTATTTTTCGTTTTTCCATCTCCTTATCATGAATCTCTTGCAGCCTCTCTGTAGTCATAGACTGAGCCATCTTCTTTGGAATTCCAACTGAATAGGCAAAATTGATCAAAAACCTTCTGTGCTCTGCCTTTGAATGCCCAGTTGGCATTTTCCTTTTCTTGTCATTCTGTTTAACCACAAACCCTCTTTGGTAATTGTTGGTACACCCTGTGTGACGATAGCAGTCTAAGATGTATTAGCATTTTGTGTAAGTCAACTTACGTAATTTTGAATATTGGATAGTGTTTGACATATGTGATTTTGTGTGTTTGATATTTATTGTTTGTATGATTGATCTTGGTGTAACGTATTACAAGAAGTTCAAACATAAAGTTCAAAGATATATTTAAACATAAGTTAAAACAGAAAATCAAACATAAGCTTGATAGTGAAATTCGAATTTGGTCTAAATTCGAATTTACACATAAGGCAGATTCGAATTTGGTCTAAATTCGAATTTGCACATAAGGCAGATTCGAATTTGTCAAGTGGACAAATTCGAATGGGCCTTGGGCCTGATTCGAATCTGTCCTAAGACAAACTCGAATTGGTTAGTATAATTAACGATTAACTCGAATAATTATGTGACTTTTGCAGAATTTCGGTGTGTGATTAAGCAAAGGCGATCTCGAGTTTACTAATAATCAGAGAGTGTTTTCGGAGAGAATCATCATGTAGGTACGTTATTTGTCGTTCGTATAACATCGTGGTAGTCTCCGTGTTTCGTGCGTGTGATCTTACCGTCAAGCCGCTAACGAGGATTCCGCACTCATTGGACGGTGTCGCATCTATAGATAGATCCGTGAGTTCAAGACCTTACAAGTGGTATCAGAGCTATTGGGGTGTTCTTGGTGTTCTTCGTGTTCATAAGATATATCCTAGGTTTCTTGACGTTTTGGACGGTTAATATCACGATTTTGGAGGTTTTTCGAGCTTATCAAATCAGATTTCGGGAAATACTTTGTTGTAGTTCAAGTTTTTGCCCAAAAGCAGTATTTTTACTTGTAAAAATATTGGTGAAATCTGCAAAACTTGAAAAACTCGAAGTATTAGCCGTTTTTCGAATTTGCGGCACTCGAGTTTAGTAAGGGAGTATTAGGGTTTTCTAAAATTTCGAGTTTGACCAAAATACGCTCCTTTCGAGTTTCCTTAAAGTTTGATTCGAATTTGGCCAATTCGAATTTGCTTGGATTTCGATTTAACACTAAGATCGACTTTGGACATTCGAGTTTAGTTGGGTTTTCGAGTTTAAGTGGACCTTCAAATTTAGTTGGGTTTTCGTGTTTACGTGGACCTTCGAATTTAGTTGGGGTTTCGAGATTAGTGAACCTTCGACTTTGTCATTAATTTCGAGTTTAGCTGAATTTAAAACTTATATTCAAATTTAATTCCAAACAGGTTTAAATTTAATTAGATTCGAATTTACCTAAATTCGAAACAATTAATTTAAATTAATTTCGAATTAAATTAATTAAGTTTGAATTCAAATATATTTGAAACAATGTCAAGTCCGCAGAGGTTTATGGAGATGGATCACGAGGTTGGAAAGACGAATTCACCACCAAAGTTAATGAAAATTGAGGATTATCACTGGTGGAAGGATAGGTTTGCCGACTTCACGAGGTTTAATGATATGCGCATGTGGCTTTGTATCGATGAAGGGTACATTCCACCTACACCTGAGGTTGAAGGACGACAAAAGGTTCTGCCTTATTCAAAGATGAAGGATGACGATAAAAAGGTGTATGAAGCTGAGAACCGTGCAATAGCTATCATTTAAATGGCGTTACCTCAGGAGATCTTACACACCTTTCGTAATCAGAAGACAGTGAAAGAGCTGTGGGATTCGTTAGAGAAACGGTGTGAAGGTGACCCAAGGGTCAGAAAGAATCGAATGGAAATGCTCAAGAAGCAGTTCGCGATCTTCAAAGGCTTGAAGAACGAAAAGTTGGATGAGACTATTACACGATTCTATCATTTGCTAACTGAGTTAGATAGCCACGACGTGGAGTATAGTGAAACGGAAAAGATTAACAAGATTCTGGATGGTTTACCGGCCAAATGGGAGATGTATGTGGCCTTAATAAAGCATGATGAAGACAAGTTCTATACTCTGACTCTAGATAATGTTATCGGAACGCTGAGGGCATATCTCTTTGAGTTGCTGAAGAAGGAAACGGATTATGACCAAGTTCAAGATCCGGCTATGTACTTTGGGAAATCAAAACCTTCAGTGGCAACTGAATTGAAGATCGCTACAGCATTCTTCTCGGGAGAGACATCATCACCGGCTGAAACAGAAGACTCAGTAAGTAGGGCTTTCTTAGGGTTTGCTAGACCAGAAGAAAAGCAGCATCAGGCTACTCTGGCATCGACATCTCAAAGGTATTCAAAGATGCCTATGAGTGCAAAATCGGCTGTAGACCATCTGAATATGTTGGCTTCATTCGTGGCCGCTTACGGCAATTGCGTTCAGGGAAAATTAACGATCCTGCGCTTTGGGATTAGGATTACGATCAGGTAGACCCTGATGATCTTGAAGAGATGGATCTACAATGGCAACTGACCATGGTAACTCAGAGAGTTAAAAGGTTCATCAAAAGAACGAGAATGAATCTGAACGTTAGTAACAATAAGATTGGATTCGATAAGCCAAGGTTAAGTGTTACAACTGTCAGGGGTTAGGACACTTCGCTAGAGAGTGTCAGAGACCAAAAGTAGAGAAATACCAGGGACAGTATCAGAATCAATCGCAAGGTCTGTTATCCAATGCTACATCAGACAGACAGCTAGATGGCACTTATGACTAGAGTACACATCCAGAATCAAATGATAGAGCCTTTATGGCTGAAGTGACTGAGACTGGAAGTGTTGGAGTAGAAGAGACGACAGGGGACAGCAGTCAGAATGAAAGCAGTCCGATGCGGGTAGAAAAGTCAGACGATCAGACAATTCTGGAGTTCGCCGCACAGATGGCCAACGTAGAATCAGATCATGCCAAGGTAAGTATGAACTTTTCTCTTTTTCATGATTTATATGTTTTATGTACTACATCTAATGATAGGTTAAATTTAGTACTAGAATCACATCAAACCATATATGCTCAAATGAATTGTTAAAATCAGATAATGCTAGCCTGGTAGATATAAAGCAAGATCTTAGGGATAAGCTTAAGGCTGATGCACAGGATGTTATAGTTCTAAAGGACAAACTGAGCGAACAGTGTGTTAGGTTAGAACTAATGTATGAACATGTTGAGGCATTAACCAAGGAGCTTAAATCCAAAGAAGTAGAGCTAGCCGAGTCTAAGGTAAAGGTAGCTGAGGTCAACAGTAAACTTGAAAAGTTTAGGAACTCATCTCTTAACCTAGGGAAAATCTTAGATGCACAGCGTCAGTCTAAGAAGCCTGTAGGTCTAGGATATCATGAGAGTCCTCCACCTTTCAATGATAATTATGTACCTCAACCTCAGGAGAAAACTGAGAAATCAGTTGAATCAGAGGAAATACGGAACCAGTGTCTGAAATTACAAAGGAAAATGAAACTAAGGTGATTGCTAATAATATTAAGATTAAGAAAGTTAAATTTGTGCCACCCTCTAGTGATAAACCTGTAGGACAACACAAAATTGACTTTAATGATTAGGAGGAAGAACCAGTTGCTATAGTTGAACCAAAAGAACCAGACACTAGTGAGACACATTAGTCAAAGGGCACACACAAAAAGTCAATTGACAAAATGTCTTGCTTTAGATGTCACGAAAGGGGGCATGTTGCTTCTAGCTGTCCGCATAGGAAAGTAGATAATACACCTAAGACTGGAAAGCCGGAACAACTTAAGCCTTCTCAATGTGTTGCAAGCACAAGTAGTTTTCAGAATACCGAGAAAACTGTGCAAGCTGCACCAAAATCTGCTGTGAAACAAATGCATGTGTCAGGTCGACCAAAAGAAGTGATTCGGACTCATTCACCAAATAGAGTCATTAGTCAATCTAGGTCAGGACCGTAACAGAATTATAGGAGTACCACACCTAGCAGAGCTTACACTCCGGTTAGGTCACATACCCCTGTAAGACATCAAACACTAGGTAGAGCTAAGGGATATCAGTCTGAAATGCATTATAATTGTAACTATTCAAGGGCTCCACAGCAAATGCCTACACAAAGGCCGAGAGTGAACTTAAATCACTCTGCACCACAACATACTCCAATTCAAAGACCCAAGTCACCTGAAAGGAGAGATGGGTATTTGAAAGAGTTGAAGTATGTTGATGAGAATGGTATTACCAAGTCAGTTATGGCTTGGGTTCCCCGTGATAACTAACCTATTTTCTTTCATGTGCAGGAGATAACTACAGGACCAAACAACAAATGGTTCGTCGACAGTGGTTGCTCCAGGCACATGACAGGGGAGAGAAGTCTTCTTGCAGACTTCAAGGGAGGGAATTGGGGATTTGTATCATTCGCTTGCAATAAAGGAGGGAATATCACTGTACTGGAGTGGTCACTAATGGGACTATCAAATTGGATCAGGTTTATCACGTTGATAAACTGGTTCAATCTCATTAGTGTATCTCAAATCTGTGATAAGAACTCAGTACTGTTCACTGATACTGAGGCATTAGTGCTGAAACCAGGGTTCAAAGTACCTGAAGAGTGGATACTAATGAGGGCTCCAAGGAAGAATGACCTGTACATGCTCGACATGAACAAGTCGGAATCTTCAATGGGACCAATTTGTCTGTTATCTAAAGCGTCAGAGACTGAGTCGGTTTTATGGCACAGACATATGGCACACTTGCACCTAAGGAAAATGAACTACATCACGAAAAATGGATTGGTGCAAGGTGTTCCCATGAAAAGTTTTCAGTTCAAGGATAAGTGTCTACCGTGCAAGAAAGGAAAACAACAATAGAAGGCACACAAGTCCAAGACTCAGAACTCGGTCGCTACCACATTCGATTTGTTGCATATGGACCTCTTCGGACCGATCAACAAAAGGAGTATAGGTGGTAGTTGGTACTGTTTAGTTATTCTTGACGATTACTCACGTTTTTCTTGGGTTTTCTTTTTAGGTACAAAGGACGAGACGGCTGCAAAGCTCATCGGGCTCTTAGACCAAGTGGAAAATTCTTACGGAAAGAGGCTTAAAAGAATTAGATGTGATAACGGAACAGAATTTAAAAACACTGTTATTGGTGTATATTGCCTATTAAAGGGCATAGTTCATCAATTTAGTGCACCTAAAGAGCCACCACAAAATGGGGTGGCCGAACGGAAAAACAGGACATTGATTGAGGCAGCAAGGACCATGCTTTCGGATTCAAAGCTTCCTACCATGTTTTGGGGGGAGGCGGTGAATACCGCGTGCCATGTTTTAAACCGGGTCCTTACTGTCAAATCATTGAACAAAACCTGTTATGAAGTTTTGAATTAATGGCCACCAAATTTAAATTGCTTCGAACCTTTTGGGGTACCGTGTACATTAATGAAAACAAAACATCAACCTAAGTTTCTTGAAAAGGCTGACAAAGGATACTTCCTAGGCTATGTGCCGAACTCACCAAACAAACAGGTTTTTAACAAATCTAATGGTACAGTAGAGATTGTGTATAACATTGATGTCACAAGTTATACACATGAACCCCAAACTGGTCCGGAATGGATATTTGATTATGACAAATTGTTTGAGTCATTTAACATTCCTTTGGATGGAAATGCAGGTACAATCGAACAGGACTTGTTGTCATTAAACTTGAATGACGATGGTCAATGTTTTCCGAGGACCGCCGTTCAATCAACATCTGAGCCTACATCAACTGAAGATAGATCTCCGGAACAAAATGATTCTGAAATGCCTACAGTCGAAAATCAGACAACAAATTCTAACACTGAAGACAGTGTCCATGAGGAAGAAAATGTGGAGTCTAAAGTCGTACCCCCTTTAGGAGAGATAGGATCAAATTTAGGAGACAATCTTAGGGTTGACGAGATAGAGACATCTAGGATTAATAAAAATCATCCTATTTAGAGTATCATAGGAAATCCTAGTGCTGGTGTGAGGACTAGGAGTAGTTTGAATAACAACACAGTGTTGTTGTCGATGATCAATGACTCCGAGGCCTTTCATACTTGCCTCTACTCATGTTTCATCTCGCAAGTAGAGCCGAAAAATGTGCAAATGTCACTAAAAGACAACTCTTGGGTTGAAGCGATGCAGGAAGAACTATCACAGTTTAGGAAACTAGAAGTGTGGGAGTTAGTTCCGTTACGTCGAGGAGAAATAGCAATAGGAACCAAATGGGTTTTTAAGTGCAAAAGAGATGATCGGGGTATAGTCACTCGCAACAAAGCAAGACTGGTGGTAAAGGGTTTCAACCAAGAGGAAGGAATCGATTACAATGAAGTGTTCACGCCAGTAGCAAGGCTTGAAGTAATCCGATTGTTTCTGGCTTTTGCTTCCTTCAAGGGTTTTAAAGTCTATCAACTAGATGTTAAGAGTGCTTTCCTTTATGGGAAAGTGAAGTAACTGGTTTATGTGGAACAGCCGAATGGGTTTACAGATCTGAAATATCCAGACAGAGGATATCGGTTAGATAAGGCTTTGTATGGATTACATCAAGCACCGAGGGCGTGGTACGAGACTCTATCCAACCATCTTTTAGACAACGGGTTTGAAAGGGGGAGAATAGATAGTACGCTGTTCGTGAAGCGAAAAGGGGAACATTTCATTTTGGTACAAGTGTACGTCAATGATATCATCTTTGGATCATCAGACGAGCAGATGTGCAAAGACTTTGAGAAGGTGATGAAGTCAAAGTTTGAGATGAGTGTGATGGGTGAGTTAAACTTCTTTCTGGGTTTGCAAGTTGAACAGAGGAAGGAGGGCATGTTTATTCATCAGACGAAGTATGTCTACGACATATTAGAGCGCTTCGGGATGGAAGGAACAAAGCTGACAGCTCATTTCAGCACGCCGATTCAAGTGAATCACAATCTCGGACCGAGTACAGAAAGTGATACCGATGTGGATCCGACGTTATATCGGGCCATGATTGGGTCACTCATGTATTTAACTGCTTCAAGACCTGATATAATGTTTGCTGTCTGTATTTGTGCTAGGTTTCAAGTTAATCCGAAAGATATGCACATGAAAGCTGTGAAGCGGATTCTACGATACCTCAAGTCGAAACCGAAGCTGGGACTTTGGTATCACGCGGAGGGCGATCTGGAATTGGAAGCGTTCACGGATTCAGACTACGGAGGATGCAGCTTGACGCGCAAGTCAACAACTAGAGGTTGTCAGTTCCTAGGAGGGAGACTCGTTTCCTGGCAATGCAAGAAACAGACTTCGTTAGTCGTGTCAATGTGCGAGGCCGAATATGTTGTTGCTGGTAGTTGCTGTTCACAGGTTCTGTGGATACAACAACAATTGCGGGATTACAGTTTGACTTATACTCATACTCCTATTAGGGTAGATAACCAGTCAACAATTGATATAACAAATAATCCAGTTAAACATAATAAAACCAAGCGCATAGACATAAGACACCATTTTATGCGTGATTGTGCTGAAAAGGACTTAATCAAGCTGGTAAAAGTGGCAACGGATGATAATAATGCAGATTTATTTACCAAATTTTTTGATGAGTCACGTTTTGAGTATTTGATTCAACTAAACGGAATGCGTAATCAAGAGTAAGTTGACCTTAGTAGAGTTTTATTTCTTTTTATAGAAGTAGCTTTTCTTTCATTTTATAGTAAGTTTAGTAGCTTAGGATTGCTTCCTTTTATAGTAAGTTAGTAGGTTACTTTATTTTCTTACTCTTATTTTTGAAAAACAAAAGAAAAAAGAGAGAAAACCATAAAAAGTTAAAAAAAAAAAGAGAATATCAGAAAATGAGTTAAGTCATAGATACATAGGTTCAAAATGACGAAAATTAGCACAGTTAATACAAGCTCTAAGTGTTTTTGCTTTCACACATAATGCAGCTAAAATCCTAAGTGTTTTACATTATCCAGTTTGATATGTTGGTAGACATAATACATATAGGGAGTCTCAAGGCTAATAAAATATTCAAGAAAAAGTTGGACGTGTCACTAACTTAGATGTATGACCAATTGGTCTTAATTTTTATGTTAGAGACATAAAGACATTGATTCTAAATGAGGTATGCAAACTTTCTGGGGATGTACAGAAACATCAAATACATCTTAAAGAAATGGAAAGAATAGAAAAATCATACTGAGTTAAGAGTCAAAACAAGTAACTCTGTTGTACGTAAGTACAGACCTGTTGCCTCTGGTTTGACTCGAGTTAGCAAGATAAGTCGTTTTGTTGTATGTCGGTACAGAACTGTCACCTCTGTCTTGCTAGCTTTAATAATAAACCTTAAGACAAACTAAGACACTTTGTTGTATGTAAATACAGACCTGTGTCCAACGTTTGCCTTTTAAAGAAAGTTTGCAATACCAAAAAGTTATAATCATTGTGTGTATGCGTTGATCATAAAGTATGTCTAAGTATGAGTCACGTAAGATAATTTCTTGATAAATAAAAAGGCCAAAGGATATTCCGAAGTGTAACATGTTTAAAGGGAAAATAATACCAACAATTGGCTAGAAATGTATGTCACGACAAACAAAAATTCCTAAGTGTGAAAGTTTGAATACTGAAAGTGCGTTTTTGACTCCGCTATCTGATTGAACTTTTTTGTTGACTATACTCGTCAAAAATATTCTATTAAATGTTAAGTATAGGTTGTAAATTTCTAATTTAAGATAGATTAGTCTAAGTTTAAATTTTTGTTCAAAATTTTAATTTTACCTTATTAAATTAATTTAATTTATTTTATTTTTACTTCATTTTTGTTTAAATTTTAAATTTTAAATTTATTTAGTAAAAGGGTCAAAGTTACTGAGGGTGCATTCTGAGTTGAATAAAATAAACACCGCGTGAAAATCTTGTGTTTAGGGTAAATGATTTTGCATAGTTTATTCCGTTACACGAAAAAGTTGGAAAAGTTGAATTTAATTCAAAGGTTTTCAAAAATTTTCAAAATTTTCAAGTTAAATTCGAGCTTAAGCCAAAATCGAATGTATATTCGAATTTGGCAGTGACTTCAAGTTTGGCAGTAAATTCGAAATAGGTAACAAACTCGAAGGTGGTTAGTATAAATAGGTCAACAGTGACATTCATTATTCACCTACCTTCGACTTTAGTGCTTCCAGTTTATCCAGAGAGATTTCGAATTTAGTGCTTCGACTTTGCCGACTTCGAGTTTTTCACTATTTGTCGAGTTTTTGTCCGTTTGTGTTCGAGAATCGTAACAAATCTAGGTATAATCAACTTCATTGTACAAGATTTAGGATGTCTTAGACTCAATTTGAGCCAAAATCAACCGATTTTGAGGTTTTAATGGTGTGAAATTTGTATTTCAAAATAACTAAGTTTGAACCGGTGAAACATAAAACTAGTGACAAATATCTTTGATTAGAACCTGTTAGGGCTAATGAATGTAATTTTCTAAGTCTAAAATGGTTAAAATCTTGGAGTTTTGTTGTTTAACATACCGACATCTTCGAGTTTGTTCATGGCTTCGAATTTGATCGTGGCTTCGAGTTTGTCACTAAACTCGAAGAAGCCAATAAACTCGAAATGAGGGTTGTTCCGAATTTGTTATTCGAATTTACCATTAAAATTGAAATATTTGCTTAAAATTTAAATAAAACTTGTAGAAATTCATATGTATTAGATTTTGAACTTACATAAGTTCAAAATAAAACAAATTTGAATTTAAACAAGTTTATTTTGATTATTGATCATTCTAATATATTATAGACTTATTGTGCAGATATGGCAGATAGAGTGTTTGTTCAAAAGCACAATATGGTCATTTCTCCGGACCGTGAGCTGCCTGAAGCTCAGGCATTCCGCCAGATGGTGGATTTTTTGGCCGCTTTGAGGGTTTCTTATGCCCTTTCTCATAACGTTCAGATAGTGCTGCCATATGTTCGTGAATTTTGGGACCATCTGCAGGTCGATTGTACAGTTACTCCGACTGTATTAAGGACCAGTATAGCGGGAGAGCCCCTTATGTTCTCAGCTGATGTGTTACGCAGAGTGTTGCAGTTGGGTTCTTCAGAGCAAGAAGCTGGGCCGATAGACTTTCCATTAGCTGTTAGGCAAGCTGCGTTCATAAGAATGGGTTAAAGCCTGGATGTGGCTAAGTCATCATATATGAAGAGCGGTTTAATCGGGCAGTGGAGATATCTTGCACACGTCTTCATGGTGTGCTTTGCTCTGAAGAAAGCAGCATTTGATTATATTGTGTCGAAGATTTAGTCGGGAATGATTGCGTTAGTCTACAATCAAAGGTTCAACTATTCGGAAATGTTCTTTGCGGAGTTTGTTCATCAGATAACAGCTCCAGCAAGAGAAAGATTTTTCTTGTACCCGCGGTTCGTGATGATGTTGATCCGACATTTTCTGCCGAATCTGCCGCAATTACCTGAGATTCAAAGTGTTGCTGTAATTGACAAAAGAATATTTGCAGATTGCCAAGCACACAGAGGTGCATTGGCTAGACCAGTGGAGGCATCACTTTTTGGTGCAGTGGTTAATCCGGATTTTCAAGCCCCTGAAGGTGCCAACTGGGCCGGGGAAGTTCAAATTCCGCAGCAGCCGCAACAACAACAGCAACAGCAACAGCCGAGGCCTCAGCAACAACAAAGGAGGAGGCAAAGACCATCAGTCAGACAGACTCAGACCACTAATCCTTCAACAAGCCGAGTGCAAGAGCCAGAAGAAGCTGGTCCTTCAAGTGTAGCCCCCGTATTTTATCCACGGGTGGAAACATTGGAAGAAATATGGGCACAAGGACCTCATGCAAATGAAGAGATCACGTCTGAGCTCGTTGGGAATATTTTGGAACCTCCAACTGGGTAAGACGATATTTTTCGACGGATAGAGGATTATATGCCTGAGGAAGCAGGTCAAGATGTGACAACTTCTGAATCTGAATCAGAAGAAGTAGAAGAGATAGAGATTGAGGCACCAACCACAGCGACAGAACATCCGTCTATTCGCATAGGCACATATGGATCAAGAATGGTAGTGATTGATGAAGAAGCAGGAAAGAGAAGAGCATTGATGGATTCAGATGCAGATGACTCGGATTTCAAGGCTGAAGATACTACTCCTTTGGTGCCTAGGCATAGGGCCAAAAGGCATCATTTTATGCAGGGAGCTTCATCGGCCTCTACTTCTGAGCCAGAAATTCCAACAGCTCAGCCATCACCTCAAACATCCATTCCTCCACCACCATCACCTGTTCAAACATCCATTCCATCACCAATCGTTCCGACACCCATCCAATCCATTCCATCCACCTCATCCACCTTCATCGACAATCAACGATTTTCTGAGCTCAGAAGCAAGGTTGATTTCCAACAAGTCCAAATCTTTCAGCTCACTAAAGCCATCAGTGAGATACAGCGCATAATGCAAATATTGACAAAGAGAATGCAGAGTTGAAGACATTTGCTGGAAAGATTGAACAAGCGAATCTTGAGCTGAAAACGTTTGTTTCAGATCAGGCTACAGAAATTCGCACAATGAGGGCCCTTATTGAGCAATTAATGCAAAATCTAAAGGCTCAGGGGGAGACAAGTTGTAGGGATTCTGAGGAGCTGAGAAGGGGAGATGATGATGAAGGCGATGATCCCAATGCACCGAAAGAGAGTGAGCCAGTAGATTTTCCTCCTGCTCAACATGCTGAACTTCAGGGGGAGCGAAGTCAAACTAGTGTTGAAGGTGAAGGAGATCAGGTTGGTTCCTCAAGGACTTTCGAGAGCGATATGATAGACGCGCTGAAAGATATCGAGGAAGAAGTAATGGAGTTTGATTTTGAGGAAGAAATGGAGGAATTGGAGGAAGGTGAATTCGTACCAGAAGATATAGTTGATTGGAAGTCTGATGAGCAAGTCGTGGAAGATGAAGATGACAACGTAGATGAAATAATCATTCATTTACAACCTATCACAGAACTATATGTGCAAAACGATCAAAATGTAATCGATATAGATGAAATTAAATTGGCCTCTGTGAACGATTCAGAACTGGAGGAAGCTGAAAAAGAGCCAAGCAGAGCTGAACTGTTAAACCTTTGGTTCTGTAAGGAAGAAAAGAAAGCAGAGCCAAAGATGAAGAAGAAGATGAGAATTCCAGGGGCAGAAAATCTCTCAGGAGGAATTATCAGCTGGTTCTTTGACTGAGAACTGCAGCTATTCATTCTAAAGAGGAGAGATGGACTCCAGTACCTGAGGCGTATGCTTAAAGTGTTTAATACATTACCGAAGGTAGAAGTGAAGGAGTTAGCATGGAAAGAATTGATCAATATCGGTGAGGACCCGTATACTGAGGTTATAGCTAAGTTAATTAGAAAAGAGGGCCGATCTGGAAAGTTCGAAAGACTGAAGCCGTGGATGGGAAAAAGAGTAGAGGATGAATCAAGGATAGATCCTCATACGGGAAGGCCATGGGCCAGAATGGTTTACAAACCCGTCAAGTGTTTGAAAAGGGTGCCTATGAAATCGATGCCACAGAATATTTTAAGTAACATGAAATGGTGGTATGTCGATAATGAAGCGGCTGAAGCAGTCATGGAAGATACAGAAGACAAAGTTATTTTGTGAGTGTATGATCCGTTACACCTTATAAATCTGTCAAAGGACGACCTAAAGAAGCTGCATGATCAACCTATCTTCTTTCATGAAGGATGGAGGTCTGACGCCAGGAAGTACTAGAAGGTAGTAAAAGTATGTATAGATGCAGGACTATATGCAGGTCCCAGTCTATATGGTTCTAGTACTTAATCAAAATGTAAATAGTTAGAAGCTATCGTCAAGGGGGAGTCTGTTGGTACACCCTATGTGACGATAGCAGTCTAAGATGTATTAGCATTTTGTGTAAGTCAACTTACGTAATATTGAATATTAGCTAGTGTTTGACATATGTGATTTTGTGTGTTTGATATTTATTGTTTGTATGTTTAAACTTGGTGTAACGTATTACAAGAAGTTCAAACATAAAGTTCAAAGATATATTCAAACATAAGTTAAAACAGAAAATCAAACATATGCTTGATAGTGAAATTCGAATTTGGTCTAAATTCAAATTTACACGTAAGGCAGATTCGAATTTGGTCTAAATTCGAATTTGCACATAAGGCAGATTCGAATTTGTCAAGTGGACAAATTCGAATGGGCCTTGGGCCTGATTCAAATCTGTCCTAAGACAAACTCGAATTGGTGAGTATAATTAAGGATTAACTCGAATAATTATGTGACTTTTGCAGAATTTCAGTGTGTGATTAAGCAAAGGCGATCTCGAGTAGACTAGTAATCAGAGAGTGTTTTCGGAGAGAATCATCGTGTAGGTACATTCGTTATCGTTCGTATAACATCGTGGTAGTCTCCGTGTTTCGTGCGTGTGATCTTACCGTCAAGCAGCTAACGAGGATTCCGCACTCGTTGGACGATGTCGCGTCTAGATAGATCCGTGAGTTCAAGACCTTACAGTAATCACCTAAGGTTTCATCATCTTGCATTGGAGCATGGGTTTACTGGTCCAGAAGTTCATCCTGTTCTTCTGCTAATTGTCTGGAAAATTCAGCATCATGAGCAACCTGGGCATCTATAGATGAAAATTTGTGGTTTGGAGATTCTATGAGGATGCCCTTTCCCTTATCCTTGGTTGCAGATGTTGTAGCTTGGACTGTACTGACAGGAGGTTGACTGCCTTCTCGGATAATAACTCCTGATGTTCTTATGGGAGCAGCTTGAGTTTTAGGCTAACAACTTGAGTAGTTGTTGGGACTGTTAGCCTAGAACTTGGACTGTTGGAGTAGGAGTTGGAGCTGCTTGGACTGAACTAGGGATATCCTAATTCTCCTCCTTTTTGGATGCATTGGTTTGGTCAGGAGGACCTACAACCTTTGCCATTAGGGTTCGAATCATCTTCTCAAGTTAAATGATCTTATTTCCACAGATGGTGAACCCCTAATGAAAATAATCCATTCTCTGATTTTGAGCTGCTATTGTCTGTTGAAGTGCTCTGATTTGTGCCCCCTGTGCAGCAATAATGGACTGATAATATTCCAATACTGCCACAACAGGTTTCAGCTGAGGATCCGTTAAAATCATAAGTTGCAGACTAGCCTCAAGATCAGCAAAAGAGTGTGGTGTTTGTGATCTATCACTGGCAGGTATTCCAGAAGTAGAAACCTTTAGGCCCCTCTATTCTTGGTTCTGAGGACTTCCAGAAGGTGCTTGCACACCCTCTGTTGCCATGGGTGTGGTCTTAATGATGTTGACACTGTCCTGTGCCTCTTGTGCAGAAACAGCAGTAGTGTCAGCCACATAACCCATATGGACATCCTCTGTTGGGATGTCCACCTCCAAATTGAGGATGGGAGTGTCCTCAGTGGGTGCCCTTTGGATATTCAGTGCAGGAGTGTCCTCCTGCACAGGGACATATGGCTCTTGTATTTGGGCTGAGGAGGAAGGAGCTCATGAAACCCTTTTTCTTTTGTATAGTAGGAGTGGGGATGTGGGTTTGACAGAAGGATCAGATGGAATATTTGTATCATGAGGAATGGGTTGGGGTCCTGGGGGTGAAGCAGTGATGTCAGGCTGAGCCTGCTCAGGACCCTCTCCTCTGTTTAGTGGATTGATGCCCAACATTGCAGAAGGTAATGAGACATCTACACTCAAAAAATTGGCACTTGATTTTAAAAGACGTTTCAAAGTTGGTAAAGAGTGCCTATGGGAAACATGAATCCTTTTATGTACATTGAAATTACTGCAAGTTCTTGCATTAACTTCAGCCAAAAATCTAGGATACATAAAAAATTTCCCATGCTTTAGGGCATGATGCCTTAACATACCCTGAAAAATCATACCCTGAAAAATCATATTGGAAAAATTCGAAATGGGCCTCGGGCCTGGTTCGAGTTTGTCCTGAGACAAACTCGAAATGGTCAGTATAATTAAGGATTAACTCGAATAATTATCAGACTATTGCAGAATTCTGGAGAGTAATTAAGCAAAAGCGATCTCGAGTTTATCAGGAGTCAGAGAGTGTTTTCGGAGAGAATCATCGGGTAGGTACTTTCGTCGTCGTTCGTATAACGCAGTGGTAGTCTCCGGAGTGTCAAGTCGCTAACGAGGATTCCCCACTCGTTGGTGTGTGTCGCGTCTAGATAGATCCGTGAGTTCAAGACCTTACAAGTGGTATCAGAGCCTACCGGGTGTTCTTGTTGTTCTTCGTGTTCATAAGCATACATCCTAGGTTTCTTGACGTTTTTGGACGGTTAATATCACGATTTTTGAGGTTTTTCGAGCTTAACAAATCAGATTTCGGGAAATACTTTGTTGTAGTTCAAGTTTTTGACCAAAATCAGTATTTTTACTTGTAAAAATATTGATTTAATCTGAAAAACTTGAAAAACTAGAAGTATTAGCTGTTTTTCGAATTTGCGGCGCTCGAGTTTAGTAAGGGGTTATTAGGGTTTACAAGAATTTCGAGTTTGACGAAAATACGCTCCTTTCGAGTTTCCTTAAAGTTTGCTTCGAATTTGGCCAGTTCGAATTTGCTTTGGGTTTCGACTTTACACTAAAGTCGACTTAGGGTTCTCGAGTTTAGTGGAACTTCGAACTTAGTTGGAGTTTCGAGTTTAGTGGAACATCGAATTTATTTGGGGTTTCGAGATTAGTGGACTTTCGACTTTGTCATTAATTTCGAGCTTAGCTGGATTTAAAACTTAATTCGAATTTAATCCCAAATAGGTATAAATTTAATTACATTCGAATTTGCCCAAATTCGAAAGAATTAATATAAATTAATTTCGAATTAAATTAATTAAGTTTGAATTCAACTATATTTGAAACAATGTAAAGTCTGCAGAGGTTTATGGAGATGGATCATGAGGTTGGCAAGGCGAATTCACCACCGAAGTTAATGAAAATTGAGGACTATTACTGGTGGA
The DNA here is from genome assembly GCA_020465985.1 of Centrapalus pauciflorus. NCBI lineage: Eukaryota > Viridiplantae > Streptophyta > Magnoliopsida > Asterales > Asteraceae > Centrapalus > Centrapalus pauciflorus. Next base: position 37,440 of record JAANYP010004719.1, read on the forward strand.
AGGATAGGTTGGCCGACTTCACGAGGTTTAATGATAAGCGCATGTGGCTTTGTATGGATGAAGGGAACATTCCACCTACAGCTGAGGTTGAAGGACGACAAAAGGTTGTGCCTTATTCAAAAATGAAGGATGACGATAAAAAGGTGTATGAAGCTGAGAACCGTGCAATAGTTATCATTCGAATGGCATTACCGCAGGAGATCTTACACACCTTCCGTGATCAGAAGACAACAAAAGAGCTGTGGGATGCGTTAGAGAAACGGTGTGAAGGTAACCCGAGGGTAAGAAAGAATCGAATGGAAATGCTCAAGCAGCAGTTTGCGATCTTCAAAGCTTTGAAGAACAAAAAGCTGGATGAGACTATTACACGATTCTATCATTTGCTAACTGAGTTAGATAGCCACGACGTGGAGTATAGTGAAACGGAAAAGATTAACAAGATTCTGAATGCTTTACCGGCCAAATGGGAGATGTATGTGGCCTTAATAAAGCATGATGAAGACAAATTCTATACTCTGACTCTAGATAAGGTTATCGGAAAGCTGAGGGCATATCACTTTGAGCTGCTAAAGAAGGAAACGGATTATGATCAAGTTCAAGATCCGGCTATGTGCTTTGGGAAATCAAAACCTTCAGTGGCAACTGAATTGAAGACCGCTACAGCATTCTTCTCGGGAGAAACATCGTCACCGACTGAAACAGAAGACTCAGTGAGTAGGGCTTTCTTAGGGTTTTCTCGCCCAGAAGAAAAGCAGTATCAGGCTACCCCGGCATCTACATCTCAAGGGTATTCATAGATGCCAATGAGCGCAAAATCTGCAGAAGACGATCTGAATTTGTTGGCTTCCTTTGTGGCCTCTTACGGCAATTGCGTTCAGGGCAAAATCAACGATCCTGCACTTTGGGATGATGATTACGATCAGGTAGATCCTGATGATCTGGAAGAGATGGATCTGCAATGGCAATTGGCCATGGTAACTCAGAGAGTTAAAAGGTTCATCAAAAGAACGGGAAGGAATCTAAACGTTAGTAACAATAAGATTGGATTTAATAAGTCCAAGGTTAAGTGTTACAACTGTCAGGGGTTAGGACACTTCGCTAGGGAGTGTCAGAGACCAAAAGTAGAGAACTACCAGGGACAATATCAGAATCAATCGCAAGGGAGATATCAACCGAGTAGTTCAACCAGTCAAGCGAATATAGCTGGTCTGTTATCGAATGTTACATCAAACAAACAGTTAGATGGAACTTATGACTGGAGTACACATCCAGAATCGAATGCTAGAGCCTTTATGGCTGAAGTGACTGAGACTGGAAGTGATGGGGCAGAGGAAATCACAGGGGACAGCAGTCAGAATGAAAGCAGTCCGATGTGGGTAGAAAAGTCAGTTGATCAGACAATTCTGGAGTTTGCCGCACAGATGGCCAACGTGGAATCAGATCATGCCAAGGTAACTCTAAACTTTTCTCTTTTCCATGATTTATGTGCTTTATGTGCTACATCTAACGATAGGTTAAATTTAGTACTAGAATCGCATCAAACCAAATCTGCTCAAAATGAATTGTTAAAATCAGATAATGCTAGCCTAGTAGACATAAAGCAAGATCTTAGGGATAAGCTTAAGGCTGATGCACAAGATGTTGTAGTTCTAAAGGACAAACTGAGCGAACAGTGTGTTAGGTTAGAACTAATGTATGAACATGTTGAGGCATTAACCAAGGAGCTAAAATCCAAAGACGTAGAGCTAGCCGAGTCTAAGGTAAAGGTAGCAGAGGCCAATAGTAAACTTGAAAAGTTTAGGAACTCAACTCTTAACCTAGGGAAAATCTTAGATGCACAGCGTCAGTCTAAGAAGCCTGTAGGTCTAGGATATCATAAGATTCCTCATCCTTTCAATGATAACTATGTACCTCAACCTCAGGAGAAAACTGAGAAATCAGTTGAATCAGAAGAAATACTGGAACCAGTGTCTGAGATTACAAAGGAAAATGAAACTAAGGTGACAGAAAATAATATCAAGATTAAGAAAGTTAAAATTGTGCCATCCTCTAGTGATAAACCAGTAGGACAACACAGAATTGACTTTAATGATCAGGAGGATGAACCAGTCGCTATAGTTGAAACAAAAGAACCAGACACTAGTGACACACATAAGTCAAAGGGCACTGATAAAAAGTCAATTAACAAAATGTCTTGCTTTAGATGTCACGAAAGGGGCCATGTTGCGTCTAGCTGTCCACATAGGAAATAGATAATACACCTAAACCTGGAAAGCCGGAACAACACAACCCTTCGCCAAGTGTAGCGAGCACTAGTAGTTCTCAGAATACCGAGAAAACTGTGCAAGCTGCACCAAAATATGCTGTGAAACAAATGCCTGTGTCAGGTCGACCAAAAGAAGTGATTAGGACTAATTCACCAAATAGAGTCGTTAATCAATCTAGGTCAGGACCGCAACAGAATTATAGGAGTACTCCACCTAGCAGAGCTTACACTCCGGTTAGGTCACACACTCCTGTAAGACAGCAAACACCAGGTAGAGCTCAGACATATCAGTCAGAAATGCATTATAATCAATATTATTCAAGAGCTCCACAGCAAATGCCTACATATAGGCCGAGAGTGAACTTAAATCACTCTGCACCACAACAGACTCCAATTCAAAAACCCAAGTCGCCTGAACGGAGAGATGCGTAGTTGAAAGAGTTTAAGTATGTGGACGAGAATGGTATTACCAAGTCAGTTATGGCTTGCGTTCCCCGTGATAACTAACCTATTTTCTTTCATGTGCAGGAGATAACTAAAGGTCCAAACAACAAATGGTTCGTCGACAGTGGTTGCTCCAAGCACATGACAGGGGAAAGAAGTCTACTCGCAGACTTCAAGGGAGGGAGTCGGGGGTTTGTATCATTCGCTGGCAATAAAGGAGGGAATATCACTGGTACTGGAGTGGTCACTAATGGGACTATCAAATTGGATCAAGTTTATCACGTTGATAAAGTACTGGTTCACAATCTCATTAGTGTTTCTCAAATCTGTGATAAGAAGAACTCAGTACTTTTCACCGATACTGAGGCGTTAGTGCTAAAACCGGGGTTCAAAGTACCTGAAGAGTGGATACTGATGAGGGCTCAAAGGAAGAATGATCTGTACATGCTCGACATGAACAAGCCGGAATCTTCAATGGGACCAATTTGTCTGTTATCTAAAGCGTCAGAGACTAAGTCGGTTTTATGGCATAGACGCATGGCACACTTGCACCTGAGAAAGATGAACTACATTACGAAAAATGGATTGGTGCAAGGTGTTCCGATGAAGAGTTTTCAGTTCGAGGATAAGTGTCTACCGTGCAAGAAAGGAAAACAACACAAGAAGGCACACAAGTCCAAGACTCAGAACTCCATCGCTGCCACATTCGATTTGTTGCATATGGACCTCTTCGGACCAATCAACAAAAGGAGTATAGGTGGTAGTTGGTTCTATTTAGTTATTACTGACGATTACTCACGTTTTTCTTGGGTTTTCTTTTTAGGTACAAAGGACGAGACGGCTGCCAAGCTCATCGGGTTCTTAGACCAAGTGGAAAATTCTTACGGAACGAGGGTTAAACGCATTTGAAGTGATAACGGAACAGAGTTTAAAAACACAGTAATTGGTGTATATTGCCTATCAAAGGGCATAGTGCATCAATTTAGGGCACCTTATGAGCCACAACAAAATGGGGTGGCCGAACGGAAAAACATGATATTGATTTAGGCAGCAAGGACCATGATATCGGATTCAAAGCTTCCTACCATGTTTTGGGGGAAGGCAGTGAATACCGCGTGCCATTTTTTAAACCGGGTCCTTACTGTCAAATCTTTGAACAAAACCTGTTACGAGGTTTTGAATAAAAGACCACCTAATTTAACTGGCTTCGAACCTTTTGGGGTACCATGTACTTTAATGAAAACAAAACATCAACATAAGTTTGGTGAAAAGGCTGACGAAGGATACTTCCTAGGTTATGTGCCGAACTCACCAAACAAACGGGTTTTTAAAAAATCTAATGGTACAGTAGAGATTGTGTATAACATAGATGTCACAAGTTATACACATGAACCCCAAACTGGTCCGGAATGGATATTTGATTATGACAAATTGTTTGAGTCATTTAACATTCCTTTGGATGGAAATTCATGTACAATTGAACAGAACTTGTCGTCATTAAACTTGAATGACGAGGGTCAAAGTTTTCCGAGGACCGCCGTTCCATCAACATCCGAGCCTACATCAACTGAAGATGGATCTCCGGAACAAAATGATTCTGAAGTGCCTACAGTCGAAAATCAGACAACAAATTCTAACTCTGAAGACAGTGTCCATGAGGAAGAAAGTGTGGACTCTGAAGTCGCACCCCTGTTAGGAGAGATAGGATCAAATTCGGGAGATAATCTGAGAGTTGATGAGATAGAGACATCTAGGATCAAAAAGAATCATCCTATTGAAAGTATCATAGGAAGTCCTAATGCTGGTGTAAGGACTAGGAGTAGTTTAAATAACAACACAGTGTTGTTGTCGATGATAAATGACTCCGAGGCCTTTCATACCTGCCTCTATTCATGCTTTATCTCGCAAGTAGAGACAAAAAATGTGCAAATGGCACTAAAAGACAACTCTTGGGTTGAAGCGATGCAGGAAGAACTGTCACAGTTTAGGAAACTAGTAGTGTGGGAGTTAGTTCCGTTACCTCGAGGAGAAATAGCAATAGGAACCAAATGGGTTTTTAAGTGCAAAAGAGATGATCGGGGTATAGTCACTCGCAACAAAGCAAGACTGGTGGTAAAGGGTTTCAACCAAGAGGAGGGAATCGATTACAATGAAGTGTTCGCGCCAGTGGCAAGGTTGGAGGCAATTCGTTTGTTTTTGGCTTTTGCTTCCTTCAAGGGTTTTAAAGTCTATCAGCTAGATGTTAAGAGTGCTTCCTTTATGGGAAAGTGAAGGAACTGGTATATGTGGAATAGCCGCCTGGGTTTACAGATCCGAAATATCCAGACAGAGTATATGGGTTAGATAAGGCTTTGTATGGATTACATCAAGCACCGAGGGCGTGGTACGAAACTCTGTCCAACCATCTTTTAGACAACGGGTTTGAAAGAGGGAGAATAGATAGTACGCTGTTCGTGAAGCGAAAAGGGGAACATTTCATCTTGGTACAAGTGTACGTCGATGACATCATCTTTGGATCATCAGACGAGCAGATGTGCAAAGATTTTGAGAAGGTTATGAAGTCAAAGTTCGAGATGAGTGCGATGGGTGAGTTAAACTTCAATCTGGGTTTGCAAGTCGAACAGAGGAAGGAGGGCATGTTTATTCATCAGACGAAGTATGTCTATGACATCTTAGAGCGCTTCGGGATGGAAGGAACCAAGCTGACAGCTCACTTCAGCACACCGATTCAAGTGAATCACAATCTCGGACCGGGTACAGAAAGTGATATCGATGTTGATCCGACGTTATATCGGGCCATGATTGGGTCACTCATGTATTTAACTGCTTCAAGACCTGATATAATGTTTGCTATTTGTATTTGTGCTAGGTTTCAAGCTAATCCGAAAGAGATGCACATGAAATGTGTGAAGCGGATTCTACGATACCTCAAGTCGAAACCGAAGCTGGGACTTTCGTATCACGCGGAGGGCGATCTGGAATTGGAGGCGTTCACGGATTCAGACTACGGAGGATGCAGCTTGATGCGCAAGTCAACAACTGGAGGGCGTCAGTTCCTAGGAGGGAGACTCGTTTCCTGGCAATGCAAGAAACGGACTTCGGTAGCCGTGTCAACCTGCGAGGCCGAATATGTTGCTGCTGGTAGTTGCTGTTCACAGGTTCTGTGGATACAACAACAATTGCGGGATTATGGTTTGACTTATACTCATACTCCTATTAGGATAGATAACCAGTCAACAATTGCTATAACAAATAATCCAGTTAAACATAATAAAACCAAGCACATAGACATAAGACACCATTTTATACGTGATTGTGCTGAAAAGAACTTAATCAAGCTGGTAAAAGTGGCAACAGATGATAATAATGCAGATTTATTTACCAAAGCTTTTGATAAGTCGCGTTTTGAATATTTAATTCAACTAAACGGAATGCGAAATCCAGAGTAAATTGACCTTAGTTGAGTTTATTTCATTTTATAGCAGTAAATTTTCTTTCTTTTTATAGTAAGTTTACTAGCTTAGGATATTTTCCTTTTATAGTAAGTTAGTAGGTTACTCTATTTTCTTACTCTTATTTATGAAAAACAAAAGAAAAAATAGAGAAAACCATAAAAAAAAGTTAAAAAAAAGAGAATATCAGAAAATGAGTTACGTCTTAGATACATAGGTTCAAAGTGACGAAAATTAGCACAGTTAATACAAGCTCTAAGTGTTTAGCTTTCACACATAATGCACCTAAAATTCTAAGTGTTATACATTATCCAGTTTGATATGTTGGTAGCCATAATAGATATAGGGAGTCTCAAGGCTAATAAAAAATTCAAGAAAAGGTCAGACGTGTCACTAACTTAGATGTATGACCAGTTGGTCTTAATTTTTATGTTAGAGACATACAGACATTGATTCTAAATGAGGTATGCAAACTTTTTGGGGATGTATAGCAACATCAGATACATCTTAAAGAAATGGAAAGAATAGAAAAATCATACTACGTTAAGAGTCAAAACAAGTAACTCTGTTGTACGTAAGTATAGACCTGTTGCCTCTGGTTTGACTCAAGTTAGCAAGATAAGTCGCTTTGTTGTACGTCGGTAAAGACCTGTCACCGCTGTTTTGCTAACTTTAAAAATAAACCTTAAGACAAACTAAGACACTTTGTTGTATGTAAATATAGACCTGTGTCCGATGTTTGTCTTTTAAAGAAAGCTTGCAATACCAAAAAGTTAAAATCATTGTGTGTATGCCTTGATCATAAAAATATGTCTAAGTGTGAGTCACGTAGGGTAATTTCTTGAAAAATAAAAAGGCCAAGGGATATTCCGAAGTGTAACATGTTTAAACGGAAAATAATACCAACAATCGGCTAGAAATGTGTGTCACGACAAACAATAAAAAGGAGTCAAAAATTCCTAAGTGTGAAAGTCTGAATACTGAAAGTGCGTATTTGACACCGCTATCTGGTTGAACCTTTCTTTGACTATACTCACCAAAAATATTCTGTTCGTGTTAACTATAGACTGTAAATTTTAAAATTAATGTAGATTAGTCTACGATTAAATTTTTGTTCAGAATTTTAACTTTACTGTATCAATTTATTTTATTTTACTTTATTTTTATTCCATATTTATTTTTAAATTTTTTAAATTTTAGTTTTTTTATTTTAGGAAAAAGATCAAAGTTACTGAGGATGCACTCTTAGTTGATTCAAATAAACACTGCGTGAATATTTTGTGCTTAGGGTACATGATTTGGCATAGTTTATTCCGTTTCACGAAAAAGTTGGAAAAGTTGAAGAAGTTGAATTTAATTCAAAGATTTTCATAATTTTCAAAATTTTCAAGTTAAATTCGAGTTTAGGCCAAAATCGAATTTATATTCGAATTTGGCAAGGACTTTGAGTTTGGCAGTAAACTCGAAAGAGGTCACAAACTCGAAGGTGCTTAGTATAAATAGGTCAACAGTGACATTCATTATTCACCTACCTTCGATTTTAGTCCTTCAAGTTTATCCAGAGAGATTTCGAATTTAGTGCTTCAACTTTGCCGACTTCGAGTTTTTCACTATTTGTCGAGTTTTTGTCCATTTGTGTTCGAGCATACTCACAAATCTAGGTATAATCAACATTATTATACAAGATTTAGGATGTTTTAGACTCAATTTGAGCCAAAAACAACCGATTTTGAGGTTTTAATGGTGTGAACTTTGAAATTCACAATAACAAAGTTTGAACCGATGAACCATCAAATTAGTGACAAATATCTTTGATTAGAACCTATTAGGGCTAATGAATGTAATTTCCTAAGTCTAAAATGGTTGAAATCTTGGATTTTTGTTGTTATACATACCGACATCTTCGAATTTGATCATGGCTTCGAGTTTGATCGTGGCTTCGAGTTTGTCACTAAACTCGAAGAAGCCATTAAACTCGAATGATGGTTGCTTCGAATATGTCATTCGAATTTACCTTTAAAGTTGAAATACTTGACAAATTTTAAAACCAAACTTGTAGATTTTCCGTTAGCAGTCAGGCAAGCTGCGTTCATACGAATGGGTTTTAGCTTGGATGTGGCTAAGTCGTCTTATATGATGAGCGGGTTAATCGGGCAGTGGAGATATCTTGCACCCGTGTTCATGGTGTGCTTTGCTCCAAAGAAAGCAGGATTTGATTATATTGTGTCAAAGATTCAGTCGGGAATGATTGCGTTAGTCTACAATCAAAGGTTCAGCTATTCGGAAATGTTCTTTGCAGAGTTTGTTCATCAGATAACAGCTCCGGAAAGAGAATGATTTTTGCTGTATCCGAGGTTTGTGATGATGTTGATACGACACTTCTTGCCAAATCTGTCGCAATTACCAGAGATACAAAGCGTAGCAGTGATCGATAAAAGAATTTTTGCTGATTGCCAAGCACACAGAGGTGCATTGGCTAGACCGGTGGAGGCACCACTTTTTGGTGCAGTGGTTAATCCGGATTTTCAAGCCCCTGAAGGTGCCAACTGGGCCGGGGAAGTTCAAATTCCGCAGCAGCCGCAACCACAACAGCAACAGCAACAGCCCAGGCCTCAGCAACAAAGGAGGAGGCAAAGACCATCAGTCAGACAGACTCAGGCCACTAGGCCTTCAACAAGCCGAGTGCAAGAGCCAGAAGAAGCTGGTCCTTCAAGTGTACCTCCCGTATCTGATCCAAAAGTAGAAACATTGGAAGAAATATGGGCACAGGGGCCTCTTGCAAATGAAGCAATCACTTCTGAGCTAATTGGAGATATTCTGGAGCCACCGGCTGATGAAGATGAAATTTTTCGACAGATTGATGTGTATGAACCTGAGGCAGCGGGTGAAGCTGAGTCAACTTCAGAATCTGAGTCGGAAGAAGTAGAAGAAATAGAGATTGAGGCACCAACCACAGCGATAGAAGATCCGTCTATTCGCATAGGCACATATGGATCAAGGATGGTAGTGATTGATGAAGAAGCAGGAAGGAGAAAAGCATCAAGGGATTCAGATGACTCTGATTTCGAGGCTGAAGATACTACTCCTTTGGTGCCTAGGCATAGGGCCAAAAGGCATCGCTTTATGCAGGGAGCTTCATCGGCCTCTGCTTCTGAGCCAGAAATGCCTACCGCTCAGCCATCAGCACAAACATCCATTGCACCACCACCACCACATGTTCAAACATCCATTCCTTCACCAATCATTCCAACTCCCATCCAATCCATTCCATCCACCTCATCAAACTTCATTGACAATCAACGGTATTCTGAGCTAAGAAGCAAGGTTGACTTCCAACAAGTCCAAATTTTTTAGTTGACTAAAGCTATTGGCGAGATACAGGCGCATAATGCCAATGTTGACAAAGAGAATGCAGAGTTGAAGAAATTTGTTGGAAGGATTGAAGAAGAGAATCTTGAGCTGAAAACGTTTGTTACAGATCAGGCTGCCGAAATCCGCACGATGAAATCCCTTATTGAGCAATTACTGAAAAATCTAAAGGCTCAGGGGGAGACAAGTTGTAGGGATTCTGAGGAGCAGCGAAGGGGAGATGATGATGATGGCAATGATCCCGGTGCACCGAAAGAGAGTGAGCCAGTAGATTTTTCTGCTGTGCAACATGCTGAACTTCAGGGGGAGCCAAGTCAGAGTGGAGCGGGAGGAGGTGAGGCGAGTTCCTCAAAGGTCACTGAGAGCGACATGAACGAAATGATTGAAGCTTTAATGAATATTGAGGAAGAAGTATTAGATTTTGACTTTGAAGATGAGTTTAAAGATTTGGAAGAAGGAGAATTTGTGCTAGAAGATGTAATTGCCTGGAAATCTGATGATGAGGTCTTAGTTGATGAAGAAGATGAGGTAAATGAGATCATCGTTCAACAGAATCCTATCACAGATACATATACTACAACTGAACAGAATTTGATAGACATTGATGCATTTAAAGATGTTTTTAATGTTGAATCTGAGAGTGAAGAGACTGAAAGGGAACTTACGAATGATGAGAAAAGACAACTGTGGTTTAGGAAGGAAGAGGAAAGAGCTGAGCTAGCTGTGAAGAAGAAGATAAGATTGCCAAGTCCACGAAAGTTGTCTAGAGGCATTCTTAGCTGGTTTTTCGATAGAGAGTTACAACTCTTCGTGCTAAAAAGATGAGATGGGCTGCAATATCTAAAGAGAATGTTGAAAGTATTTAATACTCTGCCCAAATGCGAGGTCAAAGAACTGGCATGGAAAAATTTGATAAACCTAGGAGATGACCAATACGCTGAAGTGATAGCGCGAATTATAAGAAAAGAAGGTCGATCTGGAAGGTTTGAGAGGATAAAGTCGAGGGAAGGAAAGAGAGTGATGGATGAATCAAGAATGGATCCATTGACTGGAAAAACTTGGATGAAAATGTTCTATAAACCAGTCTGTTGCCTGAAGAAAGTTCCGTTGAGAACAATGCCACAAGATGTTCTTGCAAACTTGAAATGGTGGTACATTGACAACGAATCAGCAACGGCAGTCATGGAAGATCATGAGGATAAGGTAGTTTATAAAGTATATGATCCTTTGAATCTTGTTAACCTATCCCAAAGCGACTTGCAGAAGCTTCATAAACAACCTATCTATTACCATGAAGGTTGGAAATCAGAAGGCAAGAAGTATGAAAAGGTAGTCAAGGTGTGTATAGAAAAGGGATTGTATGCAGGTAGTTTTTTAAATAAACCAGGTACTTAATCAAAATGTAAATAGTTAGAAGCTATCGTCAAGGGGGAGTTTGTTGGTACATCTTGTGTGACGATAGCAGTCTAAGTATAGTTGGCATTTTATGTAAGTCAACTTACGTAATATTGAATATTGACTAGTATTTGATATATGTGTTTATATGTGTTTGATATTGATTGATGGTATGTTTGAACTTGGTGTAACGTATTACAAGAAGTTCAAACATAAAGTTCAAAGATTAATTCAAACATAAGTTAAAACATAAGTTCAAATAGAAGTTTGACATGTGAAAGTCGAATTTAGAGTAAATTCGAATTTATCACATAAGGCAGATTCGAATTTGGTGTAAATTCGAATTTGCCTATAAGCCAGTTTCGAATATGTCAAGTGGACAAATTCGAAATGGGCCTTGGGCCTGGTTCGAGTTTGTCCTGAGACAAACTCAAAATGGTCAGTATAATTAAGGATTAACTCGAATAATTATCAGACTTTTGCAGAATTCCAGAGACTAATTAAGCAAACTCGAGTTTATCAGGAGTCATAGAGTGTTTTCAGAGAGAATCATCGTGTAGGTACTTTCGTCGTCGTTCGTATAACGCAGTGGTAGTCTTCGTGTTCCCGTGCGTGTGATCTTACCGTCAAGCCGCTAACGAGGATTCCGCACTCGTTGGTGTGTGTTGCGTCAAGATAGATCCATGAGTTCAAGACCTTACATTCATCTTTAGACCTAAGAAAGTATACCCCAAGTGAATCTGGTGAAATCATCAACAATGACTAAACAGTAAGCCCTTTTATTCAAACTCAAAACAGATGTTGGACCAAAGAGATCCATATGAATAACATGAAGAGCAGATGAGATTGAATTTACTTCTTTGGGCTTATGAGAAGATTTGGGTTGCTTGCCTTTAAGACATGCTACACAATGATCAAAACAAATGAACTCTTTTTGTGGTAAAGCTCTTACCAAATTCTTTTTGACCAGCACATTCATAGATTTGAAGTTCATGTGACACATCCTTCTGTGCCAAAGAGCAGACTCATTTGATGATGCTTTGGATATCAAACAACTTAAAGTACTTGATTTGGATAAAAGATCTGTGTCCAAACAGTAGACGTTGTCCTTTCTTGGTGTTCTAAGTAAAACATGATTTTCAGGTATTTTAAAATCTTTTGAAAGAACAATGCACTCAGAATCTGTGAAGACAACAATATTTTGTTTATCACAGATTTGAGACACACTCAATAAATTGTACTTCAGATGTTCAACATATAAAACATCATTGAAAAGCATATTGCCTGCTTTGACAGTACCTTTACCTGTTACCTTACCTCCCTTGGAATTTCCTCCAAATGCAACAAACCCACCTTCAAAGCCTTTGAAGTTTAACAAGCAATCAGAGTTGCCTGTCATGTGCCTAGAGCATCCACTGTCCGAATGCCATCTTGTTTTGTGTTGTGACCTGTGGTCGCCGTGCACAAAAAAAGCTTAGTTAGTAGTGGAGTAAACCCAAACCAAGTTGGTTTTGGGTTGTCCTTGTGCATTGACATAACTAAACACTGCCTTTGACTTCTTATACTTAGTGAGATCTACTGATGGATTCTGTGGAGAGTATTTAGTTATGACATGAGGTATCCAGGTGTTTTGTCCAACCTTTGCAGTAACAGTCTCAGATGATCCATTACCAGTCCCAGTTTTAAGCCTAGCAGTTTGAACTGAGTGTTTAGTGCTAACAGTTTCAGAATTTGCACTAACAGTTTCAACTTTAGGCCTGGCAGTTTCAACATTTGTATCAACAGTTTCATCTGAGTTTTTGCCTTTAACACACCATATTTGTTTAAAATTTGATTTGGGTTTTGCCAAAACTTGTTTTTGGTGTCTGGACTGTTTTTTATTGACTTTTGAGAACCTGTGATCAACTGTTTTCTTTGGAACTGGTGCAACTGGTGGTTTGACCTTAAGATTTTTTGTGTTTTTAACAAATGCCTGTTTCTGAACCACAGTCTATTTTGCAACAGATGCTTTGTACAAGCAATGTCTGGCCAAATGGTTTTTTCTTGCCACAATGGAAACATCTTTTGACTGTTTTGATTTGAGAACCAGTTTTATCAGACCATAACTGGTTCTTGTTCCTTGGATTTCCCCTTACCTACTGTTGTGTGGGAAACTTTTGGACACCATGCTTTTGGCATGTGCAGATTGGAACAGTCTTACCTGTTTTATTGCCTTTTGAGAAAGATGCAGTGTTACAGTTAGAAGGTACAGAAATATGGGGAGCAGCATGGCATACACTCATCTTCTCTTTTCCTTTCTTACTAGGGTTTGGGGCGGCTATAGGTGCACTCATTGTTTTGTGTTCTTTCTCAACTTCTTTGCACTCACACTCTTCATTTTGAATCAGATCTTCTTTAGATTCAGGACTATTTTCAAGGACAGGATCTACAGTGATCATAGACTCATCTAATGGTTCATTAACAAGCCTATCAGCAACTTCACTCATTGGATGAATGTATTTTTTGTTGTATGGAGGTGGAGTGGCTCTGTATCCTATACCTTCTTTGGGATTTAGCTGAGATTTTACCCTATCTTTAAATTGAACTTCCATTAGGTATTCCAGCTTTGATTTGCCAATTTGAAGTATCCTAGATCTATATTGACAGTATCTAATTACTTATTGGCTTCTAACACCTTCTGTTCAGCCTCATCTAATTTTATATTTAGGGACTCTATTTTCTTATTTAGCTCCTTTTTCTCCCACTCATGATATGTTCTATCATGTCCCATTTGAATCTCATTATCCATATAGTCATTGATTTGTTATTCAAGATCGTCTATGGCCTGCATGTATTCATATCTCCTTTCTTCCATCTTAGCTAGAGTTTTGCACATGCTCTCATTATGATCTCTTAACTTTTAAACATATTGTAGCATGTTTAAGAGCAGAGTTTAGCATTTACGTCAGATGGTAGTTCAGTGGAGGTGACGTTTGATGTTTCTGCCATTAGAGCTTGATTTTGAAACTCTTCCTCTGTCTGATCACTCCAGTCAAACACATTGTCTTCTTGAGAGACAAGTGCTTGTGATGATGAAGCTTGATTGGTTTGCTGGGGTCTTGGTGGCTGTTGACCTTGGGATCTACATTCTCTGGCAAAGTGACCAAGCTTGTGACATTTAAATCATTCAACTTTGGATTTATCAAATGCTGATTTCCCTTCTGTTCTGGCTTGAAAGTTAGATTTGCCAGCTCTTTTCAGAAACCTTTTAGCCCTCATAGTCAACATTGCATGCTGCCATTTCAAGTCCGTCTCTTCAAGATCATCTGGATGAATCTGTTCTAAATCTTCAGCATTTAGAGCAAACAGTCCATCATTGGCAACAAAAGCTTCATAATGAACTTCAGTAGTACCATCTGCACCTGAAAAGGAATCACAACAGTTAGATTTTTCAGATGACAGTAGAGCAGTGTTATGATTATAAGAAAAGGATTTCTTTTTAGTTTCAATCTCAGTTTCAAACACTCTCAGACTGTTGTAAAGATCATCCAGCTCTATTTCATCAAGAGTGTCTTTGGTTCTCCATTGGGCAGCATAGACTGTCCACTCTTCACTAAGAGATCTAAGAAATTTTCTGTTTACTTCATCTTGATCCAAGCTGACTTTGGCACTCTCCAATTCACCTATCAGTTTGTTAAACCTGTCAAATATTTGAGTAAGGTTTTCATTCTTGCTACCAGAAAAGTTCTCGTACTGCTGTTTCAAAAGATCCTTTTGATTTCTCTTGGTGCTAGCATTGCCAGCAAATCTTTCCTCTAAAGCAATCCAAAGAGAATGAGCAGTGTAAAACTTTTTAAACTGGTGTTGATAAGCATTAGGAATGGCTATCTGTAGAAGTGTAAGAGCTTTCACTTCATTCATTCTAGCCTTTCTTTCAAGTTCAGTTTTTGGAGGAGTTTTTATGGGTTTGCCCCTAGCATCAAGTTCAGATCAACTACAGGAGGAAATTCAACAGCTTCCCATATGGCATAATCAATAAATTGAATGTGCTGTTGAATCCTGAGTTTCCACATCACGAACTCAGTGGGTTTGAGCATAGGCACTTTAAGTCCTTGCTCAGATCCACTACTGCTGTTATCAAATTCCATTGCAGAAAATTGAAATTTTAAAAGAAAGCTTCTGACTTTAAAAACAAAGAAAGACCTGTGGCTCTGATACCACTTGTCAAGATCAAAATCACTACCTAAGATTAACTGGTTTGAATTAATATGAGTATAAACCAATAACCTTGTATTGAATTCAAGTCCAATGAAGAAGTTTGCGGAATAACACTTAACTGTTTTAAGAAAAGCTTTCAAAACAAATAATCACATAAACACAATCAATAATTAAAAGTCACTTGTATCGCCAAACTCAATGATTACAATCACCTCTAATCTGTTTGATTAGACGAATAACACAGATTGTTCTTAGGGTTTTTCAACCTTAGAGGCTTATGAAAACTTAATCAGAAAAGCAATTTCAATTTAAAAATAAACTTGTACGTGCAGACTTACAATAGAAAAACCTATTCTATATATATATATATATATATATATATATATATATATATATATATATATATCTACTCCTTTCTGATTTGTTTCATCGATAAACTCTGATTTCTCTGATAGTAGATATGCTTGAATCTTCGAATATATATTTTCCTGAATATCAGCACTTTCTGTTTATTGAGCTGTTGAGCAGCTTGAAGTTTATCTGTTGAGCAGCTTGAGTTTGAACACTGGCAGCTTGAACTTTTGAACTAGCAGCTTGAACTTCTTCAACTAACAGCTTGAACTTTGTACTTACACAGAAAATCTACTAACAGTCTGAGAAATTTAACTAACAGCTTGACATACTTAGAATATTTCCCAACAAAAAACGCAGAAAAGTTAGTTATATCATTCACAACAATCAATCTAACAAAATCAGTCACTAAGAATTCAAGTTGAAACACAATAGTTATATTCTAATATTCATATAAAAGAAACATCAATCGCTCCTCCAAATCAAAACAATTGAAATTCATCAATAGATCCACAAATAAATGGGTGAACCTGAAAACAACAGCTCCACAAAAGCTAGAAATCCCTAGAATGTCATCAAAACCTGGACACAGATCACAACATCTCTGTTCTCAAATTCTTCAAAGCAAAGAAGCCCTATCACGTAGCCTCTCTAGTTAGTTGTTCAAAAATCGCAATACCCAAGCCCTATCTGCTCTAAATCTTTTGCATCTTGTTATGCTCAACGAAATGCCACTGTGACATTTTTGCCTAAAGCTTAATGCAGCAACCATGGTTAATCAAATAGTACAGCAGACATGGTTAATCAATTAGTTTACCTTGAGTTGATATTTATCAGGCAAGTCTGTTTTGTATATTCCATAAACCAGAGCAGTGGCTGTTGTTTCATGCATCAATCGCAGTGGATCCAATCCAGCAATAGTAGCTGCATCCATAACAGCCCTTCTTTGAAGACCAGTGAAATAAAAAGGTATTCCAATGCAGCAATCTTCAACTGCTGGATACCAAAAAAAAAATTTCTGCTATCGTCTTCATGTTTGAGAAAACCATTCCTATGACCTGGGTTAGGGTAAATGACTTTTGATCACCCAGATATTGTGCGTGGATCAAGACTCTAGTCTAAGACTCGAGGTCCTCTTCTACATGTCTCAGACTACATTGCACACAAAATTTATGCATAATATGGAATCCAGATGGTCAAAGGGGGTTTATACACAAGAGACTCGCATACACCTTAAGGCCTGCTGCTAATGTTTCCATTTAACATAAACGACACCCGCCCTGCACTATAGTACCGCTACTGTCGTTGTCCCTTTCTGTCCCTTTTCCATTTTACAACCCGAGACTTACATGTCTCAGGGTCTCTAAATCACTTAAAGCAGCAACATCCAATCTATCTATGTATCTATTACCAGCCACACTGAATAGGAGGAGGATTAATGGGGTAAACAAAATACACATTCACATGAAAACACATTCACAGCCACACATAAAGTAGATGCAAAACCATAGGAAAACTCCATGCCTGCAAAATCAAGGATGGACTTGACAAATTGTTGATCTAACTCAAAATTGGAATTAACTTCATAATAACCAGAAACATCAACAATCTTCAAAGGGTTAATTACTTAATTCACACCAAAACAATAAAAAAAAACATTAGATTTCATATTGACTATTTTTCATACAATTAACACAAACGAATGCATATTAAAAAGAAAAATGATGGAAACAATATAATAGTTGGAGATGAAAAAAATTAAAGATAATTCAAGAAATTGAAGAGCTTGACCGGGTAACTTCTGCAAAAAAAAACCCATATGACGACAACAACAGCAATTAAAAGCAACCCAGCTTGATATCTCCACCCCATCAAATATTAATAAAAAACCCACAAAATACTTTTCAAGAAAACACGTAAGATCTGTGGCTTTGGCAACCTAGATCTTTGAAATGGGGCAAAAATTGAAAATTTATCAATACTTACCGATGTAATTCACTTGAAAAATGTTGTGTCTAATGAGGTTTTCTTGAGGTCCTTGATCTGAGCTTCTATGCATTAATTCATGTAGCTATGAAAAGAACCAGCATGCAGGTCTTTGTTTTGAAGCACACCTTCAAAGTAAAAAATAAAAATTAGTCCAGCAGGTAACATTAAGACATGGGCAATACATGAGACACACCCCATCAGTGCCAACAATAAGAGAATCCATTTGGAGATAATACTCGAACTACATACCTAAAAAACCATCAGCAGCTCCTAAAATACAACTCATCATATGAACTTTGATGAACTCAAAGCATTGTAAATTAAAACACCCTTGACATGAATCATACAAAACCTCAACAGTCCATCTAGTGTCATTCGAGTTTCAATGATCCTTAAACAAGTCTTAACATAAACCACAACAGCACCAACTAAACCAGACTTTTATATATTAAAAAGTATGTAGAAAACCTTTAAATCATTGCCAGGATTTATAACATAACCCAGTAAGGTCTACCAATACTAGATCTATCTAGACGCGGATCCGTGAACGAGTGCGGAATCCTCGTTGACGGTTAGACGGACAACTCTCAACTACGAAACACGGAGACTATTAGACGCTGAACGAACGACACACGAACAATCCTACGAACTAATTCTCTCCGAAACGGACCTAAAGCTGATGATAAACTCGAGATCGCCTTAAGCTCAATTCCTCACGAATTCTGCTAAAAGTCCACTAATGACTCGAGTCTATCCCTAATTATAGACCCTGATTCGAGTCTGATGCGGGCCAAACTCGAATCTGGCCCAAGGCCCATTCGAGTCTGTCCACAATGACATTCTCGAATCTGGGCACCATTCGAATCTAAGGTCACATTCGAATATATCACAGATTCGAATGTCTTCACTAATGTAATTCGAATCTAGCCAAAACACTTAAACACTTAAGTGATGAAACTTATGTTTTACTTATGCTTGAGTTAATCTTTGACCTTTATGTTTGAACTTCTTGTAATACGTTACATCAAGTTCAAACATACAATCAATAACAGTCAAACACATATAAACATATATATCACACACTAGCTCAAATCACAATGCAGTATCATTTAGACTGCTATCGTCACACAGGATGTACCAACAGACTCCCCCTTGACGATAGCTTCTAATAATTCACACATTTGACTTAAGAACTTTGTTTATTTATTGATTCAAAATACTACCAGCATACAAACCTTTCTCGACACATACCTTGACTACATTTTCATACTTACTTGCTTCACCGTCCATATGTGCGTCACTGGAAATCTTACAAGCATACAAAATCTAAAGATCTTCTTTAGAGAGGTTTACCAGGTGAAGCGGGTCGTAGACTCTAAGAATAACTTTTTCTTCAAAATCTTCCATAACTGCTTCCCCGGTCTCAGTGTCAGCGAACCACCAATGTAGATTCTGCAAAACATTTTGTGGCATCCGCTTGAGAGGCACTTTCCTCAGACATCTAGCTGGTTTATAATGAATCCTCATCCACGGTCGTCCAGTTAGAGGATCGATACGTGACAGATCCTCTACTCTTCTCCCGACCCTTGGATTCAAACGCTCAAATTTCCTTGATCTCCCCTCCTTTCTTATGATTCTTTCAATTACGCTCGCATAGGGATCATTGCCAATGTTTATCAAATCTTTCCATGCTAGCGCAGTGATTTCGATCTTTGGCAGGGAGTTGAATGCTTTTAAAGTTCGCCTCATGTACTGAAGCCCGTCTTTCCTTTTAATTACAAATAGCTGCAGATCTCTATCAAAGAACTAGCTTAATATTCGCTCAGACAGCTTTCCAGTACCCGGCACTCTCATTGTCCTTTTAATCACTAACTCCTTCTCTTCAGCCCTGAACCATAGCTTTCTTTTCTCTTCATTTGTTAGCTCTCTCGCAGGTTCTACTGTTGACGGCTGAGGATTTAACGCTGTAAGGTCTACCACTGCAAGATCTATCTAGACGCGGATCCGTGAACGAGTGCGGAATCCTCGTTGACGGTTAGACGGACAACTCTCAACCAACGGAACACGGAGACTATTAGACGCTGAACGAACGACACACGAACGATCCTACGTACTAATTCTCTCCGAAACGGCACTCACCTTGCTGATAAACTCGAGATCGCCTCTTGCTTAATTCCTCACGAATTCTGCAAAAAGTCTTCTAATTATTCGAGTCTATCCCTAATTATAGACCCTGATTCGAATCTGATGTGGGTCAGACTCGAATCTGGCCCAAGGCCCATTCGAGTCTGTCCAACATGACAGTCTCGAATCTATCCTATATTCGAATCTAAGGTCTCATTCGAATCTATGACAGATTCGAATGTATCCTCTTATGCAATTCGAATCTAGCCTTTGACATATACAACTAAGTGTTTGAAACTTATGATATTACCTTATGACTGATTTTATCTTTGAACTTTATGTTTGAACTTCTTGTAATACGTTACATCAAGTTCAAACATACAAACACTGATAATCATCAATCATACATAATATATATATAACAAACATATGCTAAATCACAATGTAAGACAACTTAGACTGCTATCGTCACACGGGATGTACCAACAGACTCCCCCTTGACGATAGCTTCTAATAATTCACACATTTGATTTAAGAACTTGGTTTATTTATTGATTCAAAACACTACCAGCATACAGACCTTTCTCGACGCATACCTTGACCACATTCTCATACTTACTAGCCTCAGTATCCATATGTGCGTCACTGGAAATTTTACAATTATACAAAATCTGCAGATCTTCTTTAGATAGGTTTACCAGGTGAAGCGGGTCATAGACTCTAAGAATAACATTTTCTTCTAAGTCTTCCATAACTGCTTCCCCAGTTTCCGTGTCAGCATACCACCACTTCAGATTCTTCAGAATGTTTTGTGGCATTGGCTTGAGAGGAACCCTCCTAAGACATCTAGCCGGCTTGTAGTGAATCCTCATCCAAGGTCGACCAGTTAGAGGATCAATACGTGACGGATCCTCTACTCTTCTCCCGACCCTTGGATTCAAACGTTCGAACTTCCTTGATCTCCCTTCCTTTCTTATGATTCTTTCGATTACGCTCGCGTAGGGATCATTGCCAATGTTTATAAGATCTTTCCAAGCAAGCGCAGTGATTTCGATTTTTGGAAGGGTGTTGAATGCTTTCAATGTTCGCCTTATGTACTGAAGCCCGTCTTTTCTTTTAATTATAAAATGTTGAAGATCTCTGTCAAAGAACCAACTTAAGATTCGCTCAGATAGCTTCCCTGTACCAGGCACTTTCATTGATCTCCTAATTGCTAACTCCTTCTCTTCGGCTCTGAACCATAGCTTCCTTTTTTCTTCGTTAGTTAGCTCTCTTGCTGGTTCTTCAGTCGATGACTTAGGATTCAAGGCAGCATTCACTATGTCAACATCGACAATTCTATTTCCATCTATCATATAAGTGTCAGTGATAGGATTCTGCTGTACAACTATTTCGTCAGCTTCATCATCCTCATCAGCTACTACTTCATCTTCAGGTTGCCAATCTACTATCTCTGCCGGAATAAACTCTCCTTCTTCAAGCTCTTCATCTTCATAATCATAACCTCCATCCAGTGGATCATCATCGAGATCCATGAGTGCTTCAATCATCTCACTGATCTCAAAGTCTGAAGGCTGTTTAGATGAACTAGCTTCACCCCTTTCTCCTTCGCCTTGACTAGGCTCCCCCTGAACTTGTATAACTTGAGCTGCAGGAAAATCTACAGACTCAATCTCTTTATTCGCACCGGGATCATTGCCTTCATTATCATCATCCTTTCGCTGTACTTCCTGATCTTTACAACTCGTCTCCCCCTGAGTTTGTAGATTTTTCATAAGTTTCTCTAGGAGGGACCGCATTGCTCGGATTTCAGACGATTGATCAGCAACAAACGATTTAATCGCCGTGTTTTCGTGTCTAACACTTTCAACAATCTTTCTCAGTTCTGCATTCTCCTTATCAAGATTAGAGTTATGCTCTTGGAGTTCACCGACTGCTTTTGTGAGAGTTATGATTTGAACGTTCTGAAAGTCGACACGACTCTTGAGTTGCATGATTCGTTGATTGTCGGTATAGGCTGCTGATGTAGAAGGGATGGACTGAATGGGAGCAGGATTGAATGGTTGGGGAATGTAGGGTTCATGTTGCTGAGGTGGCGGTGATGGTGGAGCTGTAACTTGGGGTTGGGTTTGGGTTTGAGGCTGAGGTTGTGCATCGGACTCTGATGAAGTCCCCTGCATAAACCTGTGACGTTTGGCCCGTTGCCTTGTCACCAACTGAGCAGTCTCATCTTCTTCAAAATCTGACTCCTCCGATTCCCTAGCCTCTCGCCTCCTCGAACCACCTTCATTGACAATCAATCGCGAACCATAAGTTCCAATTTGAACTTCAGGAACTGCAGCTGCAGGAACTTCCTCTGAATCTGATTCGGATTCTGAAGATATTAATGCGGCATCTGCCCTTTCTGGTTCGTATTCGTCAACATCACGAAATATATCATCTTCATCTCCAGGCGGACTAAGCAGCTCACCCACTAATGCTGCTGCCACATCTTCATTTGCATTAGGACCAGAAGACCATATTTCCTCCAAGGTCTGAGCAATCTGCTCAGATTCGGGGACTGCACCTGAAGTCCCTGCTTCTTGTGCTTGTGGTTGTTCACTTGTTGAAGGCCTGGATGCCTGAATTTGACTAGCAGGTTGTTGCTGTTGGTGTCGTGGATCACGCGGCCTAGCACGCGGCTGTTGTTGGCGTTGCGGTTGCTGTTGCTGTTGCTGTTGCTGCGGTTGAATATCAACTACCCCTGCCCAGTTGGCATCACCTGGGGCTTGAAATTCCCTGTCTACAATTGCTCCAAATAATGGACGCGCCACCGGAACCGCTAACCTTCCTCGATGTGAGGAACAATCAGAAAAGATGCGCTTATCCATAATATTCACGCTCAAGGAATCATCTGATTGTGGCAAATTCGGCAAGAAGTGCCTTATCAACATCATCACAAATCTTGGATACAGAAGGAATCTTTCTCTGTCAGGAGCTGTAATCTGATGGATGAATTCCGAGAAAAACAACTGCGAGAAGCTGAACTTCCTATTATACACCATCGCAATCACCCCTGATTGGATCTTTGAGACGATGTAATCAAAACCAGCCTTCTTTGGCGCAAAACAAACCATGAACACGTGGACCAGAAATCGCCACTGCCCTATCAATCCACTTTTCATATAAGATGATTTCGTAACGTCCAGACTATAGCCCATTCTCAGAAACGCGGCTTGCCTAATACTCAATGGAAAGTCTATAGGCCCGTCTTCTTGTTCCTGTGAACCCAACTGTAGCACTTGGCGCAACATATCTGCTGAGAAGACTAGAGGTTGGCCAGCGATTCTGGTTCTGATAACTGTCGGGGTGACAGTACAGTCCACCTGTAAATGATCATAAAACTGGCGTACATATGAAATTACAATTGGAATGTTATGATACAAAGCATAGCTAATCCTAGACTCAGCTAGGAAATCTAAAACTTCGCGAAAACCCTGCGCCTCAGGGATATTATTATCTGGATTAAGGACCATATTATGCTTTGGGACAAAAGCGCGAACTGCCATATCTGCACAATAAATAAAACTGTTAGACTCATTAAAAATCAATAAACTTGTTTAAATTCAAAATTTGTTTTATTTTGTACTTGATTAAATACAAAATCTAACACAATTAAATTTCCACAAGTTTAATAAAATTTAAATTAAACAAAGTAAATAAAGTACAGATTCGAAAGTAACAGATTCGAAGTGTCCATATTCGAGTGTAATGGGCAGATTCGAAGAGTCCCTTTTCGAGTCTAATGGACAGATTCGAGGATCATGGTCATCTCGAATCTAATGACAGATTCGAGAAACCCATGAACAGATTCGAGAGTCCTAGAACAGACTCGAAGCCTCGTCGTTTTTGTTTTCAACTAAAACCCAAGATTTTAACCATTTTGAACTTGGTAAATCCCATACATTAGTTCAACTAGGTTCTAATCACTGATTTATGCTTTTAATTTGAGATCTTATAGGTCCTAACTTAGTTTATTTAGCAAAACCCTATTTTGACCTATAAAGCTTCAAAATTTGATGTTTTAGCTTAAAATTGTGTATAAAACTACACAAATCTTGTACAATCTGGTTGATTATACCTAGAAGTGTCTGTAGAATCGAACACAAAGTCTTCAAAGTCGACAAAATGTCGTTTAGGAGAAAAACGGTAGACTCGAGAACAGATTCGAAATCGCCAATATAGATTCGAGAGTATAGATTCGACAACAGTAAGTATTAAATGACTTCACTGTTAACCTATTTATACCACCAACCCTCGAGTCTAAGCATAGATTCGAATCTACTGACAGATTCGAAGTACTCCTTATTCGAGTCTGTCTTAGATTCGAAACCTCCAACACTTAGAAAAATTTCGAAAATTTTGAAATAAGTTCAACTTTTCCAACTTTTTTTCTACGGTATTGTGTAACCAGATAAACTATGCCAACTCTTTTACCCTAAGCAACAGATATTTCACGCAATGTTTATTTTATTCAACTTGAATGCACCCTCAGTAACTTTTGACCTTTTACCTAAGTAAAAATTAAACTAAACTAAAATAAAATAAAATAAACTAAGGTAAAAATAAAATAAAAATAAAGTAAAATAAAATTTTGACCAAAAATTTAATCTAGACTTAAGAAAGAAAAAATTTACAATCTAAGCTAAATACTTAACAACATATTTTTGATGAGTATAGTCTAAGAAAGGTTCAATCAGATAGCGATGTCCGATACTAACTTTCAGTACTTAAACTTTCACACTTAGGAATTTTTGATTCCTTTGATTGTTTGTTGTGACATACCTATTTAGCCAATTGTTGGTATTTTACCCTGTTAAACATTCTACATTTCGGAATATCCCTTGGCCTTTTTATTTATGAGGAAATTATCTTACGTGACTCAGACATAGACATACTTTTATGATCAGGGCACACAGATAAAGATTCTAACTTGTTGGTATTTGCAAACTTTCTTTAAAAGACAAACGTCGGACACAGGTCTGTATTTTCATACAACAAAGTATCTTAGTTCGACTTAAGGTTTATTTTTAAAGTTAGCAGATAGCGGTGACAGGTCTGTACTGATGTACAACAAAGCGACATGTCTGCTAACCCGAATCTAAACAGAGACAACAGGTCTGTACTTACGTACAACAGAGTTGCATGTTTTCGACTCTCAGTTTTACATGATATTTCTATTCTTTCCATTTTCAGATGTATTTGATGTTGTCATACATCCCCAGAAAGTTCGCATACCTCATTTAGACTCAATGTTTGTATGTCTTGTACATAAAAATTAAGACCGATTGGTCGTACATCTAGGTTAGTGACATGCTTGACTTTTTCTAGAATATTTTATTAGCCTTGAGATTCCCTATATGTATTATGCCTACCAACACATCAAACTAAATAAAGTATAACACTTAGGATTTAGTTGCATTATGTGTGAAAGCCTAAATACTTAGAGTCTGTAACGACGGTGCTAATTTTCGTCACTTTGAACCTATGAATCTAAGACTTAACTCCTTTTCTGATATTCCCTTTTTTTGTATTTTTGTAATTTTCTCTCTTTTTTCTTTTGTTTTTCATAAGAAAAAACAGTAAAATAAGCTAACCTACTAACTTACTAAAAATAGAAACTTACTAAAATTAGAAACTTACTAAAAATAGAAACTTTCCTAAATTAGCAGACTACTGTAAAGAAAGAAATACTACGACTCTAAAAGAAAATAAACTTACTACTACTAAGGTCAAATTACTCTGGGTTGCGCATTCCATTCAGTTGAATTAAATACTCAAACCGTGACTTATCAAACGCTTTGGTAAATAAATCTGCATTATTATCTTCTGTTGCCACCTTTACCAGTTTGATTAAGTTCTTTTCAGCACAATCACGAATAAAATGATGCCTTATGTCTATGTGCTTTGTTTTCCTGTGTTTAACTGGATTATTAGTTATAGCAATTGTAGATTGATTGTCTATCCTAATAGGAGTTTGAGTGTAAGCCAAACCGTAATCCCGCAATTGTTGTTGTATCCACAGAACCTGTGAGCAGCAACTACCAGCAGCAACATACTCGGCCTCGCACGTTGAAATGGCTACCGATGTTTGTTTCTCGCATTGCCAGGATACCAATCTCCCTCCGAGGAACTGACAACC
>JAANYP010004720.1:0-15000 GCA_020465985.1 Centrapalus pauciflorus
CGTATGATATATGAATTTCACATACATTCACGAAAAATTTTTAGAAATATGAGGTTTTTTTATTTTTCCAACAAAAGTAATACCTTTTTTTGTTTGTTTTCAAAACTAATATATTCGGTATTGGTAGTACCGAATGGCAGGAACCTTTTGCAGAAAAATAGAAGTCTCATTCGGTGTTAGGAGGTGAGAATGGTAATGATTGGGTGACTTTGGTATAATTTGGTGTTAGGAAGTGAGAATGATAATGATTGGGTTTGAGAAGTGAGAATGGTAATGATTGAGTTTTTGGTATAATTTGGAGTTGGTAACACCAAATAATACTTTTGTCTTTTTTGTTCCAATAATTTTCACAAACATTTCAGTTTCTACCTCCAATAATATTTTAAATGACTAATTGCTAAAAATAGTAAAAACTTTATATTTTTTTTTGCATTTATAACTACAGTATTGGACAAAAGTTGATACTATTAAATATAAAAATACAAAAGTTGATATTATTAATGAAAAAAAATAATGTTGGTATAATATAATATTAAAAAATTGTTACTATTTATATTTATCTGTCGTGTTTTCATTTAGTTTATACCTAATTATATAAATATAATTATGTACTTATATTTATTTTTGTTAGTAAGTATATAATTATTATTTCATTATAATGTGTATAAATATTTTATGTATGTTATTATATTTTATAAAAAATAAAATTCATAAGATCCATTATTTGATACAACAATCATATATTGTCCGTAGTAATTAATTAAAATATAATCACTACAACAAATATGTCATTTGTTCATATCATTTTTACATGCTTTTTAAAAGTGTATAAAAATTTAGTAAATTTTCTACACTTATAAACGTGTTTTAAATCATTACAGTAATAAGCGTGAAAATATATATACTAAGTCATCCTAATTACCACATTTAAAATCATGAAGAAAAAAGTTCACATGTATATGTGTGGACAAATTTTAATTTTTTCACACTTGAAAGTGTAGAGATTAATTTATCACGCTCAATTTTGCCACGCTTCCTCTTATGCGGACAAATTAAATGTGACAAATTAATTTTCATACTTTTAAGCGTGGACAAATATTAATTTGTCCACATGTATATTTGCAAACTTTTTTTAAAACACATATTTGAGTATAAAAAACTCCACACTTGTAATTGTAACTAATTTTTACATTCTTATAAGTGCGAATAAACATAAAAATTTTTTACGCACTTGCTAAAAGCGTGTAAAAATGACGTGTACAATTGACATTTTTTTGTAGTGAATATGAAATGTTACATTGTTACAACAGTCATATATTATCGTCCAGTGTGTCTAAGTGGACGTTGTTCATGCTTCATTGCGAATGAGAAACCAAGGTCTCGAACGAAGATGTAATTGTACGTTTGACACATAAACATCAAGGAATCTATGTTTTAGTAATAAATCTTGTCTCCGCGGCATAAAACATAATAAGACGTAAGAATTTTCGTTTTCAAAGTGCTTAAGATCGTTTTCCATGTCACCTCCGGGCTTAATGAAGTAAAAAATCTTCGAGTACGGACATTCGTTACGTAACCCAACCGTTGCATAACTTCTCTCTCAAGCATGTCTTTTGTTAGTTTATCAAGTTGTACGTAATCAATGTAATTTACAGCACCTCCTTCGTATCTTCTCGAGGGTAATTCAGTGAATAAGCCACCATGATGAAGATTTATGATGATTAGATCATCAAACTCATCTGTGTAGAAAATAAAATGTCTAAGAATGTAAGATTGTAGATAATGATTTGTAAATATTATGCGAATAACATGAAGTGTAGGTACCGTAGTAATGACCCAAGAAGAAAATCAAACAGGC
This sequence comes from Centrapalus pauciflorus, assembly GCA_020465985.1. NCBI lineage: Eukaryota > Viridiplantae > Streptophyta > Magnoliopsida > Asterales > Asteraceae > Centrapalus > Centrapalus pauciflorus. The sequence continues at coordinate 1,859 of JAANYP010004720.1, forward strand.
GTGGATCAACGTTACTACAGTACCTACACTTCATGTTATTCGCATAATATTTACAAATCATTATCTACAATCTTACATTCTTAGACATTTTATTTTCTACACAGATGAGTTTGATGATCTAATCATCATAAATCTTCACCATGGTGGCTTATTCACTGAATTACCCTCGAGAAGATACGAAGGAGGTGTTGTAAATTACATTGATTACGTACAACTTGATAAACTAACAAAAGACATGCTTGAGAGAGAAGTTATGCAACGGTTGGGTTACGTAACGAATGCCCGTACTCGAATATTTTTTTACTTCATTAAGGCCGGAGGTGACATGGAAAACGACCTTAAGCAATTTGAAAACGAAAATTCTTACGTCTTATTATGTTTTATGCCGCGGAGACAAGATTTATTACTAAAACATAGATTCCTTGATGTTTACGTGTCAAACGTACAATTACATCTTCGTTCGAGACATTGGTTTCCCATTCGCAATGAAGCATGAACAACGTCCACTTAGACACACTGGACGATAATATATGACTGTTGTAACAATGTAACTTTTCATATTATATTTTAATTAATTACTACGGACAATATATGATTGTTGTATCAAATAAAGGATCTTATGAATTTTATTTTTTATAGAATATAATAACATACATAAAATATTTATACACATTATAATGAAATAATAATTATATACTTACTAACGCAAATAAATATAAGTACATAATTATATTTATGTAATTAGGTATAAACTAAATGAAAACACGACAGATAAATATAAATAGTAACAATTTTTTAATATTATATTATACCAACATTATTTTTTTTCATTAATAATATCAACTTTTGTATTTTTATATTTAATAGTATCAACTTTTGTCCAATACTGTAGTTATAAATGCAAAAAAAATATAAAGTTTTTACTATTTTGAGCAATTAGTCATTTAAAATATTATTGGAGGTAGAAACTGAAATGTTTGTGAAAATTATTGGAACAAAAAAGACAAAAGTATTATTTGGTGTTACCAACACCAAATTATACCAAAAACTCAATCATTACCATTCTCACTTCTCAAACCCAATCATTATCATTCTCACTTCCTAACACCAAATTATACCAAAGTCACCCGGTTCCTGCCATTCGGTACTACCAATACCGAATATATTAGTTTGAAAACAAACAAAAAAAGGTATTACTTTTGTTGGAAAAATAAAAAAACCCCTTATTTCTAAAAATCAATCTGTGTCCTTAAAAATTTTGTGAATGCTCAATGCATATTTATGTGAATGGTCATCCATGTGAATGGTCATTTCACAGCATGTGAATGGTGTGAATGATCATTCACATGATCTTTTTTTACCATTCACAAGATTTATGATGTTGCTTCTTTTGAAAAAAAGTCTTATAATGTTATTTTATGCATGCCTATTCAAAAAAAATATATGTGAATGATCATTCACATTAGGGTACGCTGGGTATACTGGAATCTTATAGGTACGCTGATGAACCTGATTATATATATGTGTGTGTATGTATGTATGTATGTATTTGCTTAGGATCATATAAAAACTCACGTGATGAGAAATGTGAAAATAAATTTGACCACAAAAAATAATAATATAATCATGGGTCCCACCGGAAATACAATTAAATGATTTAACTTACAGATTAAATGCTTTATGTATGTTCAATAATATATTTTATTTTCGCCAATAACTTACTTAAAAATTACATTATAAGTTTTTTTTTCTTTTAAAAAAAACTAAATGCCAATGAATTCAAATTTTGTCTAAAAGGTTACATAATATTATTTGATTGTATTCTTCATTAAACAATTCCAAATAAAAATGATCGATTTCTTTAGAAAGTGTGTTTATGTGTGTATATATATATAATAATAATAATAATTTATTATTTTAAGAAAGACTTATAGTTGTGTGAAGAAGTCGTTCGTATTATTACTTTTTATGACTATGCCAAAATACAAAATGCGAGGTTATCTAGAAAGATGATGACGGTTAATTATTTAATAATAAATATTTATCTATTAAATGATTAACTGAATTTTTTACCGAAGGAAAAAGGCTAAACTTTTATTGTAGATTTAAAAACACACTAATTATTGTAAGAATTTAAAAAAAGAGGGAAATTAAAACATATATAGAAAAACATTAATTTTTTTAGCAGAATTTAAAAACATTAAATTTTTTGAGCAAAATAGAAAAACATTAATTATTCGTACCGTATCGCTGAATTCGATATACTCGTGCCCTAAAAAGCTACCCTTTTTTTAACTCTCAAGTGGAAGGAATTCATCCCCACTCCATAGGCTCACTCGCCTTTCTCCGACTACCTTCCCCCCGCTGCTATATATTACTGTTATATATACGTACACCCTTTTATATCTATACCCTCTGTCTCTCTTTCTCTCTCTCCATAGCTACTGCTAAACTGCTCTTCTTCTCTCTCTCTCTGGAACATCTTTTCCTTTGTTACTAGGATCTTTAACCTCCCACCTGATCACCTCCTCTGAACATATGACAGATTCTTGATCCTCTTTAGCTCTCATCGGAACCCAGAAAGGTAACATCAACAAAAGCAACAAAGATAACGGCTTTGTAGTAACACCAATAATAAAACCCTATCTGAAACGTATCTAATACTCTAATAAGTCTCATTTTGACTTCTTTTTTTCTTTCTCACGGTATGGGTTTGCTGTACTTTTCATCATCTATGTATATAGACAGATACGTACAGATATGCAATCTAATCAGATCCCACAGACTCTGGTTTTGTGGGGTTTTCACAATCTTCATTAAATTTGGGATTTTGGGTGTGATTGAGATCTGGGTGTCTACTAAAGTGCATTTTCTTGAAAACTACTTCCTTTTATGCTATAGGAATGATTTTTGCAATGGCTTTTTTTTTAAATTAATCTATTCGACAAGGTTAAAATTTTTTGAGTACGTTTAAAATAATTTGGTCTTTTAATTTCCTGATATTCAAATTTATCTTTGTCTGTCTGGTTGTTACCATATGGAGGGTTTATCACAGGCTTCATCGCTTGTATGCTGTATGATGTAGGCTTAAACAAGAATTATTGCAACTGGAATTGGGTAACTTAGAAAGCATCTTCATTTAAATGCCTTGTTACTTAGAAATCTTGCCCTTTCGTGTTTCTGTTTCTTCTTGTTTATTATTTGACCATCTTTAATTATATGTTTCTTGCAACCAACTGCTTTGAGAGGGGTATATCTTAAATTGTATATGAAATTACTTGGTTTTAAAAAACAAATGTAAAGATTTGCAAATTGCACTTGATCTTGTGGAGTTTTTCATTGTTTAAGATATAGAGTTGTTTTGTGATTTTGCTTTTTTTTTTTTTTTTTTTTTTTTTTTTTTTTTTTTTTGTGAATCAGGTTATTCGAGTGGCGTTTAAGATGGTGATTCGCTTGTAATGCTTTTGTTAGGAGCCGCCCCTTTGGATTAGAGACGTTAGCTTATACTCCTAACTTTTGATCAGTTAGGCATGTCACAGTATGCTCGTGTGAAGGGCAAATGCATATAATTTAGATTTGTCAAGAAGGTGGTATGGACTTTTGATCGTGACAACTGGTGTCAAAATCTCACCATCTCAACAGTTTTCATGTGATTGAAACCATTGAATCAGCGCCTTTTGCTATCCACACATCAGTTTCCTTGTTTCGAATAAGGTGTTTGTTGGATATATAAATCTTTCCATTCCATAGAGCTGTCAGCGAATCTTGACCCGTTTTCCCCAGTGGGAATGCCTATTGAGAGCTTAGCATTGATGAGAGCTTCAATTGTGTAGGAAACTTTTGACTGATCATCAAGCAACTGGGAATTTCTAGTTTTCTTTTCTCACTAAAGTTTCTGAATGGAGACCGAGGCCCTAATCTCTAAACCCCAATCAAGCGTTGCACACAGATTGTTTCCTGCTATTTTACCTGTGCTTTTCATTGCAATTACGTATGTTGATCCAGGAAAATGGGTTGCAGCGGTTGAAGGTGGGGGCCGTTTTGGTTATGATCTCATCATACTGATGTTTGTTTTTAATCTGGCTGCTGTCCTCTGTCAATACCTTTCTGCTTGTATCGCTGTGGTCACCAAAAGAGATCTTGCTCAGGTATTTGTGAATTCTTGATGGAAACTGATCTTGGGATCATGGGTCCTATTTATTTTACACATTATTTTTTTGGATCGTGAAGTTAATAAAGTCGCTGTTCTTCTTTCTAATTATGTAGATATGTAGTTCGGAGTACGACACAATCACGTGTATCTTTTTAGGGATTCAAGCCGAACTATCAACGATTGCCCTGGATCTTTCTATGGTACCCTTCCTCCCTCTCAATTATATGTTTCCTTTTGCTTTCTATCATCATCATTCTTGCTTAAATATCGACTTAATAAATGCACCTATTTTGATAGATTTTGGGCACTGCACATGGGCTTAACCTGATGTTCGGTATCAGCTTGAACACTTGTGTCTTATTGACTTCTATAGATGCTTTTCTATTCCCTCTTTTCTCCGATTTGTTGGTAAGCTCAATCTCCCATTTTTCTTGATCATATATGAAACAAGGAATTGTTTTACTTCATTTTACTTGTTATTCAGGAGACTGGCAAAGCAAAGTTGATATGTGTTTGCCTGGCCAGCGCCGCCTTATGTTTCTCTCTCTTTGGAGTGCTCATGAGTCAACCAGATGCATCACTCTCTGTAGGCGGTGGTGGAATGCTACCAAAATTCAGTGGGGAAAGTGTGTTTGCCTTGATCAGTCTTCTCGGTGCTAGCATTATGCCTCATAATTTCTATCTTCATTCGTCTATTGTGCAGGTATCCCCTTTTTCAGCGTGTGTCTTTACCAATAAGATTTCTATTAGTAGTAATAGAATTTAGCAGCCTTTTAGTTGTTAGAGACTTGTACTGATTGTCCTCAGGTGTCATTAGAGATCTGGATGATCTAGAGGCTCTGTTAAAAGTTAACGCTAAATGAGAATCAACTTTGACAAATTATGGATCTGTGAATTGCTACATTCGTCCCGAAAGTATTTATTCTAACACCACAAGTATGATAGTCACTAATTTTGATTTTATGAAGAAGAATATAGAACCATCAAGACCTACTCAGATGGCAAATAACAATAATAAAGAGTCTTAATTTAGAGTATGTATATGCCTTTCAAAAAAAATTAAAAATTTAGAAGTATGTATATAGCTCATGAACATGATACTTGTGTTGTGTTGTCATTGAATTGGCTTACTCTTGTGTTCTCATTTGAACCTTTACTTTCTTTGGAAGATTAATTGAGTTCTTGTTTGTTCTTACCATCGCAGAAAAATCAGGGACCAGAACAGGTTTCAAAGGAAACATTGTGTCTTGATCATCTTTTTGCCATATCTGGGGTTTTCAGTGGCATTTTTCTTGTAAACTATGTCCTGATGAACTCAGCAGCAAATACTTTCTACAATACTGATCTTGATTCGCTTACTTTTCAAGATTCAATGTCTTTAATGGATCAGGTTTGGCACTATATATAAATGAGAAATTGCGCTTTCGTTCCTCGAGTAATCAAGTTGTTATGCAAACTAATGATTTTATGCAGGTGTTTAGGAGTTTGATGGGACCCTTTGCTTTAATACTGATTCTGTTGCTTTCGAATCATAGTACAGCATTGACTTGGAAATTCAGTGGTCAAACCGTGCTTCATGATTTCTTCAAGTTTGACATGCCAGGCTGGTTTCATCACTCCACTATCAGATTTATCTCCATCGTTCTTGCCCTCTTATGTTCATGGAATTCTGGAGCCGAGGGTACATATCAACTGCTAATCTTTACTCAGATAGTGGTGGCCTTGTTGCTTCCATCGTCTGTGATCCCCCTCTTCCGAATCGTAACATCTAGATCGGTAATGGGGGTGAACAAAGTTTCTCGGTTTGTTGAGTTTCTAATCTTCATCACGTTTATGGGGATGCTCAGTCTAACAATTATATTTGTAGTTGAAATGGTGTTTGGGAACAGCGAGTGGGCGAGTAACATCAGATGGAACATGGGCAGTGGTGGATCCGTTTCCAGCCCCTATAATGTATTTCTTCTGACTGCATTTGTTTCTTTCTTCCTGATGCTCTGGCTTGTTGTAACTCCTTTGAAATCTGCGAGTTTTGGAATGGGTATTGTGCCGGAGTTTTCTATGAACGAGACAACTGAATATGATACAATTGAAGACTCCCAACAAAAGCAAGAAACACCGCTTGAATACCAGGATGATCCACAAAGATTCAATCATGAGCGTGATTTGCCCGAGGAACTCATGGAATCCGATAAAGGGTTTCGTTTGACTACGATCGAAGAACATTCCTCTGATATCCCGGTTTCTTTACCATCAGAGGAACCAGCAACGACAGTTTCAGGTGGCGAAGAGAGGAGCTGCCTGAAAAATGACGAGTCCGATTCTAGTGAAAAGACATTGAGAATAGATGGAAATTCACAGGTTGTAATGGAAGACCAGAAGATAGATGCTTGGCAGCCTGAAGAATCACCCAAAGTTGTGTCTGATTCAAACCATTCACTAACACCTGATGGTCCAGGGTCGTTTAGGAGTCTAAGTGGGAAAAACGACGATGTAGGGAGTGGTACCGGAAGTTGGTCAAAGTTAGCAGGATTGGGCCGGGCTGCAAGGCGCCAATTAGCTGCAGTTCTTGATGAGTTTTGGGGCCAACTGTTTGATTTCCATGGTGAACCAACACAAGAAGCCAAGGCAAGGAAACTTGACAAGTTACTCGGAATAGATTCTAAGGTGAACCCAAAGGCATCAAAAGTGGACACCCAAAGTTTATACGACTCTTCAAGGCAGCAGAGTGTGCAAACTAGTGTCGACTCTGCTTATGGGGTACACCGGAGCCCATCTTCGTTGTTGTCAAGCCAAATGCAACTACTAGACGCATATGTGCAGCGTTCGAGTGCCAACATGATGGACCCTGGTGAGAAGCGCTACCACAGCTTGCGTCTTCAGTCATCTTCCGGTGGTCTAAGAATCCCCCAAGTTTCTGGTGCATACGATGACCAGCCAGCTACGGTTCATGGGTATCAGATCAAGTCTTATATGAACCAGATGGAGTCGTTGATTCCTAAATCGCCATCACTTGGTTCATCAAACTACAAAGCTCCGTATTCTTTGACGAAATCCCCGCAGAATGGGATGAGCCCGGCAAAGCCACCAGGGTTTCCAGATCCTGTTGTGTCTAGGAACAACTCGATGCAACCTGAAAGATCTTACTATAATCATCCTTCTGAAACTATGCATGGTACTGTCGGGGAGAAGAAGTATTACAGTATGCCTGATATCTCTGGACTCTCGCTTCCTCATCGGGACGGAACTCTTGGCCGGAAAACGCATGGGCTATCGATATATCCTGGTGCTTCGTATAGGTCCGCGACCCCTTTGGCCTATGGTGGCTCGTACCAGCCAAGTTCAGGGCCAGACACATGGTCCATTTGGTCTAGACAGCCATTTGAACAATTTGGTGTGGCCGAAAAGGCAAATAGCAGCAGGCTGAGTACGAACACTCAAGAAACTGGTTCTGGGGTCGACTTAGAAGCGAATCTTCTGAAATCTCTAAGGCTTTGTATTGTGAAGCTGTTGAAGCTTGAAGGGTCGGATTGGTTGTTTCAGCAGAACAGTGGTCTTGACGAGGATCTTGTCGACCGTGTAGCTGCTAGGGAGCGGTTTCTTTACGAAGTGGAGAGCAAGGAGATGAACGGGGTGGCACATGCCGGTGAGTCTGGAATGAAAATTGATCTGGTGACCTCAATTCCTAATTGTGGGGAAGGTTGTGTCTGGAGGGCTGATCTGATAACAAGTTTCGGTGTGTGGTGCATACATCGTGTGCTTGAGCTTTCACTCATGGAAAGCCGGCCAGAGCTTTGGGGAAAATACACTTACGTCCTTAATCGTCTTCAGGTAATGCTGAAAACATGAACGCATATATACATATATACATACACGTGGGTCGGAATTGTGTTATTAATTAAATATTGTTAATGTTTCAGGGGATAATCGAGCTGGCATTTTCTAAACCACGTGCAGCAATGAACCCGTGTTTCTGTCTTGAGCTTCCTACATCGTACCAGCAGCGGAAGGCATCTCCGCCAAAAGCAGCGACCAGTCTGCCGCCTCCGGCAAAACAAAGCAAAGGGAAATGCACCACAGCTGCCAGTCTGTTGGACATAGTAAAGGATGTGGAGATTGCAATATCTTGTAGAAAAGGTCGAACCGGCACTGCAGCTGGTGATGTGGCATTCCCAAAAGGAAAGGAGAATCTTGCTTCGGTGCTCAAGCGCTACAAACGCAGATTATCAAATAAGCCAGCTGCTACTCCAGATACCCATAAGTCTGCCATGTCAGCATCATATGGATTGTAATGGAGGCTGCCATCAAATGACAGTTTTGTTTGGTGTTTGGGGTGTGACCAAGTTTCGAGGTAGATGTTCGTTCTCCATGCTCTCCTCCTCGTCCTCGTCGTCGTTATGTGACGTGTAAATGTTTTTACGTTGACAACAGAATGATAAACGAGGAGTCGATGGTTGGTTTTTCTTTCTTATCATTATGAATTATGATCTTAATTGTTTATCGTATTTAATTGGGTGGGTTAGCAGTTAGCTATAGCGGAGGAATGGGAAATGGAGAAATACACAAGATTTTGAACAACTTAATTTTGGCATTGTTTTTGTGATGACTAATCATCCATGATTATTCATATAACATTTGGGTGTTTGCATGCATGTGATTTTATTCAAGGAGATTGAATTGGGTCGGATCTTATTAATGGTTCGGTCAGGTTTCCTCACCTAATTAATCATCAACAGTGATTCATTGATGCATATCATTTGATCTGGATTGATTTATTAGTTTACCAGTCCATAGTTTTTGGACCGATTTGTTTGAAAAATAATTGTTTTTTTTTTTTGTATTAACTTATATATATATATATATATATTTTTTAACTTCATCACTTTTTTTACAGACATAATATTAGACTATATTATTATAAAAATGTTTTAAGATTTGACGGTAATATTTAAAGATATTTTGGTTTTTCTAAATTATTGCAAGTACGATAACTTAATTATTATATATAAAAGGAAAGGATAATCAGGTTAGGTTCGTAAGCTTTATAAAATTAATGATGAATTCCATGGATTCTAAGCAAACCAAGAAGTCATTTAACCTAAAATAATGGAAAAACAAATCCAAATTTGTGATTATAGGGATTGAACTTGTCCCAAATTCTCATTTCGTAACAATTTACATTATAATTCTTTTATAATGGTGTCATAAAACCTAAACGTGCCCATTTAAATGGATTCAGTAAATTTAGTATTAGTAAATCCACTATATTTCCATTAATTAAATTTATACGAATATTGCATCTTACCTTGATATCTATATAGACTTAGATATATCTATATATATCTATTACATTAAATACTATTTTTATTATAATTTTTTTGTTAAATACGTTTAGTGTAACTTTTATGATTTATAATCAAATGGCTTACTATAACTTTGTACTTAAAAAGAATTCGCGTTTAAAAAATATATAATTCTATAATTTTAGTTGTTTTAAGCATATAGCGGGTAACTGTGAACCGAACCACATTTACGTAAATATGGTTCACATTTTAAAAACTAACCAAAACGAACCGTGGATCGACTTTTTTGTTCTTCTTTGTGTGTTTAATGAGTCCTAAATGCTAATAATTCAATAGTTTGACTTTTGAAGACTGGAGTATTTAATTTATTTAATACGAAGGCTTTTGGCAGTTGGCATCACGGAAACCGCGTAACCGCACCGCACAGAAATGCATCTGTCCAGAAGCATCTTTCTTCATCACTCATCTCATCTGATCATCTGATATTCTCTCTCTCTCTCTCTCTCTCTCTCTCTCTCTCTGAGTTGAAGAGCTTCGTTTGAGGTAACATCTATGGAAGTTTAATTGCAACAACTTTCATTAATTGATTTATACTCTTCCAATTCTCTCTCGTCTGTGTGAAATTTGTAACTGTTTATTTAGGTTGATTTCACTTCCCCTGCTAATTAATTCCCCTTTCCTCTGCGCATTTTTTTATTGATGACTACGTTTTTTGGTTGAGATGAAACGAAATTATATTTAATTATACATGCGGTGATCCAAACGCAAGAGATGATAACTAAAACATGATTTTCAGTTCACTCGTTTAGGATTATAGATCAGCTAATTCATCGTATCGCTGGATTTCAATCAGATTGAATGGAATATATAGATTAGATTAACAGACAAAGGACCGGAGCAATAAATTGCAGAATTAGTTAAGTTTGGTTTTATTTTATCGATTCAGTGGAAGTAGCCAAGTAGGGCGGTTAGAGTAGGGGTGATACCACATAGGCTATTGACTCGACCGCATAACTCGACCGCATACGCATAGGCATAGGCTTCCAATTTCGTAAGGTTTCACGGTGATTATAAAAATCTAATTTCACAGGAGGGTTATTCGAACGGGTTAAATGGGTATCGGATTATTCGGGTTTTGGGGGTATGGGTTCTCTAGTCGAACCCAAACCAAATGTTAGGGAGAGAATGTCCTGATGTTGAACCTATGAGCATTAGGCTAATTCTCTGTGAGTTGTGACAGAGCTGATGCCAAGGAGTCACGGACGACAGTGTTGATGATGTTAGAGTGGCATTGGGTCGGGATTTAAAAGGGTGTATGCATTGCCGGTTGGTTGAAAAAGATTGGATCGATGTAAATGTTGAACGTTTCTATAACTCACGAACCCACTTATACCATTAAATAGGATAGTATAATCAGACGCACAAATTCCCATCATGGTTAGGTTATATTCCTTTGCAAGACTTTGTAATTATGTAGTATATGCATCCCCTTTTCTTTGAATTTTTTATGAGGGGTGAATATTTTTCAATTTGATAATTTATACATCTCGGGTATTTCATTAAATAAATCAAAGGTATTAGACAATCTTAAAAGCAAAAGGTGATTTTCAAAGTGAATATGGTGGATGTACCATACACACATGAAAAAGGGATAATGTTCACGGCCCATGAGTCCACAACAAACTTTTAGACTTAGTTTTATTTGAAAACTAGCTCTTAAATATTTTCTGAATTGGCTTTTTTACAATATATATTTCCTTTGTCTGTTAACTTGTCTTGACTAGAATATTGTGGAGGGATGGAAATTACCCTTTTTGGCCCATAAACTATATTACCCACAGACCAGTAACTTTGATAACTTCTCTGTTCCACGTTAGGCACTAACAACTATATATAAAAGGACTTGATCCAAATCCACCACCAGAATGCAACAATTCATTGGGCAATATGTAAGTATAAGATTCAAACCTAGCAGCTAGAATTATCTTGATAAAGTTGAACCGTTGAATATTAGATGTAATGTTTCATGTAGAACAAAAAAAGTACCCTAAACAGCAAGAAGTGGATAACTTAAAAATCCATTAACTAATGGTCTTGAAGTTTTCATGTGCTTGCAGGAGCACTCCTTGACCCCGTGCGTGGTTTAAGCAACAAAAGCTTTATGGGATATATCATTGTGATATCGTTGCCTGTAATACTCCTTTTCTTGATCATCGCAATTGGGTGTTACCTTTTTGGAAAATCTCGCGGTCGTAACGAAAGCGCAACTCAATCTTATGGACCTCCGGCTCCACCATATGGAGTGCAGCCTTATACACAAACCTCTCCTTACAACAAATAACACTCTTGCAACCTAAATCACAGATGTTTCAACTTTCAAACAATTTCCATAATCTTATGAGTACTTAAACTTCAATTATAGTTTATTCCTAAGACTATATTCGGAAAGATATATGTTCGTGCTTGTTCAAAATTGTTAATAACTAATGGGATTTGTGAACTTTTGTACGTAGTGAATGAAATTGGATTAATAGACCACCTTATTAGAAAATACTATTAGGTCTTTGATTTGTGTATCTGAGTGTAGGTTAGACCGATGAAGATAAGTGGAAGTTTATTGACAAGGCTCGTTAATTCTAGGCTTCTAGTTGAGGATAATTGTTGGATATTCTGAATCCATTATAAAATTTTAATATAATTATTTTTTCAAATTTCTATAAAATAATTTGGAATAACTACTAATTTAGAAAGTAGATCCACCAATATAATGTTTAATACATACAAAAACAATCATCAATTCAAGTTTGTGTATCTGAGCGTAGGTTAGACCGCATTTATTGATTAATAAACCATCTTATTAGGCCTTTGATTCATGTATCTGAGTGTAGGTTAGAATGATGGAGATAAGTGGAAGTTTATTGGCAAGGCTTGTTAATTCTAGGCTTCTAGTTGAAGATAGTTGTTGGATATTCTGAACCCATTATAAAATTTTGATATAATTATTTTTTTAAATTTCTATAAAATAATTTGGAATAACTACTAATTTAGAAGTAGATCCACCAATATAATGTTTAATACATACAAAAACAATCATCAATTCAAGTTTGTGTATCTGAGCGTAGGTTAGACTGCATTTATTGATTAATACACCATCTTATTAGGCATTTGATTTGTGTATCGGAGCGATGGTTAGACCGATGGAGATAAGTGGAAGTTTATTGGCAAGGCTTCTTAATTCTAAGCTTCTAGTTGAAGATAGTTGTTGGATATTCTGAATCCATTATAAAATTTTGATGTAATTACTTTTTCAAATTATTTATAATTTGGAATAACTATTAATTTAGAAAGTAGATCCACCAATATAATGTTTAATACATACAAACACAATCATCAATTCAAGTTAAATTAAATCTATAAAATTATGGTTGGTGTTTCAGATAAAGCATTTTCAATTACTTCAATTAAAATCACAATTCCATTCATATTTAGAGTGAGTTCATTTGAAATAAATTAATTAAACTACACAGGAAAAAACAACGGTCAATAGATAAAAGTGGAAAAGTTTTCAAATTAGAAATAAAATTTGACAAGAAGATAATTTTCGTCAATGTGGTTTTATGATTTACTTAGATTCAGTCATTAAACTTTGTTAATGTCATTGTTTTGTTTCTATTTTGCTAATTTGATCA
>JAANYP010004721.1:0-10830 GCA_020465985.1 Centrapalus pauciflorus
CGCATTCAGCACCCGATACGGTCACTATGAGTTCTTGGTTATGCCGTTTGGGCTAACCAACGCCCCAACAGCCTTCATGGACCTGATGAATAGGGTCTGCCATCCGTATCTTGATCAGTTTATCATAGTGTTCCTAGATGATATCCTGATATATTCCCGATCGATAGAGGAGCATGCTGCGCATCTGCGAGAGATTCTTAGTGTGTTGCGGAGAGAGAAGTTGTATGCGAAGTTCTCAAAGTGCGAGTTCTGGCTTCGAGAGGTGCAGTTTCTGGGCCATGTCGTTAGCGGCGAGGGTGTTTTGGTAGACCCAGCTAAGATAGAGACCGTGATGAGCTGGGAGAGGCCCCGGAGTGTAGCAGAGATCCGCAGTTTCCTAGGATTAGCCGGATATTATCGTCGATTTATCCAGGACTTCGCTTTGATTACCGTGCCATTGACCCGTTTGACTCGCCAGTCAGTCTCGTTCGAGTGGACTGAAGATCAGGAGTTTGTTTTCGAGGAGCTGAAGCGCAGACTGTGCTAGGCTCCAGTGTTAGCCCTGCCTGAAGGCACCAGTGATTTTGTTGTGTATACTGATGCTTCAGGTACAGGGTTAGGGTGTGTATTGATGCAGAGGGGCCGAGTGATTGCTTATGCTTCTTGACAGTTGAAGGACTACGAAAAGAATTATTCGACCCATGATTTAGAGTTGACAGCTATCGTGTTTGCGCTGAAGATCTAGCGCCATTATTTGTATGGAGTTCCCTTCATCTTGTTTACTAATCATAAGAGTCTCCAATATCTGTTCAGCCAGCGAGATCTGAATATGCGCCAGAGACGGGGACTACAGCTGATCAAGGATTATGATTGCGACATTCAATATCACCCGGGTAAGGCGAATATAGTAGCGGATGCGCTCAGTCGAAAAGAGCGCGGATCTTCGAGTCGGGCCCGTAATTACAGGGTCGAGGTGACGTCTACCCTGATAGAGAGGCTTCAAGAGGCACAGGCCATCGGGATGCATACAGAGAACCACCGAAGGGAGCATATTTTGTGTCAGTTACAAGAGTTCGAGACTAACTCTCGAGGATTATATGTGAGACAGGGCCGAGTTTGGGTTCCTAGGGCCGGTGATGTACGCCAGTTGATCTTGGAGGATTCCCATAAGTCCCAGCTTACTATTCATCCTGGTAGTACAAAGATGTATCAGGACCTCCGTGTGTTGTATTGGTGGCCCGGTATGAAACGGGATATAGCCGAGTTTGTGGAACGCTGTCTCACATGTCTCCAGGTGAAGGCCGAGCACCAGAAGCCCCATGGTCGGTTACAGCCTTTAGAGATCCCTCAGTGGAGTTGGGAGCATATCACGATGGACTTTGTTACGAAGTTACCGCAGACTCCACGTGGTTATGACGCAATATGGGTGATAGTAGATCGGCTCACGAAGACAGCGCATTTTCTGCCAATCCGGGAGACCTATACGTTGGACCAGCTCGCTCGAGTTTATTTGTATGAGATTATCTCCCGTCATGGAGTTCCAACCTCGATAGTTTCCGATAGAGATGCTCGATTCACATCTACCTTCTGGCAGAGTCTACAGCGGACGTTAGGTACTCTAGTTTAGATGAGTACTGCTTATCATCCCCAGTCTGATGGCCTGTCTGAGCGTACGATCCAGACGATGGAGGATATGTTACGAGCCTGTGTGGTAGATTTCAGTGGTAGTTGGGATTCGCATCTGCTGTTAGTTGAATTTGCTTATAATAACAACTACCACTCCAGTATTAAGATGCCTCCGTTCGAAGCGTTATACGGTCGTAAATGTCGTACTCCTGTTGTTGGACCGAGGTGGGAGAGAAAGAGATTACAGGTCCTGATATCATTCAGCAGACTAGTGAGAAGATAGCAGTGGTCAGAGAGAGATTACAGATAGCTCAGAGTCGACAGAAGTGCTATGCCGATAAGAGGACCAAATAATTGGAGTTTAATGTGGGCGAGTGGGTACTACTGAAGGTATCCCCGTGGAAAGGTGTGATTCGATTCCGAAAGCAAGGTAAGCTTAGTCCGAGATTTATTGGGCCATTCCGTATAGTCGAGCGAGTGGGCACGCAGGCATATCGATTAGAGTTGCCTCTAGAGTTACGTGGGGTACACTCTACCTTCCATGTTAGTTACCTGCGGCGGTGTTTGGCCCCACATGAGGAAACGGTTACCATGTCCGAGATCGAGGTGGACGAGCAGCTGAGATACGTTGAGCATCCCGAGACTATATTGGATCGCAAGGTGAAAAAGTTGCGGAAAAAGGAGATTCCACTGGTGTTAGTACAGTGGCGATACCATAAGGGTTCCAGTGCTACCTGGGAGCCTGAGGCGGACATGCGACAGCGTTATCCGCATCTGTTCACCGGAGATGAGATCCCGAGGACGGGATCCGAGCTACAGGGGAAGATTTGTAACACCCGGAATCTAGCAGCAGGTACGTGTAATTTAATTATTGGCTTTAAGAGTTGTTTCAATGAGTTGGTGGATTTTACTTGATTAATTACACGTGAATTGACAAGTAGATTGCTATTACGTGTAATTTTAATCGGTTGAGATAATAACCTGTCTAGTAGTAATTAGAGATTTGGGGTTGTTCTAATGAGTTAATTGACATTCTAAACCCAAGTCGTTAATATGAGATTAATTGGGTTAACGGGTGTGTACCTAGTGATTAATGAGTATCGTACCCGTTTTAATTGAGTTCGGGACCGGAAACGTATGTATCTCAAGTGATAGCTTATTTCATTCATTTCTTCAAACCTCAAGTGCATATGTGTGTGTGTGTTCTCAGCTGGAATTAAATGGGAGGAAGCAAGGAAGAAGATCAGCAACATCAGTGGCTAGAACATCCTTAACCTCCATACTTGCAAGCTCAAGAGCAAGTCATACAATTAAGTCGAGGTCAGTAAATTATGGCAAATGAAGTGAATTAAGTTCAATTGATGTTATTGTCGATTAAGGGGTAGTTTACAACCCCTAAAGTGTATAAAAACGGGTTAAGTCATGATTCCCGTAGCTGTATAAAAACAGAGCATAACCTGCTCTGTTCGTCGCCGCATCTCCGCCGCGCCCCCCTGGTCGCGCCCGCGATCAGGATGAGGCCGTGAGGGTGGTCACTAGCAGTAGATCGCGCCCGAGATGTCAATCGTGGGTCGGACGAGCTCGGGCATGCTCGGATGAGCCCGACCGCGATAGGAGGGGCAGCGCGGGGTCATCGCGCCCGCGATGACTCGCCGCGACGAGGAGCCCGCGACCACGGTCTCGGTCGCGCTCCTGGCCGCGCTCGTGTGTCTTGGCTTGTTGATTCATGTTGAGCTAGGGAGTCTAGTAGTATAGTCGTTATGAGTTCCATAGCTAGTCGTTATAGTGTAGTTGTATTTATTGTTGCCAGGATTCGTAGCTAAACCTGGGACCTGTAGAGACCGCTGTCGATAGCGAGGTTGTAGTCGTGCTTCGGGTGAGTTACTTACTTGCTGTTTATTATCAGATCCGGTGTGGATCCGTTTTATATGTTGATACTCGTTAGCACAGAGCAGAGCACTGATACGGAAATATCAGTCTTAAATTTATAAACTCTAATCTGACCAAATCGACCGATAAACTCTCGGGTAAGTGTACCCGATCGTATAGCAATAAACTGGTAAGACCAGGATCGTCTCCACAGGGAACAGAAAATGCAATTTACACCAATTAAAATTATTCTAGCAAAAATAAAATGGACAAAATGCAAACGAGTAAAAAGGGGTTTTGTTTTTAGATTTTTTTGGATACCGTTGACACGACAAGGTAAACAAAATTACTCAAACTAAAATGACAATTAATAGTAACTAACGAAAATTTAAAACGACTATGAAATAACTAACTATGAGAATAAAATCAAATAACTAAGATGTATTTATCATTGAATCACCCCCCTAGATTTGGTTCGTTTAAAAGTGCAATTGATTGATAGAGTTTCTAAGAAATTTCGAGCTAACATAGACCATCAACCCTACTAATCCGATTATAACCTAATCTATTCAAAACATGCTAACTTTCGTTATTGGTGAATTGAACTCAAACTTTTATCTGGGTTATTAGAGAAGCAGTTTCAACTATCATAATTTCTGAATAATTGATTACCCTAACCGCATGCAACCGTCATAATTTGAGAACAAGCAAACGATAAGATAAAACTAATTACACGTGCAAGTCATAATTTCAGAACATGACACAATGTAATAGTAAACTACTCAATAATTATTAAAATAAATAATTCAAGGTTCACTACTAGGCATAAACAAAACTCAATCAATAATAAAAACTAAACCTAAATCTAGGGTTCATTCATCAATGACAAATACAATAAACTTAGCCCATAATTAAATTAATAACTAACAATAATAAATAATAAAAAGAACTAAACATAATTGCTAAAACAACAAAAAGAAATAACAAAAAAAAAACAATATTGATTGATCCTTGCTGCTCACGATTTTCACAAAGGAAGAAAAAAAAAGTAAACAAATAAACTAACTAAAGCTATGGATGTACCTCTTCTGCAGAACACCACCAAGAAAAGCAACAAAAAAAAACAAAAGAATTCAAGGTTGTTGTTCAACCTTTTGCGCCGCCCACAAAATATATCCCTGCTTTTCTTTTCTTTTTTTGTAATTCCCTCTGCCGCATCAAAATCTCTATCTCCATTCAAGCTCTCTCCCCTTTAAGTAAAATAAAAATTAAATCCCTCTAAAAACCCTAATTTCTAAAAATATAAAATGGACTTTGTCCCGTTGGGTATTGGACTTGTAAAAGCTCAAATCTTGAACATTCTTTGGACCTGCTTGCATACTCTCATATTTTTCACTTTAAGCTCAAATAATCATCTCACTTTCTTATCTTGTACCCAATTAAACATGCAAATAAAAATGACAAGAAAATGAACTTTTAGCATCAAAACTTATATATTTAAGCGCATAAAAAGAATGATATTGTTGCATAAATATATGAATAAATAGACAATATCAAAACTTCCCACACTTAAACTTTGCTTGTCCTCAAGCAAATCATCTCAAAAAAAAACACATTAAACAAACATACACAAGTCAGACGCATACGAAGCTCAAACAGTTAAAAAGGGACACCTGCAAAAATAACTCAACTTCAACAAACATAGGATAACTTAGATTTATGCACATGTTTGTGTATTAATCCGCCCTAACTTTTCACTGACTCCAACAGAATTCAAAAATCACTTGACTAAACTCATCTGACCTACAAATCACTCATCCTTGCATGCTTTATTAAACTTTTCCCTTCAAACTTTTCTGACTCAAGGCTTATTGATGATTTCTCTTCTTTTTTTCTTTTTCTTTTCTTTTTCTTTTCTTTTTCTGTTTTTTTGTGGATTCAAGAAACCTATGACTTTCGATGGATCCCATGTAATGAGCTTTCTACTTGACCGATCCCAAACCAGATGGTTTTAGGTGATCAGGTGTTGAACACCCCTCGAAGTCTACTCGTTCGAGAACCAAAGGCCACTTTTAGTTACTTAATCACTTTTCTTTCTTTTTCTTTCTTTTTCTTTTTTTTTTTTGAAAATCAATCTCAACCTCTTTTGTCAGAATTCAGCTGTTTGTAATTTAAGACGGTATCTCAGGATACCGACTCGCTGACAATAATCCCAGGGATTAACATAACATGCAAGACTTTTTGCAATTTCCAGGCCATTAGAGCTCATAGTGATCAAGAAAATAGTTAAAAACCAGCAAAAAGCCACAAACACTGCAACATGAAAGCTAAGCGAACCGATGATGTTAAAGATAAGCGCTTTTCACCGACACACTCTCACTTATTTAAACATCACTATGCAAATGAAGTGTATGAACTTGCTAAAATAAAAGAAATTAAAACGCATAGAGATGATATACTAATAGGACAAACAATGGTTAAAGTAGTTAACCCCCTTCCCACACTTAAAATTTTGCATTGTCCCCAATGCAATCGCAGATAGAGCACAGATATATGGAAAGAACAGGGAGAGTAAAGGAACAATACTCCCTTGGGGCTAGCAACAATAACATGAGACAACGGCGGTAGATGTCAACTCACAGCAGCAAGCATTAATAACTGAAAAAGCACACATGGCAAAGAAAATAATAAAACCTGTAAAAAGAGAAGCAACACACAGTAGACTAAACACACGAATAGAATAAAAATAAGATAATGCAAGACATAAATAACTAAAATAAAACTTAAAGAAACAGAAATTCGGGCTGCCTCCCGAGAGCGCCTTGTTTATTTTCGAGTCTTGAGCTCGACTCGCCCCTAAAATTAACTATTTGGGGAAGGTGTCCACGACCTCCTCTTGTTCGGGTCCTTCTGCCTCATTGTATAACTTCAAACGATGACCGTTAACGCGAAAAGAGCCACTGTCAGACTGGAGATCAACAAAACCAGATTGGGAAGCTTTAATGACTGTATAAGGACCAGTCCAGCGCGATTTCAGCTTACTTGGAGTGAGTTTCAGACGGGATTTGAATAATAGAACTTTGTCCCCTGGTTTGAACTCCTTGACAGTCTTCAGACGACTATCATGCAGCACCTTTGATCTCTCCTTATATAATCGCGAGTTAACATAGGCTTGGAGTCTCAACTCGTCTAATTCGTTCAACTGGAGAAATCGGTGTTTTCCAGCCTCATGATAATCAAGATTTGCATTTTTCAAGGCCCAGAATGCCTTGTGCTCGATTTCAAGAGGGAGATGGCATGCTTTGCCATAAACCATTCGAAACGGTGTCGTGCCGGTAGGAGTTTTGTAGGCAGTACGGAATGCCCACAACGCATCTTCAAGCTTGTCGGACCACAATTTGGGGTTGAAGCCAATAGTGCGCTCGAGAATACGTTTGAGTCCTCTATTCGTGTTCTCGACTTGTCCACTCGTTTGCGGGTGATATGGTGTCGAGAATCTGTGATTCACTCCATAGAGTTTCAGGACTTTCTCCAACTGCTGATTACAGAAATGTGATCCGCGATCACTAATCAGCGCCTTAGGACAACCGAATCGAGAGAATAGGCTTTTAAGGAAATTCACAACTACTCGGGCATCATTGGTTGGGAGGGATTTTGCCTCAACCCATTTCTAAAGATAATCTACAGCCAAGAGTATGTATTTGTTGTTACGGGATGTCGGGAAAGAACCCATGAATTCGATGCCCCATACATCAAAGATCTCGCAAATTTGAATTCCCTGTTGGGGCATCTCATCCCTTTTCGAGATATTGCCTGCACGCTGACAAGCATCACAGGTCTTGACCATGGAATGAGCATCTTTGAAGAGAGTGAGCCAATAGAAACCACAGTCTAAGACCTTTTTCGCAGTGTAGTTTGGCCCAAAGTTTCCTCCGGTCGGTCCTTGGTGACATTCACTCAAAATTTGTCTGGTATCAGTACCAGACACGCAACGGCGCATAACATAGTCGGCACCTAAACGGAAGAGATAGGGTGGATACCAATGATAGAACTTAGAATCACTCAAAAGCTTTCGCTTCTACTGGTATGTCAACCCTTTTTCTATGATACCTGCTGCAAGGTAGTTTGCTATGCTAGCAAACCAAGGGTCATCATCCTCACGGGACTCGATCATCTGTAAGAATTCATCAGGGAATATGTCCTTGATGGTGGACTCATTAAGCTCCTCGAGATTTGGGTTCTCGAGTCGAGAAAGATGATCAGCAGCTAGGTTTTCTGCCCTCTTTTTGTCCCGGATCTCAATGTCGAATTCCTGTAAGAGTAGAATCCAACGAATTAGTCTCGGCTTTGCATCTTGCTTGGCATACAGATATTTGAGGGCAGAATGGTCAGTGTAGACTATGGTCTTTGAGAGCACCAGGTACTGACGAAACTTATCGAATGAAAAACTACCGCTAGAAGCTCTTTTTCGGTGGTAGTGTAATGTCCCTGGGCCGCAGTCAGAGTGCGAATCGCATAGTAGATAGGCTAAAAATGATTATTCCTTCTTTGGCCCAGGACAGCTCTAAGCGCGTAATCGCTAGCATCACACATGAGCTCGAATGGAGAGGACCAATCTGGTGGTATCATGATTGGCGCATGTGTCAGATGATGCTTCAGAAGATCATGTGCCTTCATACACTCGGATGAGCGTACGAATGGCATGTCTTTCTCGAGAAGTTGGGTGAGAGGCCGGGCGATCTTTGAAAAATCTTTGATAAAGCGCCTATAGAACCCGGCATGACCCAAAAAGCTACGAACCGCTTTGACATTCGTGGGTGGAGGGAGTTTGGAAATTACGTCAACTTTCGATTTATCGACCTCCATTCCCACACTTGAGATTTTATGGCCGAGAACTATGCCTTCTCGAACCATAAAGTGGCATTTTTCCCAATTCAACACAAGGTGAGACTCCTCGCATCTAGTCAGGATACGCTCAAGGTTCAAGAGACATGAATCGAAGGAATTGCCGAATACTGAAAATGTCGTCCATGAAAACCTCCATGCAATCCTCGATCATGTCATGGGAGATGGCTGTCATACAACGCTGGAAAGTGGCAGGAGCGTTGCAGAGACCAAAAGGCATCCGCCTGTAAGCAAAAGTCCCGAAAGGATAGGTGAAGGTGGTCTTCTCCTGATCCTTTGGGTCGATAGGAATCTGAAATTAGCCAGAGAAACCATCAAGGAAGCAGTAGAACTCGTTCCCTGCTAGTCTCTCTAACATCTTGTTAATGAAGGGAAGAGGAAAGTGGTCCTTTCGGGTAGCTTCATTAAGTTTCCGATAATCTATGCATACCCTCCATCCAGTGACCACGCGAGTAGGGACGAGTTCGTCTTTCTCGTTTCAAACAACAGTGTTGCCTCCCTTTTTAGGAACCACCTGAACAGGGCTGACCCATGGGCTGTCAGAAATAGGGTATATAATACCAGCATCGAGGAGTTTGATGACCTCCTTCTTGACCACTTCAATCATATTAGGGTTCAGCCGCCTCTGTCTCTGCACACATGACTTATAGTTATCCTCCATGAGAATCTTTTGTGTGCAGTAGGAAGGAACGATCCCTGGAATGTCAGCAGTCTTCCAGGCGATTGCCCGCTTATGGGCTTTGAGAAGATGAATCAATCTGCTTTTCTCATCAGGGTAGAGAGCAGATGAAATGATGATAGGGAGAGAAGATTCTCCCTGTAAGAATGCATACTCAAGATGATCGGGAAGAGGTTTAAGCTCAAGAGTAGGTGGCTCTTCAAGAGATGTCTTAATATGGATCTTCTCGTTAACTGCGAGTGGCTCGACTTCTCCATCGGTCTCTTGGGCGTCAACAGCGTCTGCACATAGGAGATCTTCAAGATTTTGCATTACCACATCAGGATCAATCGTGCACGCCTCATTACTCATCAAGGTCAAAAGTTGATCAAGCTCAGAATCTAGGCAATCATCTATAACATCAATAGAGAAACATGAATCATCTGCTGTGTGTGCATGTGTCATTGCCTTATCTATGGAGAATGTGACTCTATCATCAGCAATACGTAGGTTAAGTTGCCTTTTAGATACGTGAACTATGGCCTCAGCAGTGTTAAGGAATGGTCGTCCTAGAATGAGTGGAATTTGGCTGTCTACTTTCATTTCCAGGATGACAAAATCAGCAGGAAAGACAAACCTATCTACCTTAACTGGGACATTCTCCGCTATGCCTAAAGGATATTTAAAGCTACGGTCTGCAAGCTGAAGGCACATCCTGGTCTGCTTAAGTTCACCTAGGTCTAGCTTAGAGTATAAGGTGAGTGGCATGAGATTAATGCTAGCACCTAGATCAGCTAATGCATTACATACAGTATCAGAACCAAGAAAGCAAGGGATAATGAAACTCCCTGGATCTCCAAGCTTAGGAGGCATGTCCTTCTTCTGTAGAATGGCTGAACACTACTCACCGAGTGGTAATGTGGTCGCGTCCTCCAACTTCTTCCTATTCGACACTAGATCCTTCAGAAACTTCCCATAGTTAGGCATACCTGCAATGACATCAACAAGAGGCACGTTAATCCTAATTTGCTTCAATAAGTCAACAAACTTACCATACTGCTCTTTCATGCGCTCTTTCCGTAGACGATTAGGATAAGGGATTTTTGGCTGGTAATCCCTCAGAGGCGCTGACTTTGGCCTTGATGACTTAGCGACCGGTGGTGGCGTCTCCTTCTCCACGGAATCAGCTATAGGTGTTTCTGTTTGGCTTGATCTCTTCGTGTTATCCTCGTCATCTGAAGTCCAATCCTGCACAATAACAGAGCTGTCAGAATGTGATGTATCCATAACTCCGACCATCTTACCTAAGCGAGTGGTAATCACCTTCACATGCTCATTGTGATTCTGATTCACATTGGGGTTCTTTTGGGTATTGCTTGGTAGTGACCCACTTTGACGTCCTGATACGACCTCAGCTAATCTACCTAAGTCGCGCTCAATATTCTGGATCGATGCTTGCTGATTCCTTTGAACTTGCTCGTTATTAGCTTGATTCTATTGCACAGTTAGCATGAAACTCTTCAATATATCTTCTATGTTGCTGCTTGTTCCAGCTGCTGGCTGAGTGATCTGTACTGGAGGCTGAGGATTCGGGTTGGTGTTTCCCTGGTTAAACCGATAGAACCCCGGTGGGTTCTGTCTATGGAAATTTCCTCGGTTGTTTCCCTGGTAATTTGAATTATTCCCCTGGTAGTTATTTCCCTGGTAATTTGAATTATTCCCCTGGTAGTTATTTCCCGGCCTCTGGTTCATGAAGTTAACGCTCTGTGTCTGGATCATCGGCCGATCCTCGC
>JAANYP010004722.1:23365-51035 GCA_020465985.1 Centrapalus pauciflorus
TTGGTCACACAACAGTGTGTTGTTGTGGGCTTTGGTCACATAAAATTATGCCAAATGTGGCCGTACGTGTTAAAAATTGTGACCATATGCTCTTTTAAGTGAGGTATACTTGTATTTTGTGTGACTATTGTCCATGCATTTGCCACTTTATTTTTATGTGTGTGTGGCTGATTGCAACCATTTGGTCACGCAACGAGTGTGTTGTTGTGGGCTTTGGTCACATAAAATTATCTCAAATGTGGCCGTAGGTGTTAAAAAGTGTGACAATTGTCCATGCAATGGCCACTTTATTTTTATGTGTGTGTGGCTTATTGCAACCATTTGGTCACACAACGAGTGTATTGTTGTGGGCTTTGGTCACCTAAAATTATGCCAAATGTGGTCGTAGGTGTTATAAATTGTGACCATATGCTCTTTTAAGTGAGGTAAACTTGGAATTTGTGTGACTATTGTCAATGCGATGGCCACTTTAGTTTTATTTGTGTGTGGCTGGTTGCAACCATTTGGTCACACAACGAGTGTGTTGTTGTGGGCTTTGGTCACATAAAATTATGCCAAATGTGGCCGTAGGTGTTAAAATTTGTGACCATACGCTCTTTTAAGTGAGGTAAACTTGTATTTTGTGTGACTATAGTCCAAGCAATAGCCACTTTATTTTAATCTGTGTTTGGCTGATTGCAACTATTTGGTCACACAACGAGTGTGTTGTTGTGGGCTTTGGTCACATAAAATTATGCCAAATTTGGTCGTAAGTGTTAGTAAGTGTGACCATATGCTCTTTTAAGTGTGGCAAACTTGTATTTTGCGTGACTATGGTCCATGCAATGACCACTTAATTTTTATTTGGGTGTGGCTGATTGCAATCCTTTGGTCACACAACGAGTGTGTTGTTCTGGGCTTTGGTCACATAAAATTATTCCAAATGTGGTCGTAGGTGCTAAAAATTGTGACCATATACTCTTTTAAGTGAGGTAAACTTGCAATTTGCGTGACTATGGTCCATGTAATGGCCACTTTATTTTTATTTGTGTGTGGCTGATTGCAACCATTTGGTCAAACAAGGAGTGTGTTTTTGTGGGCTTTGGTCACATAAAATTATGCCGAATGTTGTCGTAGGTGTTAAAAAGTGTGACCATATGCTCTTTTTAGTATGGTAAACTTTGTATTTTGGGTGACTATTGTCCATGCAATGGCCACTTTATTTTTACTTTTGTGTGGCTGATTGCAACCATTTAGTCACACAACGAGTGTGTTGTTGTGGGTTTTGGTCACATAAATATATGTCAAATGTGGCCGTAGGTGTTAAAAAGTGTGAACATATGATCTTTTAAGTGAGGTAAACTTGTATTTTGTGTGACAATTGTCCATGTAATGACCACTTTATTTTTATGTGTGTGTGGCTGATTGCAACCATTTGGTCACACAACGAGTGTGTTGTTGTGAGCTTTGGTCACATAAAATTATGTCAAATGTGGCCGTAGGTGTTAAAAAGTGTGACAATTGTCCATGCAATGGCCACCTTATTTTTATGTGTGTGTGGCTGATTGCAACCATTTGGTCACACAACAAGTGTGTTGTTGTGGGCTTTGGTCACATAAAATTATGCCAAATGTGGCCGTACGTGTTAAAAATTGTGACCATATGCTCTTTTAAGTGAGGTATACTTGTATTTTGTGTGACTATTGTCCATGCATTTGCCACTTTATTTTTATGTGTGTGTGGCTGATTGCAACCATTTGGTCACGCAACGAGTGTGTTGTTGTGGGCTCTGGTCACATAAAATTATCTCAAATGTGGCCGTAGGTGTTAAAAAGTGTGACAATTGTCCATGCAATGGCCACTTTATTTTTATGTGTGTGTGGCTGATTGCAACCATTTGGTCACACAACGAGTGTATTGTTGCGGGCTTTGGTCACCTAAAATTATGCCAAATGTGGCCGTAGGTGTTATAAATTGTAACCCTATGCTCTTTTAAGTGAGGTAAACTTGTAATTTGTGAGACTATTGTCCATGCAATTGCGACTTTATTTTTATGTGTGTGTGGCCGATTGCAACCATTTGGTCACACAACGAGTGTGTTGTTGTGGGCTTTGGTCAAATAAAATTATGCCAAATTTGGTCGTAGGTGTTAAAAAGTGTGACTATATGCTCTTTTAAGTGAGGTAAACTTGTATTTTGTGTGACTATGGTCCATGCAATGACCACTTTATTTTTATTTGGGTGTGGCTGATTGCAACCATTTGGTCACACAACGAGTGTGTTGTTGTGGGCTTTGGTCACATAAAATTATTCCAAATGTGGTCGTAGGTGTTAAAAATTTTGACCACATGCTCTTTTAAGTGAGGTAAACTTGTATTTTGTGTGACTATGGTCCGTGCAATGACCACTTTATTTTTATTTGTGTGTGGCTCATTGCAACCATTTGGTCACACAAGGAGTGTGTTTTTGTGGACTTTGGTCACATAAAATTATGCCGAATGTTGTCGTAGGTGTTAAAAAGTGTGACCATATGCTCTTTTTAGTATGGTAAACTTGTATTTTGTGTGACTATTGTCCATGCAATGGCCACTTTATTTTTATTTTTGTGTGGCTGATTGCAACTATTTGGTCACAAAACGAGTGTGTTGTTATGGGCTTTTGTCATATAAAATTATGTCAAATGTGGCCGTAGGTGTTAAAAAGTGTGACCATATGCTCTTTTAAGTGAGGTAAACTTGTAATTTGTGTGACTATTGTCCATGCAATGACCACTTTATTTTTATGTGTGTGTGGCTGATTGCAACCATTTGGTCACACAACGAGTGTATTGTTGTGGGCTTTGGTCACCTAAAATTATGCCAAATGTGGCCGTAGGTGTTATAAATTGTGACCATATGCTCTTTTAAGTGAGGTAAACTTGTAATTTGGGTGACTATTGTCCATGCAATGGCCACTTTATTTTTATGTGTGTGTGGCTTATTGCAACCATTTGGTCACACAACGAGTGTATTGTTGTGGGCTTTGGTCACCTAAAATTATGCCAAATGTGGTCGTAGGTGTTATAAATTGTGACCATATGCTCTTTTAAGTGAGGTAAACTTGGAATTTGTGTGACTATTGTCAATGCGATGGCCACTTTAGTTTTATGTGTGTGTGGCTGATTGCAACCATTTGGTCACACAACGAGTGTGTTGTTGTGGGCTTTGGTCACATAAAATTATGCCAAATGTGGCCGTAGGTGTTAAAATTTGTGACCATACGCTCTTTTAAGTGAGGTAAACTTGTATTTTGTGTGACTATTGTCCAAGCAATAGCCACTTTATTTTAATCTGTGTTTGGCTGATTGCAACTATTTGGTCACACAACGAGTGTGTTGTTGTGGGCTTTGGTCACATAAAATTATGCCAAATTTGGTCGTAAGTGTTAGTAAGTGTGACCATATGCTCTTTTAAGTGTGGCAAACTTGTATTTTGTGTGACTATGGTCCGTGCAATGACCACTTTATTTTTATTTGTGTGTGGCTGATTGCAACCATTTGGTCACACAAGGAGTGTGTTTTTGTGGACTTTGGTCACATAAAATTATGCCGAATGTTGTCGTAGGTGTTAAAAAGTGTGACCATATGCTCTTTTTAGTATGGTAAACTTGTATTTTGTGTGACTATTGTCCATGCAATGGCCACTTTATTTTTATTTTTGTGTGGCTGATTGCAACTATTTGGTCACAAAACGAGTGTGTTATTATGGGCTTTTGTCATATAAAATTATGTCAAATGTGGCCGTAGGTGTTAAAAAGTGTGACCATATGCTCTTTTAAGTGAGGTAAACTTGTAATTTGTGTGACTATTGTCCATGCAATGACCAGTTTATTTTTATGTGTGTGTGGCTGATTGCAACCATTTGGTCACACAACGAGTGTATTGTTGTGGGCTTTGGTCACCTAAAATTATGCCAAATATGGCCGTAGGTGTTATAAATTGTGACCATATGCTCTTTTAAGTGAGGTAAACTTGTAATTTGTGTGACTATTGTCCATGCAATGGCCACTTTATTTTTATGTGTGTGTGGCTTATTGCAACCATTTGGTCACACAACGAGTGTATTGTTGTGGGCTTTGGTCACCTAAAATTATGCCAAATGTGGTCGTAGGTGTTATAAATTGTGACCATATGCTCTTTTAAGTGAGGTAAACTTGGAATTTGTGTGACTATTGTCAATGCGATGGCCACTTTAGTTTTATGTGTGTGTGGCTGATTGCAACCATTTGGTCACACAACGAGTGTGTTGTTGTGGGCTTTGGTCACATAAAATTATGCCAAATGTGGCCGTAGGTGTTAAAATTTGTGACCATACGCTCTTTTAAGTGAGGTAAACTTGTATTTTGTGTGACTATTGTCCAAGCAAGAGCCACTTTATTTTAATCTGTGTTTGGCTGATTGCAACTATTTGGTCACACAACGAGTGTGTTGTTGTGGGCTTTGGTCACATAAAATTATGCCAAATTTGGTCGTAAGTGTTAGTAAGTGTGACCATATGCTCTTTTAAGTATGGCAAACTTGTATTTTGCGTGACTATGGTCCATGCAATGACCACTTTATTTTTATTTGTGTGTGGCTGATTGCAATCCTTTGGTCACACAACGAGTGTCTTGTTCTGGGCTTTGGTCACATAAAATTATTCTAAATGTGGTCGTAGGTGTTAAAAATTGTGACCATATACTCTTTTAAGTGAGGTAAACTTGCAATTTGCGTGACTATGGTCCATGCAATGGCCACTTTATTTTTATTTGTGTGTGGCTGATTGCAACCATTTGGTCAAACAAGGAGTGTGTTTTTGTGGGCTTTGGTCACATAAAATTATGCCGAATGTTGTCGTAGGTGTTAAAAAGTGTGACCATATGCTCTTTTTAGTATGGTAAACTTTGTATTTTGTGTGACTATTGTCCATGCAATGGCCACTTTATTTTTACTTTTGTGTGGCTGATTGCAACCATTTGGTCACACAACGAGTGTGTTGTTGTGGGTTTTGGTCACATAAATATATGTCAAATGTGGCCGTAGGTGTTAAAAAGTGTGAACATATGATCTTTTAAGTGAGGTAAACTTGTATTTTGTGTGACAATTGTCCATGCAATGACCACTTTATTTTTATGTGTGTGTGGCTGATTGCAACCATTTGGTCACACAACGAGTGTGTTGTTGTGAGCTTTGGTCACATAAAATTATTTCAAATGTGGCCGTAGGTGTTATAAAGTGTGACAATTGTCCATGCAATGGCCACCTTATTTTTATGTGTGTGTGGCTGATTGCAACCATTTGGTCACACAACGAGTGTATTGTTGTGGGCTTTGGTCACCTAAAATTATGCCAAATGTGGCCGTAGGTGTTATAAATTGTGACCATATGCTCTTTTAAGTGAGGTTAACTTGTATTTTGTGTGACAATTGTCCATGCAATGACCACTTTATTTTTATGTGTGTGTGGCTGATTGCAACCATTGGGTCACACAACGAGTGTGTTGTTGTGGGTTTTGGTCACATAAAATTATGCCAAATGTGGCCGTAGGTGTTAAAATTTTTGACCATACGCTCTTTTAAGTGAGGTAAACTTGTATTTTGTGTGACTATTGTCCAAGCAATAGCCACTTTATTTTAATTTGTGTTTGGCTGATTGCAACTATTTGGTCACACAACGAGTGTGTTGTTGTGGGCTTTGGTCACATAAAATTATGCCAAATTTGGTCGTAAGTGTTAAAAAGTGTGACCATATGCTCTTTTAAGTGAGGCAAACTTGTATTTTGCGTGACTATGGTCCATGCAATGACCACTTTATTTTTATTTGTGTGTGGCTGATTGCAATCCTTTGGTCACACAACGAGTGTGTTGTTCTGGGCTTTGGTCACATAAAATTATTCCAAA
Source organism: Centrapalus pauciflorus (assembly GCA_020465985.1). Taxonomy (NCBI): domain Eukaryota; kingdom Viridiplantae; phylum Streptophyta; class Magnoliopsida; order Asterales; family Asteraceae; genus Centrapalus; species Centrapalus pauciflorus. Next base: position 29,261 of record JAANYP010004722.1, read on the forward strand.
TGTGGTCGTAGGTGTTAAAAATTGTGACCATATACTCTTTTAAGTGAGGTAAACTTGTATTTTGCGTGACTATGGTCCATGCAATGGCCACTTTATTTTTATTTGTGTGTGGCTGATTGCAACAATTTGGTCAAACAAGGAGTGTGTTTTTGTGGGCTTTGGTCACATAAAATTATGCCGAATGTTGTCGTAGGTGTTAAAAAGTGTGACCATATGCTCTTTTTAGTATGGTAAACTTTGTATTTTGTGTGACTATTGTCCATGCAATGGCCACTTTATTTTTACTTTTGTGTGGCTGATTGCAACCATTTGGTCACACAACGAGTGTGTTGTTGTGGGTTTTGGTCACATAAAATTATGTCAAATGTGGCCGTAGGTGTTAAAAATTGTGACAATATGCTCTTTTAAGTGAGGTAAACTTGTAATCTGTGTAACTATTGTCCATGCAATGGCCACTTTATTTTTATGTGTATGTGGCTGATTGCAATCATTTGGTCACACAACAAGTGTGTTGTTGTGGGCTTTGGTCACATAAAATTATGCCAAATATGGCCGTACGTGTTAAAAATTGTGACCATATGCTCTTTTACGTGAGGTATACTTGTATTTTGTGTGACTATTGCCCATGCATTTGCCACTTTATTTTTATGTGTGTGTGGCTGATTGCAACCATTTGGTCACGCAACGAGTGTGTTGTTGTGGGCTTTGGTCACCTAAAATTATGCCAAATGTGGCCGTAGGTGTTACAAATTGTGACCCTATGCTCTTTTAAGTGAGGTAAACTTGTAATTTGTGAGACTATTGTCCATACATTTGCCACTTTATTTTTATGTGTGTGTGGCTGATTGCTACCATTTGGTCACACAACGAGTGTATTGTTGTGGGCTTTGGTCACCTAAAATTATGCCAAATGTGGTCGTAGGTGTTATAAATTGTGACCATATGCTCTTTTAAGTGAGGTGAACTTGTATTTTGTGTGACTATTGTCCAACCAATAGCCACTTTATTTTAATTTGTGTTTGGCTGATTGCAACTATTTGGTCACACAACGAGTGTGTTGTTGTGGGCTTTGGTCACATAAAATTATGCCAAATTTGGTCGTAAGTGTTAAAAAGTGTGACCATATGCTCTTTTAAGTGAGGCAAACTTGTATTTTGCGTGACTATGGTCCATGCAATGACCACTTTATTTTTATTTGTGTGTGGCTGATTGCAATCCTTTGGTCACACAACGAGTGTGTTGTTCTGGGCTTTGGTCACATAAAATTATTCCAAATGTGGTCGTAGGTGTTAAAAATTTTGACCATATACTCTTTTATGTGAGGTAAACTTGTATTTTGCGTGACTATGGTCCATGTAATGGCCACTTTATTTTTATTTGTGTGTGGCTGATTGCAACAACTTGGTCAAACAAGGAGTATGTTTTTGTGGGCTTTGGTCACATAAAATTATGCCGAATGTTGTCGTAGTTGTTAAAAAGTGTGACCATATGCTCTTTTTAGTATGGTAAACTTTGTATTTTGTGTGACTATTGTCCATGCAATGGCCACTTTATTTTTACTTTTGTGTGGCTGATTGCAACCATTTGGTCACACAACGAGTGTGTTGTTGTGGGTTTTGGTCACATAAAATTATGTCAAATGTGGCCGTAGGTGTTAAAAATTGTGACCATATGCTCTTTTAAGTGAGGAAAACTTGTAATCTGTGTGACTATTGTCCATGCAATGGCCACTTTATTTTTATGTGTGTGTGGCTGATTGCAATCATTTGGTCACACAACAAGTGTGTTGTTGTGGGCTTTGGTCACATAAAATTATGCCAAATATGGTCGTACGTGTTAAAAATTGTGACCATATGCTCTTTTATGTGAGGTATACTTGTATTTTGTGTGACTATTGTCCATGCATTTGCCACTTTATTTTTATGTGTGTGTGGCTGATTGCAACCATTTGGTCACGCAACGAGTGTGTTGTTGTGGGCTTTGGTCACATAAAATTATCTCAAATGTGGCCGTAGGTGTTAAAAAGTGTGACAATTGTCCATGCAATGGCCACTTTATTTTTATGTGTGTGTGGCTGATTGCAACCATTTGGTCACACAACGAGTGTATTGTTGTGGGCTTTGGTCACCTAAAATTATGCCAAATGTGGTCGTAGGTGTTACAAATTGTGACCCTATGCTCTTTTAAGTGAGGTAAACTTGTAATTTGTGAGACTATTGTCCATTTGCCACTTTATTTTTATGTGTGTGTGGCTGATTGCTACCATTTGGTCACACAACGAGTGTATTGTTGTGGGCTTTGGTCACCTAAAATTATGCCAAATGTGGTCGTAGGTGTTATAAATTGTGACCATATGCTCTTTTAAGTGAGGTAAACTTGGAATTTGTGTGACTATTGTCCATGCGATGGCCACTTTATTTTTATGTGTGTGTGGCTGATTGCAACCATTTGGTCACACAACGAGTGTGTTGTTGTGGGCTTTGGTCACATAAAATTATGCCAAATGTGGCCGTAGGTGTTAAAATTTGTGACCATACGCTCTTTTAAGTGAGGTGAACTTGTATTTTGTGTGACTATTGTCCAACCAATAGCCACTTTATTTTAATTTGTGTTTGGCTGATTGCAACTATTTGGTCACACAACGAGTGTGTTGTTGTGGGCTTTGGTCACATAAAATTATGCCAAATTTGGTCGTAAGTGTTAAAAAGTGTGACCATATGCTCTTTTAAGTGAGGCAAACTTGTATTTTGCGTGACTATGGTCCACGCAATGACCACTTTATTTTTATTTGTGTGTGGCTGATTGCGATCATTTGGTCACACAACGAGTGTGTTGTTCTGGGCTTTGGTCACATAAAATTATTCCAAATGTGGTCGTAGGTGTTAAAAATTGTGACCATATACTCTTTTAAGTGAGGTAAACTTGTATTTTGCGTGACTATGGTCCATGCAATGGCCACTTTATTTTTATTTGTGTGTGGCTGATTGCAACCATTTGGTCAAACAAGGAGTGTGTTTTTGTGGGCTTTGGTCACATAAAATTATGCCGAATGTTGTCGTAGGTGTTAAAAAGTGTGACCATATGCTCTTTTTTGTATGGTAAACTTTGTATTTTGTGTGACTATTGTCCATGCAATGGCCACTTTATTTTTACTTTTGTGTGGCTGATTGCAACCATTTGGTCACACAACGAGTGTGTTGTTGTGGGTTTTGGTCACATAAAATTATGTCAAATGTGGCCGTAGGTGTTAAAAAGTGTGAACATATGATCTTTTAAGTGAGGTAAACTTGTATTTTGTGTGACTATTGTCCATGCAATGACCACTTTATTTTTATTTGTGTGTGGCTGATTGCAACCATTTGGTCACACAACAAGTGTGTTGTTGTGGGGTTTAGTCACATAAAATTATTCCAAATGTGGTCGTAAGTGTTAAAAATTGAGACCATATGCTCTTTTAAGTGAGGTAAACTTGGAATTTGTGTGACTATTGTCCATGCGATGGCCACTTTATTTTTATGTGTGTGTGGCTGATTGCAACCATTTGGTCACACAACGAGTGTGTTGTTGTGGGCTTTGGTCACATAAAATTATGCCAAATGTGGCCGTAGGTGTTAAAATTTGTGACCATACGCTCTTTTAAGTGAGGTAAACTTGTATTTTGTGTGACTATTGTCCAAGCAATAGCCACTTTATTTTAATCTGTGTTTGGCTGATTGCAACTATTTGGTCACACAACGAGTGTGTTGTTGTGGGCTTTGGTCACATAAAATTATGCCAAATTTGGTCGTAAGTGTTAGTAAGTGTGACCATATGCTCTTTTAAGTGTGGTAAACTTGTATTTTGCGTGACTATGGTCCATGCAATGGCCACTTTATTTTTATGTGTGTGTGGCTGATTGCAACCATTTGGTCACACAACAAGTGTGTTGTTGTGGGCTTTGGTCGCATAAAATTATGCCAAATGTGGCCGTACGTGTTAAAAATTGTGACCATATGCTCTTTTAAGTGAGGTATACTTGTATTTTGTGTGACTATTGTCCATGCATTTGCCACTTTATTTTTATGTGTGTGTGGCTGATTGCAACCATTTGGTCACGCAACGAGTGTGTTGTTGTGGGCTTTGGTCACATAAAATTATCTCAAATGTGGCCGTAGGTGTTAAAAAGTGTGACAATTGTCCATGCAATGGCCACTTTATTTTTATGTGTGTGTGGCTGATTGCAACCATTTGGTCACACAACGAGTGTATTGTTGCGGGCTTTGGTCACCTAAAATTATGCCAAATGTGACCGTAGGTGTTATAAATTGTAACCCTATGCTCTTTTAAGTGAGGTAAACTTGTAATTTGTGAGACTATTGTCCATGCAATTGCGACTTTATTTTTATGTGTGTGTGGCCGATTGCAACCATTTGGTCATACAACGAGTGTGTTGTTGTGGGCTTTGGTCAAATAAAATTATGCCAAATTTGGTCGTAGGTGTTAAAAAGTGTGACTATATGCTCTTTTAAGTGAGGTAAACTTGTATTTTGTGTGACTATGGTCCATGCAATGACCACTTTATTTTTATTTGGGTGTGGCTGATTGCAACCATTTGGTCACACAACGAGTGTGTTGTTGTGGGCTTTGGTCACATAAAATTATTCCAAATGTGGTCGTAGGTTTTAAAAATTTTGACCACATGCTCTTTTAAGTGAGGTAAACTTGTATTTTGTGTGACTATGGTCCGTGCAATGACCACTTTATTTTTATTTGTGTGTGGCTGATTGCAACCATTTGGTCACACAAGGAGTGTGTTTTTGTGGACTTTGGTCACATAAAATTATGCCGAATGTTGTCGTAGGTGTTAAAAAGTGTGACCATATGCTCTTTTTAGTATGGTAAACTTGTATTTTCTGTGACTATTGTCCATGCAATGGCCACTTTATTTTTATTTTTGTGTGGCTGATTGCAACTATTTGGTCACAAAACGAGTGTGTTGTTATGGGCTTTTGTCATATAAAATTATGTCAAATGTGGCCGTAGGTGTTAAAAAGTGTGACCATATGCTCTTTTAAGTGAGGTAAACTTGTAATTTGTGTGACTATTGTCCATGCAATGACCACTTTATTTTTATGTGTGTGTGGCTGATTGCAACCATTTGGTCACACAACGAGTGTATTGTTGTGGGCTTTGGTCACCTAAAATTATGCCAAATGTGGCCGTAGGTGTTATAAATTGTGACCATATGCTCTTTTAAGTGAGGTAAACTTGTAATTTGTGTGACTATTGTCCATGCAATGGCCACTTTATTTTTATGTGTGTGTGGCTTATTGCAACCATTTGGTCACACAACGAGTGTATTGTTGTGGGCTTTGGTCACCTAAAATTATGCCAAATGTGGTCGTAGGTGTTATAAATTGTGACCATATGCTCTTTTAAGTGAGGTAAACTTGGAATTTGTGTGACTATTGTCAATGCGATGGCCACTTTAGTTTTATGTGTGTGTGGCTGATTGCAACCATTTGGTCACACAACGAGTGTGTTGTTGTGGGCTTTGGTCACATAAAATTATGCCAAATGTGGTCGTAGGTGTTAAAATTTGTGACCATACGCTCTTTTAAGTGAGGTAAACTTGTATTTTGTGTGACTATAGTCCAAGCAATAGCCACTTTATTTTAATCTGTGTTTGGCTGATTGCAACTATTTGGTCACACAACGAGTGTGTTGTTGTGGGCTTTGGTCACATAAAATTATGCCAAATTTGGTCGTAAGTGTTAGTAAGTGTGACCATATGCTCTTTTAAGTGTGGCAAACTTGTATTTTGCGTGACTATGGTCCATGCAATGACCACTTTATTTTTATTTGGGTGTGGCTGATTGCAATCCTTTGGTCACACAACGAGTGTGTTGTTCTGGGCTTTGGTCACATAAAATTATTCCAAATGTGGTCGTAGGTGTTAAAAATTGTGACCATATACTCTTTTAAGTGAGGTAAACTTGCAATTTGCGTGACTATGGTCCATGCAATGGCCACTTTATTTTTATTTGTGTGTGGCTGATTGCAACCATTTGGTCAAACAAGGAGTGTGTTTTTGTGGGCTTTGGTCACATAAAATTATGCCGAATGTTGTCGTAGGTGTTAAAAAGTGTGACCATATGCTCTTTTTAGTATGGTAAACTTTGTATTTTGGGTGACTATTGTCCATGCAATGGCCACTTTATTTTTACTTTTGTGTGGCTGATTGCAACCATTTAGTCACACAACGAGTGTGTTGTTGTGGGTTTTGGTCACATAAATATATGTCAAATGTGGCCGTAGATGTTAAAAAGTGTGAACATATGATCTTTTAAGTGAGGTAAACTTGTATTTTGTGTGACAATTGTCCATGTAATGACCACTTTATTTTTATGTGTGTGTGGCTGATTGCAACCATTTGGTCACACAACGAGTGTGTTGTTGTGAGCTTTGGTCACCTAAAATTATGCCAAATGTGGCCGTAGGTGTTATAAATTGTGACCATATGCTCTTTTAAGTGAGGTAAACTTGTAATTTGTGTGACTATTGTCCATGCAATGGCCACTTTATTTTTATGTGTGTGTGGCTTATTGCAACCATTTGGTCACACAACGAGTGTATTGTTGTGGGCTTTGGTCACCTAAAATTATGCCAAATGTGGTCGTAGGTGTTATAAATTGTGACCATATGCTCTTTTAAGTGAGGTAAACTTGGAATTTGTGTGACTATTGTCAATGCGATGGCCACTTTAGTTTTATGTGTGTGTGGCTGATTGCAACCATTTGGTCACACAACGAGTGTGTTGTTGTGGGCTTTGGTCACATAAAATTATGCCAAATGTGGTCGTAGGTGTTAAAATTTGTGACCATACGCTCTTTTAAGTGAGGTAAACTTGTATTTTGTGTGACTATAGTCCAAGCAATAGCCACTTTATTTTAATCTGTGTTTGGCTGATTGCAACTATTTGGTCACACAACGAGTGTGTTGTTGTGGGCTTTGGTCACATAAAATTATGCCAAATTTGGTCGTAAGTGTTAGTAAGTGTGACCATATGCTCTTTTAAGTGTGGCAAACTTGTATTTTGCGTGACTATGGTCCATGCAATGACCACTTTATTTTTATTTGTGTGTGGCTGATTGCAATCCTTTGGTCACACAACGAGTGTGTTGTTCTGGGCTTTGGTCACATAAAATTATTCCAAATGTGGTCGTAGGTGTTAAAAATTGTGACCATATACTCTTTTAAGTGAGGTAAACTTGCAATTTGCGTGACTATGGTCCATGCAATGGCCACTTTATTTTTATTTGTGTGTGGCTGATTGCAACCATTTGGTCAAACAAGGAGTGTGTTTTTGTGGGCTTTGGTCACATAAAATTATGCCGAATGTTGTCGTCGGTGTTAAAAAGTGTGACCATATGCTCTTTTTAGTATGGTAAACTTTGTATTTTGTGTGACTATTGTCCATGCAATGGTCACTTTATTTTTACTTTTGTGTGGCTGATTGCAACCATTTGGTCACACAACGAGTGTGTTGTTGTGGGTTTTGGTCACATAAATATATGTCAAATGTGGCCGTAGGTGTTAAAAAGTGTGAACATATGATCTTTTAAGTGAGGTAAACTTGTATTTTGTGTGACAATTGTCCATGCAATGACCACTTTATTTTTATGTATGTGTGGCTGATTGCAACCATTTGGTCACACAACGAGTGTGTTGTTGTGAGCTTTGGTCACATAAAATTATGTCAAATGTGGCCATAGGTGTTAAAAAGTGTGACAATTGTCCATGCAATGGCCACCTTATTTTTATGTGTGTGTGGCTGATTGCAACCATTTGGTCACACAACAAGTGTGTTGTTGTGGGCTTTGGTCACATAAAATTATGCCAAATGTGGCCGTACGTGTTAAAAATTGTGACCATATGCTCTTTTAAGTGAGGTATACTTGTATTTTGTGTGACTATTGTCCATGCATTTGCCACTTTATTTTTATGTGTGTGTGGCTGATTGCAACCATTTGGTCACGCAACGAGTGTGTTGTTGTGGGCTTTGGTCACATAAAATTATCTCAAATGTGGCCGTAGGTGTTAAAAAGTGTGACAATTGTCCATGCAATGGCCACTTTATTTTTATGTGTGTGTGGCTTATTGCAACCATTTGGTCACACAACGAGTGTATTGTTGTGGGCTTTGGTCACCTAAAATTATGCCAAATGTGGTCGTAGGTGTTATAAATTGTGACCATATGCTCTTTTAAGTGAGGTAAACTTGGAATTTGTGTGACTATTGTCAATGCGATGGCCACTTTAGTTTTATTTGTGTGTGGCTGGTTGCAACCATTTGGTCACACAACGAGTGTGTTGTTGTGGGCTTTGGTCACATAAAATTATGCCAAATGTGGCCGTAGGTGTTAAAATTTGTGACCATACGCTCTTTTAAGTGAGGTAAACTTGTATTTTGTGTGACTATAGTCCAAGCAATAGCCACTTTATTTTAATCTGTGTTTGGCTGATTGCAACTATTTGGTCACACAACGAGTGTGTTGTTGTGGGCTTTGGTCACATAAAATTATGCCAAATTTGGTCGTAAGTGTTAGTAAGTGTGACCATATGCTCTTTTAAGTGTGGCAAACTTGTATTTTGCGTGACTATGGTCCATGCAATGACCACTTAATTTTTATTTGGGTGTGGCTGATTGCAATCCTTTGGTCACACAACGAGTGTGTTGTTCTGGGCTTTGGTCACATAAAATTATTCCAAATGTGGTCGTAGGTGCTAAAAATTGTGACCATATACTCTTTTAAGTGAGGTAAACTTGCAATTTGCGTGACTATGGTCCATGTAATGGCCACTTTATTTTTATTTGTGTGTGGCTGATTGCAACCATTTGGTCAAACAAGGAGTGTGTTTTTGTGGGCTTTGGTCACATAAAATTATGCCGAATGTTGTCGTAGGTGTTAAAAAGTGTGACCATATGCTCTTTTTAGTATGGTAAACTTTGTATTTTGGGTGACTATTGTCCATGCAATGGCCACTTTATTTTTACTTTTGTGTGGCTGATTGCAACCATTTAGTCACACAACGAGTGTGTTGTTGTGGGTTTTGGTCACATAAATATATGTCAAATGTGGCCGTAGGTGTTAAAAAGTGTGAACATATGATCTTTTAAGTGAGGTAAACTTGTATTTTGTGTGACAATTGTCCATGTAATGACCACTTTATTTTTATGTGTGTGTGGCTGATTGCAACCATTTGGTCACACAACGAGTGTGTTGTTGTGAGCTTTGGTCACATAAAATTATGTCAAATGTGGCCGTAGGTGTTAAAAAGTGTGACAATTGTCCATGCAATGGCCACCTTATTTTTATGTGTGTGTGGCTGATTGCAACCATTTGGTCACACAACAAGTGTGTTGTTGTGGGCTTTGGTCACATAAAATTATGCCAAATGTGGCCGTACGTGTTAAAAATTGTGACCATATGCTCTTTTAAGTGAGGTATACTTGTATTTTGTGTGACTATTGTCCATGCATTTGCCACTTTATTTTTATGTGTGTGTGGCTGATTGCAACCATTTGGTCACGCAACGAGTGTGTTGTTGTGGGCTCTGGTCACATAAAATTATCTCAAATGTGGCCGTAGGTGTTAAAAAGTGTGACAATTGTCCATGCAATGGCCACTTTATTTTTATGTGTGTGTGGCTGATTGCAACCATTTGGTCACACAACGAGTGTATTGTTGCGGGCTTTGGTCACCTAAAATTATGCCAAATGTGGCCGTAGGTGTTATAAATTGTAACCCTATGCTCTTTTAAGTGAGGTAAACTTGTAATTTGTGAGACTATTGTCCATGCAATTGCGACTTTATTTTTATGTGTGTGTGGCCGATTGCAACCATTTGGTCACACAACGAGTGTGTTGTTGTGGGCTTTGGTCAAATAAAGTTATGCCAAATTTGGTCGTAGGTGTTAAAAAGTGTGACTATATGCTCTTTTAAGTCAGGTAAACTTGTATTTTGTGTGACTATGGTCCATGCAATGACCACTTTATTTTTATTTGGGTGTGGCTGATTGCAACCATTTGGTCACACAACGAGTGTGTTGTTGTGGGCTTTGGTCACATAGAATTGATTCCAAATGTGGTCGGAGGTGTTAAAAATTTGCCACATGCTCTTTTAAGTGAGGTAAACGTGTAGTTTGTTGACTATGGTCCGTGCAATGACGCACTTTATTTTTATTTGTGTGTGGCTGATTGGCACCAGTTGGTCCACACAAGGAGTGTGTTTTTTGTGGACGTTGGTCACATAAAATTATGCCAAATGTCGCCGTAGGTGTTAAAAAGTGTGACCATATGCTCTTTAAAGTGTGGTAAACTTGTATTTTTTGTGACTATTGTCCATGCAATGGCCACTTTATATTTTTTTTGTGTGGCTGATTGCAACCATTTGGTCACACGACGAGTGACTTGTTGTGGGCTTTAGTCACATAAAATTATGCCAAATGTGGCCGTAGGTGTTATAAATTGTGACCATATGCTCTCTTAAGTGAGGTAAAATTGTAATTTGTGTGACTATTGTCCATGCAATGAGCACTTTATTTTTATGTGTGTGTGGCTGATTGCAACCATTTGGTCACACAACGAGTGTCTTGTTGTGGGCTTTGGTCACCTAAAATTATGCCAAATGTGGTCGTAGGTGTTATAAATTGTGACCATATGCTCTTTTAAGTGAGGTAAACTTGTAATTTGTGTGACTATTGTCCATGCAATGGGCACTTTATTTTTATGTGTGTGTGGCTTATTGCAACCATTTGGTCACACAACGAGTGTATTGTTGTGGGCTTTGGTCACCTAAAATTATGCCAAATGTGGTCGTAGGTGTTATAAATTGTGACCATATGCTCTTTTAAGTGAGGTAAACTTGGAATTTGTGTGACTATTGTCCATGCGATGGCCACTTTATTTTTATGTGTGTGTGGCTGATTGCAACCATTTGGTCACACAACGAGTGTGTTGTTGTGGGCTTTGGTCACATAAAATTATGCCAAATGTGGCCGTAGGTGTTAAAATTTGTGACCATACGCTCTTTTAAGTGAGGTAAACTTGTATTTTGTGTGACTATAGTCCAAGCAATAGCCACTTTATTTTAATCTGTGTTTGGCTGATTGCAACTATTTGGTCACACAACGAGTGTGTTGTTGTGGGCTTTGGTCACATAAAATTATGCCAAATTTGGTCGTAAGTGTTAGTAAGTGTGACCATATGCTCTTTTAAGTGTGGCAAACTTGTATTTTGTGTGACTATGGTCCGTGCAATGACCACTTTATTTTTATTTGTGTGTGGCTGATTGCAACCATTTGGTCACACAAGGAGTGTGTTTTTGTGGACTTTGGTCACATAAAATTATGCCGAATGTTGTCGTAGGTGTTAAAAAGTGTGACCATATGCTCTTTTTAGTATGGTAAACTTGTATTTTGTGTGACTATTGTCCATGCAATGGCCACTTTATTTTTATTTTTGTGTGGCTGATTGCAACTATTTGGTCACAAAACGAGTGTGTTATTATGGGCTTTTGTCATATAAAATTATGTCAAATGTGGCCGTAGGTGTTAAAAAGTGTGACCATATGCTCTTTTAAGTGAGGTAAACTTGTAATTTGTGTGACTATTGTCCATGCAATGACCACTTTATTTTTATGTGTGTGTGGCTGATTGCAACCATTTGGTCACACAACGAGTGTATTGTTGTGGGCTTTGGTCACCTAAAATTATGCCAAATGTGGCCGTAGGTGTTATAAATTGTGACCATATGCTCTTTTAAGTGAGGTAAACTTGTAATTTGTGTGACTATTGTCCATGCAATGGCCACTTTATTTTTATGTGTGTGTGGCTTATTGCAACCATTTGGTCACACAACGAGTGTATTGTTGTGGGCTTTGGTCACCTAAAATTATGCCAAATGTGGTCGTAGGTGTTATAAATTGTGACCATATGCTCTTTTAAGTGAGGTAAACTTGTATTTTGTGTGACTATTGTCCATGCGATGGCCACTTTATTTTTATGTGTGTGTGGCTGATTGCAACCATTTGGTCACACAACGAGTGTGTTGTTGCGGGCTTTGGTCACATAAAATTATGCCAAATTTGGTCGTAAGTGTTAAAAAGTGTGATCATATGCTCTTTTAAGTGAGGCAAACTTGTATTTTGCGTGACTATGGTCCATGCAATGACCACTTTATTTTTATTTGTGTGTGGCTGATTGCAATCCTTTGGTCACACAACGAGTGTGTTGTTCTGGGCTTTGGTCACATAAAATTATTCCAAATGTGGTCGTAGGTGTTAAAAATTGTGACCATATACTCTTTTAAGTGAGGTAAACTTGTATTTTGCGTGACTATGGTCCATGCAAATGCCACTTTATTATTATTTGTGTGTGGCTGATTGCAACAATTTGGTCAAACAAGGAGTGTGTTTTTGTGGGCTTTGGTCACATAAAATTATGCCGAATGTTGTCGTAGGTGTTAAAAAGTGTGACCATATGCTCTTTTTAGTAGGGTAAACTTTGTATTTTGTGTGACTATTGTCCATGCAATGGCCACTTTATTTTTACTTTTGTGTGGCTGATTGCAACCATTTGGTCACACAACGAGTGTGTTGTTGTGGGTTTTGGTCACATAAAATTATGTCAAATGTGGCGGTAGGTGTTAAAAATTGTGACCATATGCTCTTTTAAGTGAGGTAAACTTGTAATCTGTGTGACTATTGTCCATGCAATGGCCACTTATTTTTATGTGTGTGTGGCTGATTGCAATCATTTGGTCACACAACAAGTGTGTTGTTGTGGTCTTTGGTCACATAAAATTATGCCAAATATGGCCGTACGTGTTAAAAATTGTGACCATATGCTCTTTTATGTGAGGTATACTTGTATTTTGTGTGACTATTGTCCATGCATTTGCCACTTTATTTTTATGTGTGTGTGGCTGATTGCAACCATTTGGTCACGCAACGAGTGTGTTGTTGTGGGCTTTGGTCACATAAAATTATCTCAAATGTGGCCGTAGGTGTTAAAAAGTGTGACAATTGTCCATGCAATGGCCACTTTATTTTTATGTGTGTGTGGCTGATTGCAACCATTTGGTCACACAACGAGTGTATTGTTGTGGGCTTTGGTCACCTAAAATTATGCCAAATGTGGCCGTAGGTGTTATAAATTGTAACCCTATGCTCTTTTAAGTGAGGTAAACTTGTAATTTGTGAGACTATTGTCCATGCAATTGCGACTTTATTTTTATGTGTGTGTGGCGGATTGCAACCATTTGGTCACACAACGAGTGTGTTGTTGTGGGCTTTGGTCAAATAAAGTTATGCCAAATTTGGTCGTAGGTGTTAAAAAGTGTGACTATATGCTCTTTTAAGTCAGGTAAACTTGTATTTTGTGTGACTATGGTCCATGCAATGACCACTTTATTTTTATTTTTGTGTGGCTGATTGCAACTATTCGGTCACAAAACGAGTGTGTTGTTATGGGCTTTTGTGATATAAAATTATGTCAAATGTGGCCGTAGGTGTTAAAAAGTGTGACCATATGCTCTTTTAAGTGAGGTAAACTTGTAATTTGTGTGACTATTGTCCATGCAATGACCACTTTATTTTTATGTTTGTGTGGCTGATTGCAACCATTTGGTCACACAACGAGTGTATTGTTGTGGGCTTTGGTCACCTAAAATAATCTCAAATGTGGCCGTAGGTGTTAAAAAGTGTGACAATTGTCCATGCAATGGCCACTTTATTTTTATGTGTGTGTGGCTGATTGCAACCATTTGGTCACACAACGAGTGTATTGTTGCGGGCTTTGGTCACCTAAAATTATGCCAAATGTGGCCGTAGGTGTTATAAATTGTAACCCTATGCTCTTTTAAGTGAGGTAAACTTGTAATTTGTGAGACTATTGTCCATGAAATTGCGACTTTATTTTTATGTGTGTGTGGCCGATTGCAACCATTTGGTCACACAACGAGTGTGTTGTTGTGGGCTTTGGTCAAATAAAATTATGCCAAATTTGGTCGTAGGTGTCAAAAAGTGTGACTATATGCTCTTTTAAGTGAGGTAAACTTGTATTTTGTGTGACTATGGTCCATGCAATGACCACTTTATTTTTATTTGGGTGTGGCTGATTGCAACCATTTGGTCACACAACGAGTGTGTTGTTGTGGGCTTTGGTCACATAAAATTATTCCAAATGTGGTCGTAGGTGTTAAAAATTTTGACCACATGCTCTTTTAAGTGAGGTAAACTTGTATTTTGTGTGACTATGGTCCGTGCAATGACCACTTTATTTTTATTTGTGTGTGGCTGATTGCAACCATTTGGTCACACAAGGAGTGTGTTTTTGTGGACTTTGGTCACATAAAATTATGCCGAATGTTGTCGTAGGTGTTAAAAAGTGTGACCATATGCTCTTTTTAGTATGGTAAACTTGTATTTTGTGTGACTATTGTCCATGCAATGGCCACTTTATTTTTATTTTTGTGTGGCTGATTGCAACTATTTGGTCACAAAACGAGTGTGTTGTTATGGGCTTTTGTCATATAAAATTATGTCAAATGTGGCCGTAGGTGTTAAAAAGTGTGACCATATGCTCTTTTAAGTGAGGTAAACTTGTAATTTGTGTGACTATTGTCCATGCAATGACCACTTTATTTTTATGTGTGTGTGGCTGATTGCAACCATTTGGTCACACAACGAGTGTATTGTGTGGGCTTTGGTCACCTAACAATTAATGCCAAATGTGGCCGTAGGTGTTATACAATTGTGACATATGCTCTTTTAAGGTGAGGTAAACTTGTAATTTGTGTGAACTATTGTTCCATGCATGGCCACTTTCAATTTTTAAATGTGTGTGTTGGCTTATTGCAACCATTTGGTCACACAACGAGTGTATTGTTGTGGGCTTTGGTCACCTAAAATTATGCCAAATGTGGTCGTAGGTGTTATAAATTGTGACCATATGCTCTTTTAAGTGAGGTAAACTTGGAATTTGTGTGACTATTGTCAATGCGATGGCCACTTTAGTTTTATGTGTGTGTGGCTGATTGCAACCATTTGGTCACACAACGAGTGTGTTGTTGTGGGCTTTGGTCACATAAAATTATGCCAAATGTGGCCGTAGGTGTTAAAATTTGTGACCATACGCTCTTTTAAGTGAGGTAAACTTGTATTTTGTGTGACTATTGTCCAAGCAATAGCCACTTTATTTTAATCTGTGTTTGGCTGATTGCAACTATTTGGTCACACAACGAGTGTGTTGTTGTGGGCTTTGGTCACATAAAATTATGCCAAATTTGGTCGTAAGTGTTAGTAAGTGTGACCATATGCTCTTTTAAGTGTGGCAAACTTGTATTTTGCGTGACTATGGTCCATGCAATGACCACTTTATTTTTATTTGTGTGTGGCTGATTGCAATCCTTTGGTCACACAACGAGTGTGTTGTTCTGGGCTTTGGTCACATAAAATTATTCCAAATGTGGTCGTAGGTGCTAAAAATTGTGACCATATACTCTTTTAAGTGAGGTAAACTTGCAATTTGCGTGACTATGGTCCATGTAATGGCCACTTTATTTTTATTTGTGTGTGGCTGATTGCAACCATTTGGTCAAACAAGGAGTGTGTTTTTGTGGGCTTTGGTCACATAAAATTATGCCGAATGTTGTCGTAGGTGTTAAAAAGTGTGACCATATGCTCTTTTTAGTATGGTAAACTTTGTATTTTGGGTGACTATTGTCCATGCAATGGCCACTTTATTTTTACTTTTGTGTGGCTGATTGCAACCATTTAGTCACACAACGAGTGTGTTGTTGTGGGTTTTGGTCACATAAATATATGTCAAATGTGGCCGTAGGTGTTAAAAAGTGTGAACATATGATCTTTTAAGTGAGGTAAACTTGTATTTTGTGTGACAATTGTCCATGTAATGACCACTTTATTTTTATGTGTGTGTGGCTGATTGCAACCATTTGGTCACACAACGAGTGTGTTGTTGTGAGCTTTGGTCACATAAAATTATGTCAAATGTGGCCGTAGGTGTTAAAAAGTGTGACAATTGTCCATGCAATGGCCACCTTATTTTTATGTGTGTGTGGCTGATTGCAACCATTTGGTCACACAACAAGTGTGTTGTTGTGGGCTTTGGTCACATAAAATTATGCCAAATGTGGCCGTACGTGTTAAAAATTGTGACCATATGCTCTTTTAAGTGAGGTATACTTGTATTTTGTGTGACTATTGTCCATGCATTTGCCACTTTATTTTTATGTGTGTGTGGCTGATTGCAACCATTTGGTCACGCAACGAGTGTGTTGTTGTGGGCTTTGGTCACATAAAATTATCTCAAATGTGGCCGTAGGTGTTAAAAAGTGTGACAATTGTCCATGTAATGGCCACTTTATTTTTATGTGTGTGTGGCTGATTGCAACCATTTGGTCACACAACGAGTGTATTGTCGCGGGCTTTAGTCACCTAAAATTATGCCAAATGTGGCCGTAGGTGTTATAAATTGTAACCCTATGCTCTTTTAAGTGAGGTAAACTTGTAATTCGTGAGACTTTTGTCCATGCAATTGCGACTTTATTTTTATGTGTGTGTGGCCGATTGCAACCATTTGGTCACACAACGAGTGTGTTGTTGTGGGCTTTGGTCAAATAAAATTATGCCAAATTTGGTCGTAGGTGTTAAAAAGTGTGACTATATGCTCTTTTAAGTGAGGTAAACTTGTATTTTGTGTGACTATGGTCCATGCAATGACCACTTTATTTTTATTTGGGTGTGGCTGATTTCAACCATTTGGTCACACAACGAGTGTGTTGTTGTGGGCTTTGGTCACATAAAATTATTCCAAATGTGGTCGTAGGTGTTAAAAATTTTGACCACATGCTCTTTTAAGTGAGGTAAACTTGTATTTTGTGTGACTATGGTCCGTGCAATGACCACTTTATTTTTATTTGTGTGTGGCTGATTGCAACCATTTGGTCACACAAGGAGTGTGTTTTTGTGGACTTTGGTCACATAAATTATGCCGAATGTTGTCGTAGGTGTTAAAAAGTGTGACCATATGCTCTTTTTAGTATGGTAAACTTGTATTTTGTGTGACTATTGTCCATGCAATGGCCACTTTATTTTTATTTTTGTGTGGCTGATTGCAACTATTTGGTCACAAAACGAGTTTGTTGTTATGGGCTTTTGTCATATAAAATTATGTCAAATGTGGCCGTAGGTGTTAAAAAGTGTGACCATATGCTCTTTTAAGTGAGGTAAACTTGTAATTTGTGTGACTATTGTCCATGCAATGGCCACTTTATTTTTATGTGTGTGTGGCTGATTGCAACCATTTGGTCACACAACGAGTGTATTGTTGTGGGCTTTGGTCGCCTAAAATTATGCCAAATGTGGCCGTAGGTGTTATAAATTGTGAACATATGCTCTTTTAAGTGAGGTAAACTTGTAATTTGTGTGACTATTGTCCATGCAATGGTCACTTTATTTTTATGTGTGTGTGCCTTATTGCAACCATTTGGTCACACAACGAGTGTATTGTTGTGGGCTTTGGTCACCTAAAATTATGCCAAATGTGGTCGTAGGTGTTATAAATTGTGACCATATGCTCTTTTAAGTGAGGTAAACTTGGAATTTGTGTGACTATTGTCCATGCGATGGCCACTTTATTTTTATGTGTGTGTGGCTGATTGCAACCATTTGGTCACACAACGAGTGTGTTGTTGTGGGCTTTGGTCACATAAAATTATGCCAAATGTGGCCGTAGGTGTTAAAATTTGTGACCATACGCTCTTTTAAGTGAGGTAAACTTGTATTTTGTGTGACTATTGTCCAAGCAATAGCCACTTTATTTTAATCTGTGTTTGGCTGATTGCAACTATTTGGTCACACAACGAGTGTGTTGTTGTGGGCTTTGGTCACATAAAATTATGCCAAATTTGGTCGTAAGTGTTAGTAAGTGTGACCATATGCTCTTTTAAGTGTGGTAAACTTGTATTTTGCGTGACTATGGTCCATGCAATGGCCACTTTATTTTTATGTGTGTGTGGCTGATTGCAACCATTTGGTCACACAACAAGTGTGTTGTTGTGGGCTTTGGTCGCATAAAATTATGCCAAATGTGGCCGTACGTGTTAAAAATTGTGACCATATGCTCTTTTAAGTGAGGTATACTTGTATTTTGTGTGACTATTGTCCATGCATTTGCCACTTTATTTTTATGTGTGTGTGGCTGATTGCAACCATTTGGTCACGCAACGAGTGTGTTGTTGTGGGCTTTGGTCACATAAAATTATCTCAAATGTGGCCGTAGGTGTTAAAAAGTGTGACAATTGTCCATGCAATGGCCACTTTATTTTTATGTGTGTGTGGCTGATTGCAACCATTTGGTCACACAACGAGTGTATTGTTGCGGGCTTTGGTCACCTAAAATTATGCCAAATGTGACCGTAGGTGTTATAAATTGTAACCCTATGCTCTTTTAAGTGAGGTAAACTTGTAATTTGTGAGACTATTGTCCATGCAATTGCGACTTTATTTTTATGTGTGTGTGGCCGATTGCAACCATTTGGTCATACAACGAGTGTGTTGTTGTGGGCTTTGGTCAAATAAAATTATGCCAAATTTGGTCGTAGGTGTTAAAAAGTGTGACTATATGCTCTTTTAAGTGAGGTAAACTTGTATTTTGTGTGACTATGGTCCATGCAATGACCACTTTATTTTTATTTGGGTGTGGCTGATTGCAACCATTTGGTCACACAACGAGTGTGTTGTTGTGGGCTTTGGTCACATAAAATTATTCCAAATGTGGTCGTAGGTGTTAAAAATTGTGACCATATGCTCTTTTAAGTGAGATAAACTTGTATTTTGTGTGACTATGGTCCATGCAATGACCACTTTATTTTTATTTGTGTGTGGCTGATTGCAACCATTTGGTCACACAAGGAGTGTGTTTTTGTGAACTTTGATCACATAAAATTATGCCGAATGTTGTCGTAGGTGTTAAAAAGTGTGACCATATGCTCTTTTAGTATGGTAAACTTGTATTTTGTGTGACTATTGTCCATGCAGCTCGTTTGAGTGAGTAAACTTGCGCTTTGGTTTGGGACTATTGTCTTGCAATTTCACTTTATTTTATTTGTGTGTGGCTGGATGAACCATTTGGTCCACAGCACGGAGTGTCTTTTGTGGGCTTTGGTCAAACTAAATTTCATGGTCAAAATGTGGTCGTCGGTGTTAAAAAGTTGACCACAGCTTTCTTTTGCGTGAGGTTAACAAACTGTATTGTGCTGGACTATTGTTCACTGCAAGGGCAATTATTTTTATTTGGTGTGGCTGTTGCAACCATTTGGGTCACTCAAGCGTGTTTTGTTGTGCGGTTTTGGTATCACATTAAAATTATGCCACAATGTGGCAGTAGGTGTTAAAAGTGGTTGACCCATATGCTCTTTAAGTGAGGTAAACCTTGTGTTTGTGTGATATTGTCCACTTCATCATGGCCCACCTTTTATTTTATTGTGTGTAGCGGGGTTGATTGCACCATTTTGTCACACACGAGTGTCTTTGTGGGTTTTGGTCAAATAAAATTAGTCCAAATGTGCGTCGTATGGTTTAGAAGTGTGCTCATATGCCTCTTTTATGTGAGGTGAACTGTATTTTGTGGACATTGTACCATCAATGGCACACTTTATTTTTTATTTGCACGCCCGTGTGATAGTGACACCATTTGGTCACACACGCGAGTTCTTGTTGTGGGCTTGGTCAAATAAAAATATGTCAAATGTGGCGTTAGTGCTTAACACGTTGGACAATGCTTTTTAAAGTGGGATTTAACTTGTATTTTGTGTGACTATGTTCATGCAATGGACACTTTCTTTTCTTTGTGTGTGGCTGATTTGCAACATTTGGTCTACAACGAGGTTTCTTGTTGTTGCGTTTTGGCTCACCATAAAATTAATGCCCAAGTGGAGTAGGTGTTAGAAAGTGTGACGATATGGCCTTTTAAGTGTGGTAAACCTTGTGTTTTAGTGTGACTTGTCCATGCAATGGTCACTTTATTTTTATTTGTGTGTGCTGATAGTGCAAACCATTTGTTACACACAACGATTGGGTTGGTACATAGTGTGCGACTATGTGGTCATAGAACTTATGTCAATCGAATGTAAAAAAGTGGACATCATGCTCTTTTAAGTGTAGGAACTTGTATTTTTGAGTTGGATATATGTCAGTGCAATGGCGACTTTTTTGTTATTTGTGTGTGGCTAGATTCAACCATTATGGTCTCTCAAGATGTTGTCATGTTGTGGCTTTTGGTCAAATAAAAATCTGGTCACATGATCGGTCGAGGTGTTAAAAAGTGTTGATCCATATACTGCTCTTTTAAGTAGAGGTTAAACTTTGTTTTTGTGTGATCTATTGTTCATTCAATGGCCCACTTTAGTTTTATTGGTTCTGTGCTGCTTGCATAACATTTCGTACACTCATCACGTGCTGTTGTGGTGGTTTGTCACATAAAATATGCACAACTGTGGCCGTCTTGTTAAGTATAGGTGGCTTTAGTAGTGCCTTTTACAGTAAAAGTTATTGTGTGACTATTGTCATGCAAATGAGCACCTTATTTTTATTTGTGTGTAGACTTAGTGCAAACATATTGGTCACACAAACGAGTGTTCTTGTTGTGGGCTTTGGTCAATAACTTGAGCCAAATGTGGTCGTAGGTGTTCGAAAAGTGGAATATTGCTCTTTTAAGTAGGTGAAACTTGTGATTTTCTCGTATATTTGTCCATTCAATTCGGCCACTTTATTTTTATTGGTAGTCCTGGATGTGCAACCATTTGGTCACCACAACTGCGTGTCTTCTTGGTTGTGCTTTGGTACAATTAAAGTATTATGTCAAATGTGGCTCGTAGTGTTAAAAACGTGTTGACCATCATGCCTCTTTTAAGTGATGGTAAATTGTATTTTGTTGTGACTATTTGCAGAATGACACTTTATTTTCTTTTGTGTGTGGCTGATTCGCAAACCATTTGGTCTACACCCTAACGAGTGTTTCTTTGTGGTTTTGGTCACTATCAAAATTATCAATGTGGCAGTAGGTTTTGTTAACAAAGTGACCATATGCTCTTTTACAGTCGAGTGGTAAACTTTCTGTTTGTGTGGGGACTATTAGTCCAATTGCAATGGCCACTTTATTTTTATTATTGGTACTTAGCGATGCACACCATTTGGTCACACAAAGCGTGTCTTGTTTGGCTTTGGTCAAAATAACATAATTATGCCAAATGTGGCTCGTGGTGTTAGAAAGTGTTGATCATATGCCTCTTTAATGTGAGGTGACTTGTATTTTGTGTGACTATTGTCCATGCAATGGCACATTATTTTTATCTTGTGTTTGACTAGGCAACCATTGGTCACACAACGAGTGTCGTGTTGGGGCTTTGGTCAAATAAATTATGTCAAATGTGGTGTAGGTGTTAAAAGTGTGACCATATCTGCCTCTTTTAAGGGGAAAAGGTCAACTTGTATTTTGGTTGACTATTGTTCATGCCATGACCACTTTATTTTTTGTGTGTAGAACTGATTGCAACAACCATTGATCACACAACAGTGTCTTGTTGTGGGTTTGCTTCACATCAAAATTATGCCAAATGTGGCCGTTGGTGTTAGAAAGTGTGACGGTCATATGCTCTTTAAAGTGAGGTGAACTTGTATTTTGTTTGACTATTGTCATGCAATGGCCCA
>JAANYP010004722.1:51060-70758 GCA_020465985.1 Centrapalus pauciflorus
GGGCACCTTTATTTTTATTTGTGTGTGACCTTCTGTGCAAAACCATTTTTGTCACACAACGATGGTCTTGTTGGGGCCTTTGGTTCAAATAAAAATTATTGTCAAAAGTTGCGTAAGTGTTAAAAAGTGTGCACCACATGCTCTTCTTAAGTGAGGTAAACTTGTATTTTGTGTGACTACTTGGTTCATGCAATGTGGATTACTTTGTTTTTATTTGTGTTTGTGGCTGATTACAAAACCATTTGGTTAAATCAAAGAGTGTCTTGTTGTGCGTTTTGGTCACATAATTATTATCCCAAAATGTGGTCGTAGGTGTTAAAAAGTGGAACTATGTCTTTTTCAGTGCGAGGTAAATTCTGTTTTTTGTGTTACTAGTCCATTTCAACGACCACTTTATTTTATATGTGTGTCGCTGCTTGCCAAAACCATTGGTCACACAACGATTGTCTTGTTGTGGGTTTTGGGTCCAATTAAATTATGCCGACTTGTGGCCGTTAGGTGTTAGGAAAGTCGTTGATCATATGCTCTTTTAAGTGCGGTGAACTTGTATTTTGTGTGACTATGTCATGCAATGACACTTTATTTTTATTTGTGTGTGGCTAATTGGAAACATTTGATCACACAAACGAGTGTCTTGTTGTGGGCTTTGTTCAATAAATTTATTTGCCAAATTGTGGGTCCGGTAGGGTTCGAAAGTGTGATTCATAGCTCTTTCTACGTTGAGGTGGAACTTGTATTTTCTGTGATATTGTCCATTTGCAATGGCCCTTTATTTTATTTGTGTGTGATCGTGCAACGATTTGGTCACCAATACGAGTGTCTTGTGTACTTTGGTCAAATAAAATATTATGTCAACTGTGTGCCGTAGGTGTAAAAGTGTGACCAACTGCTTTTTGAGTGAGGTACAAAACTTGTATTTGTGTGGGCCTATTGTTCATGCAAATGGGCCACTTTTTTTTATTGTTGTGTGGTGCTTGCAACCCATTCGGTCACTCAAACGAGTGTTTTTGTTGTGCGTTTTTTGGTGCCAAATGTGTAGTGGTTGTTATAAACAGTGTGACATTTATGTATTTAACCGTGAGGTGGAACTTGTGTTTTTTCTGCTGACTATTGTCCATCAATGGCCACTTTATTTTTATTTGTGTGCAGCTGATTGCAACCATTTTGTCACACAACGAGTGTCTTGTTGTGGGTTTTGGTTAAATAAAATTATGCCAAATGTGGTCGTAGGTTTTAGAAAGTGTGATCATATGCTCTTTTATGTGAGGTGAACTTGTATTTTGTGTGACTATTGTCCATGCAATGGCCACTTTATTTTTATTTGTGTGTGACTTAGTGCAACCATTTGGTCACACAACGAGTGTCTTGTTGTGGGCTTTGGTCAAATAAAATTATGTCAAATGTGGTCGTAGGTGTTAAAAAGTGTGACTATATGCTTTTTTAAGGGAGTTAACTTGTATTTTCTGTGACTATTATTCATGCAATGACCACTTTTTTTTTATTTGTGTGTAGCTGATTGCAACCATTTTATCACACAACGAGTGTCTTGTTGTGGGTTTTGCTCACATAAAATTATGCCAAATGTGGCCGTAGGTGTTAGAAAGTGTGACTGATCATATGCTCTTTTAAGTGAGGTGAACTTGTATTTTGTGTGACTATTGTCCATGCAATGGCCACTTTATTTTTATTTGTGTCTGACTTAGTGCAACCATTTGGTCACACAACGAGTGTCTTGTTGTGGGCTTTGGTCAAATAAAATTATGTTAAAAGTTGCCGTAAGTGTTAAAAAGTGTGACCACATGCTCTTTTAAGTGAGGTAAACTTGTATTTTGTGTGACTATTGTTCATGCAATGGACACTTTATTTTTATTTGTGTGTGGCTGATTACAACCATTTGGTTACTCAACGAGTGTCTTGTTGTGCGTTTTGGTCACATAAAATTATGCCAAATGTGGTTGTAGGTGTTAAAAAGTGTGACCATATGCTCTTTTAAGTGAGGTAAACTTGTGTTTTGTGTGACTATTGTCCATTCAATGGCCACTTTATTTTTATTTGTGTGTAGCTGATTGCAACCATTTTGTCACACTACGAGTGTCTTGTTGTGGGTTTTGGTCAAATAAAATTATGCCAAATGTGGCCGTAGGTGTTAGAAAGTGTGATCATATGCCCTTTTAGGTGAGGTGAACTTGTATTTTGTGTGACTATTGTGCATGCAATGGCCATTTTATTTTTATTTGTGTGTGACTTAGTGCAACCATTTGGTCACACAACGAGTGTCTTGTTGTGGGCTTTGGTCAAATAAAATTATGCCAAATGTGGCCGTAGGTGTTAGAAAGTGTGATCATATGCCCTTTTAGGTGAGGTGAACTTGTATTTTGTGTGACTATTGTGCATGCAATGGCCATTTTATTTTTATTTGTGTGTGACTTAGTGCAACCATTTGGTCACACAACGAGTGTCTTGTTGTGTGGTTTGGTCAAATAAAATTATGTCAAATGTGGCCGTAGGTGTTAAAAAGTGTGACCACATGCTCTTTTGAGTGAGGTAAACTTGTATTTTGTGTGACTATTGTTCATGCAATGGG
Organism: Centrapalus pauciflorus; assembly: GCA_020465985.1. NCBI lineage: Eukaryota > Viridiplantae > Streptophyta > Magnoliopsida > Asterales > Asteraceae > Centrapalus > Centrapalus pauciflorus. The sequence goes on from JAANYP010004722.1 coordinate 53,645, forward strand.
CACTTTATTTTTATTTGTGTGTGGCTTGCAACCATTTGGTCACACAACGAGTGTCTTGTTGTGGGCTTTGGTCAAATAAAATTATGTCAAATGTGGTCGTAGGTGTTAAAAAGTGTGACTATATGCTTTTTTAAGGGAGTTAACTTGTATTTTGTGTGACTATTATTCATGCAATGACCACTTTTTTTTTATTTGTGTGTAACTGATTGCAACCATTTGATCACACAACGAGTGTCTTGTTGTGGGTTTTGCTCACATAAAATTATGCCAAATGTGGCCGTAGGTGTTAGAAAGTGTGACCGGTCATATGCTCTTTTAAGTGAGGTGAACTTGTATTTTGTGTGACTATTGTCCATGCAATGGCCACTTTATTTTTATTTGTGTGTGACTTAGTGCAACCATTTGCTCACACAACGAGTGTCTTGTTGTGGGCTTTGGTCAAATAAAATTATGTCAAAAGTTGCCGTAAGTGTTAAAAAGTGTGACCACATGCTCTTTTAAGTGTGGTAAACTTGTATTTTGTGTGACTATTGTTCATGCAAAGGACACTTTATTTTTATTTGTGTGTGGCTGATTACAACCATTTGGTTACTCAACGAGTGTCTTGTTTTGGTCACATAAATTATCCCAAATGTGGTCATAGGTGTTAAAAAGTGTGACCATATGCTCTTTTAAGTGAGGTAAACTTCTGTTTTGTGTGACTATTGTCCATTCAATGGCCACTTTATTTTTATATGTGTGTAGCTGATTGCAACCATTTGGTCACACAACGAGTGTCTTGTTGTGGGTTTTGGTCAAATAAAATTATGCCAAATGTGGCCGTAGGTGTTAGAAAGTGTGATCATATGCTCTTTTAAGTGAGGTGAACTTGTATTTTGTGTGACTATTGTCCATGCAATGACCACTTTATTTTTATTTGTGTGTGGCTAATTGGAACCATTTGATCACACAACGAGTGTGTTGCTGTGGGCTTTGGTCAAATAAAATTATGTCAAATGTGGCCGTAGGTGTTAGAAAGTGTGATCATATGCTCTTTTAAGTGAGGTGAACTTGTATTTTGTGTAACTATTGTCCGTGCAGGCCAATTTATTTTTATTTGTGTGAGACTTAATGCAACCATTTGGTCACACAACGAGTGTCTTGTTATGGGCTTTGGTCAAATAAAATTATGTCAAATGTGGTCGTAGGTGTTAAAAAGTGTGACCATATGTTCTTTTAAGGGAGGTAAACTTGTATTTTGTGTGACTATTGTTCATGCAATGGCCACTTTATTTTTATTTGTGTGTAGCTGATTGCAACCATTTACTCACACAACGAGTGTGTTGTTGGGGGTTTTGGTCACATAAAATTATGCCAAATGTGGCCGTAGGTGTTATAAAGTGTGACCGGCCATATGCTCTTTTAAGTGAGGTGAACTTGTATTTTGTTTGACTATTGTCCTTGCAGTAGCCACTTTATTTTTATTTGTGTGTGGCTGAGTGCAACCATTTGGTCACACAACGAGTGTCTTGTTGTGGGCTTTGGTCAAATAAATTTATGTCAAATGTGGTCGTAGGTGTTAAAAAGTCTGACCACATGCTCTTTTGAGTGAGGTAAACTTGTATTTTGTGTGACTATTGTTCATGCAATGGGCAATTTATTTTTATTTGGGTGTGGCTGGTTGCAACCATTTGGTCACTCAACGAGTGTTTTGTTGTGCGTTTTGGTAACATAAATTATGCCAAATGTGGCAGTAGGTGTTAAAAAGTGTGACCATATGCTCTTTTAAGTGAGGTAAACTTGTGTTTTGTGTGACTATTGTCCATTCAATGGCCACTTTATTTTTATTTGTGTGTAGCTGATTGCAACCATTTTGTCACACTACGAGTGTCTTGTTGTGGGTTTTGGTCAAATAAAATTATGTCAAATGTGGCCGTAGGTGTTAGAAAGTGTGATCATATGCTCTTTTAGGTGAGGTGAACTTGTATTTTGTGTGACTATTGTCCATGCAATGGCCACTTTATTTTTATTTGTGTGTGACTTAGTGCAACCATTTGGTCACACAACGAGTGTCTTGTTGTGGGCTTTGGTCAAATAAAATATGTTAAATGTGGCCGTAGGTGTTAAAAAGTGTGACCACATGCTCTTTTAAGTGAGGTAAACTTGTATTTTGTGTGACTATTGTTCATGCAATGGACACTTTATTTTTATTTGTGTGTGGCTGATTGCAACCATTTGGTCACTCAACGAGTGTCTTGTTGTGCGTTTTGGTCACTTAAAATTAATGCAAATGTGGCAGTAGGTGTTAAAAAGTGTGAACATATGCTCTTTTAAGTGTTGTAGACTTGTGTTTTGTGTGACTGTTGTCCATGCAATGGCTACTTTATTTTTATTTGTGTGTGGCTGATTGCAAACCATTTGGTCACACAACGAGTGTCTTGTTGTGGGTTTTGGTTACATAAAAATATGCCTAATGTGGTCGTAGGTATTAGAAAGTGTGACCATATGCTCTTTTAAGTGTGGTGAACTTGTATTTTGAGTGACTATTGTCCACGCAATGGCCACTTTATTTGTATTTGTGTGTGGGCTCAGTTCAACCATTTAGTCACACAATGATTGTCTTGTTGTGGGCTTTGGTCAAATAAAACTATGTCAAATGTGGTCGTAGGTGTTAAAAAGTGTGAACATATGCTCTTTTAAGTAAGGTAAACTTTTATTTTGTGTGACTATTGTTCATTCAATGGCCACTTTAGTTTTATTTGTGTGTGGCTGATTGCAACCATTTGGTCACTCAACAAGTGTCTTGTTGTGCGTTTTGGTCACATAAAATAATGACAAATGTGGCCGTAGTTGTTATAAAGTGTGACAATATGCTCTTTTAAAAGTAAAAGTTGTATTGTGTGTGACTATTGTCCATGCAATGACAACTTTTTTTGATTTGTGTGTGGCTAATTGGAACCAATTGGTCACACAACGAGTGTGTTGCTGTGGGCTTTGGTCACATAAATTTATGCCAAATGTGGTCGTAGGTGTTAAAAAGTGTGACCATATGCTCTTTTAAGTAAGGTAAACTTGTGTTTTGTGTGACTATTTTCCATTCAATGGCCACTTTATTTTATATGTGTGTAGCTGATTGCAACCATTTGGTCACACAACGAGTGTCTTGTTATGGGTTTTGGTCAAATTAAGTTATGCCAAATGTGGCCGTAGGTGTTAGAAAGTGTGACCATATGCTCTTTTAAGTGAGGTGAACTTGTATTTTGTGTGACTATTGTCCATGCAATGACCACTTTATTTTTATTTGTGTGTGGCTGATTGCAACCATTTGGTCACACAACGAGTGTCTTGTTGTGGGCTTTCGTCACATAAAATTATGTCATATGTGGCTGTAGGCGTTTTAAAGTGTGACCATATGCTCTTTTAAGTGAGTTGAACTTGTATTTTGTGTGACTATTGTCCATGCAATGGCCACTTTATTTTTATTTGTGTGTGACTTAGTGCAACCATTTGGTCACACAACGAGTGTCTTGTTGTGGGCTTTGGTCAAATAAAATTATGCCAAATGTGGCCGTAGGTGTTAGAAAGTGTGATCATATGCACTTTTAAGTGAGGTGAACTTGTATTTTGTGTGACAATTGTCCATGCAATGGCCACATTATTTTTATTTGTGTGTGACTTAGTGCAACCATTTGGTCACACAACGAGTGTCTTGTTGTGGGCTTTGGTCAAATAAAATTATGTCAAATGTGGTCGTAGGTGTTAAAAAGTGTGACCATATGCTCTTTTAAGGGAGGTAACTTGTATTTTGTGTGACTATTGTTCATGCAATGACCACTTTATTTTTATTTGTGTGTAGCTGATTGCAACCATTTGATCACACAACGAGTGTCTTGTTGTGGGTTTTGCTCACATAAAATTATGCCAAATGTGGCCGTTGGTGTTAGAAAGTGTAACCATATGCTCTTTTATGTTAGGTGAACTTGTATTTTGTTTGACTATTGTCCATGCAATGGCCACTTTATTTTTATTTGTGTGTGTCTGAGTGCAACCATTTGGTCACATAACGAGTGTCTTGTTGTGTGCTTTGGTCAAATAAAATTATGTTAAATGTGGCCGTAGGTGTTAAAAAGTGTGACCACATGCTCTTTTAAGTGAGGTAAACTTGTATTTTGTGTGACTATTGTTCATGCAATAGGCACTTTATTTTTATTTGTGTGTGGCTGATTGCAACCATTTGGTCACTCAACGAGTGTCTTGTTGTGCGTTTTGGTCACTTAAAATTATGCCAAATGTGGCAGTAGGTGTTAAAAAGTGTGACCATATGCTCTTTTAAGTGATGTAGACTTGTGTTTTGTGTAACTGTTGTCCATGCAATGGCTACTTTATTTTTATTTGTGTGTGGCTGATTGCAACCATTTGGTCACAGAACGAGTGTCTTGTTGTGGGTTTTGGTCACATAAAATTATGCCTAATGTGGTCGTAGGTTTTAGAAAGTGTGACCATATGCTCTTTTAAGTGTGGTGAACTTGTATTTTGAGTGACTATTGTCCATGCAATGGCCACTTTATTTTTATTTGTGTGTGGGCTGAGTTCAACCATTTAGTCACACAAGGATTGTCTTGTTGTGGGCTTTGGTCAAATAAAATTATGTCAAATGTGGTCGTAGGTGTTAAAAAGTGTGAACATATGCTCTTTTAAGTGAGGTAAACTTTTATTTTGTGTGACTATTGTTCATGCAATGGCCACTTTATTTTTATTTGTGTGTGGCTGATTGCAACCATTTGGTCACTCAACAAGTGTCTTGTTGTGCGTTTTGGTCACATAAAATAATGCCAAATGTAGCCGTAGGTGTTATAAAGTGTGACCATATGCTCTTTTAAAAGTTAAAGTTGTATTGTGTGTGGCTATTGTCCATGCAATGACAACTTTTTTTGATTTGTGTGTGGCTAATTAGAACCATTTGGTCACACAACGAGTGTGTTGCTGTGGGCTTTGGTCACATAAATTTATGCCAAATGTGGCCGTAGGTGTTAAAAAGTGTGACCATATGCTCTTTTAAGTGAGGTAAACTTGTGTTTTGTGTGACTATTTTCCATTCAATGGCCACTTTATTTTATATGTGTGTAGCTGATTGCAACCATTTGGTCACAAAACGAGTGTCTTGTTATGGATTTTGGTCAAATTAAATTATGCCAAATGTGGCCGTAGGTGTTAGAAAGTGTGACCATATGCTCTTTTAAGTGAGGTGAACTTGTATTTTGTGTGACTATTGTCCACGCAATGACCACTTTATTTTTATTTGTGTGTGGCTGATTGCAACCATTTGGTGACACAACGAGTGTCTTGTTGTGGGCTTTCGTCACATAAAATTATGTCATATGTGGCTTTAGCGTTTTAAAGTGTGACCATATGCTCTTTTAAGAGAGGTGAACTTGTATTTTGTGTGACTATTGTCCATGCAATGACCACTTTATTTTTATTTGTGTGTGGCTGATTGCAACCATTTGGTCACACAACGAGTGTCTTGTTGTGGGCTTTGGTCACATAAAATTATTCCAAATGTGGTCGTAGGCGTTAAAAAGTGTGACCATATGCTATTTTAAGTGAGTTAAACTTGTATTTTGTGTGACTATTGTCCATGCAATGGCCACTTTATTTTTATTTGTGTGTTGCTGATTGCAACCATTTGGTCACACAACGAATGTCTTGTTATGGGCTTTGGTCACATAAAATTATGCCAAATGTGGTCGTAGGTGTTAAAAAGTGTGATCATAATTGTTCACCCAATGACCACTTAAATTTTATGCACTATTTAGTCACACAAATATTTAATCAAACAGTGGCCACAACGTGTGACCATATGATATATTTATTTATATAACACCACAAAAAAGAACTTGGAATATGTACATTTACGGTAATTGCATCAACTAATTAAAGAGGACTGTAATGTAATGACTTTTTCAATCTGGTCTTCTCTTGCCTTTGCAAATCATTACTAGTCACACAAATCGATTTTTGGTTGTTTCGCTTTCGTTATACTTCTTGTACAGCACCAGCTGCTGCCTTTTGTCCAAAATCTAGTGGTGTTACCTGTAATAAGAAACAAGGGGTATATTTATGAAACACTAGGTAGATAAAATACCTCGTGACCCTCATCAATAATTACTTTGTCTTTGAGTCATGCGTAAAAACCACCTACTGCATCTTTAACTGTTAAGAAACCATTGTTTCCTTCGTCCGGAATACAAGTTGCATCCATTATCGATTGGTCAACGGACACTTTGTAGCGATCATCTGGGAGTGGTGGGTTATGAAGCATCAGTTTTTCATGTGTCAGGTAGACAGTACCCTAAGCAATGATGCTTGCCCTCTTTATGTTCCACAGTCTACAGCTGGACATCTAAAGAAAATGATAACGATTAGTATGTATTTATTTAAAATTTGTATCTATGCATGCATCAGAATTTGATTAAATTGAAGATCAATGTACGTATGAATATTTTGGGTGAATACATTGTTGGGAAAATATCATATAGTAAAAATGTCAAGCTGCTAGTTGAGGTTTTCATGCTGTTAGCGTACTTCTGGGATGGTTACAATTCTGTGGCTGTTAGTTTAAGAAACTCAAGCTGCTAGTTCAAGAAACTCAAGCTGCTAGAGTCAAATGATGAAGTTTCTTATTGATAATATCAAATAGAATAGAAAGATCAGAAGATTTGAAGATATTTCTCGAATATAAATTGTAGTTTTACAATGAATCAAATAGAATAGAAAAAATAGAGTAGACAGAAGTTCTCAACGTACATACGTAATATTTTGCTATTCTGTTTTAAGTTTTGCTAAGCCTCTAAGGTTGTAAAAGCCTAAGAACAGTCTGTGTTCCTCTAAGCTGTAATCATTCTGAGTTTCAATATAAATTTCTTAGTTTGAAAGTTATATACCTGCGGTTGTTTTGGCACTGTTGGAGAGTGCTGCCTCTTTTGCCTCGGTTTAGTATTCTTCGTGACTTATGAATAAGGCGACGTGCTGTTTGGCTTGCTAATAGATTCACTAATCGATTCCTATATATAAAACTCGGTAAATTAATAAGTCATGTATATATGTAAGACTATTAAATCACAGTGAACTCGAAAATAATACTAAACTGATCAATTTAATTCAAATATTTGAATACTTGCATTTGTTTGTACAACTGGCTTTTCTTTCGCAAAATGGCCCTCATCCTGATGAGTATTGGCAGCGTTAGGATTAACGTCCAATTGTGGAGACACCTGCAATACAAAATAAGAAATGCATTTGTTAGTAAAATAAATGTATAAAGTGTTAATTACAATAACTAATACAATAAATGGCTTCCTCAGATTCTCGTGCATGAGTTGACAATGATTTTGGCTTCTCCCCTTGTGCATAAAACCGAGCCATAAGTTGGTGAACCATTGCCTGTGTATCTTCCACTTTCGTTGTCAACAACTTTATCTTAAGTTCTTTGTCTTCACGTTCGCATCTCAGATCAGCTTCACTTTCGCGTCTCTCAGATTCACATTCGCGTCTCTCAGCACCAAGTGCTGCTTCAAGTAGTTTGACTCTCTCATCATCCGATGCTTTTCTCCGAGGAATATTAAAATATTTTCTGATTGTCACTTCGCTGCCCACTCCTCTTGAATATCCGACTTTTCGTGACCAAATACCTCTGTCAAGGCATCAGTCCCCTCATCAACCATTAAGGTTCCAACTTTGATATTGTCCTTGGTGGCTCTCTGCATTAAAGATTCCAATAGGCAGTAAGTAATTTGTTTCATGAAAATAAACATGAATATGTAATTAATTAATGTATTAGCATATATCTGTCAAGCATATATATATGTCTGTTATTCTTGATTCCCAGATATTATCAGCACTCTATTGTATTATAAACACTCTAATAATCATAGACAAACAGAAACGAAGCTCAATGATTGTCAAATGATTAAGAGAATAGACAAAGAAAATATTTTCTTTCTATTGAATGCGGCGGCTGAGAGAATATTGTATCCGTGTAATTCAAAATGTCAACCACACAAATACACGAAACCCTAGGTCACTATAAACCTAGGAGAATAAAATCAACTTTAAGGGAATTGCACTTTGGCCCCCTTAACTTTAATAACAAGAAACTAAACTAGAAATAAATTACAAGATAAACTAACTAGAAATATTTATCACAAAATGTCAGGATCTAAAGCTATGAGCCACTAAGATTAACTGATTTGAATTTATCAGAGTATAAATCAATAATCTTGCTTTGAATCAAAGTTTAATTAAGAAGTTTGCGGAATAACACTCAATTATTTTGACAAAAACTTTCAGAATCAATAATAGCATAAAACACAGAAATAACCAAGACTGTTTATATTGCTTAATTCAATGATTACAATCACCTCTAATCTGTTTAGATTAGACGAAGAACACAAACTGTTCTTAGGGTTTTACAACCTTAGAGGCTTATGAAAACTTAAACAATAAAGCAATTACAGACTCAAAAATAATGCAGAAACTCCTATGTGCGTATGTGTATGCATCTGTTTTCTATACAACATTCTGTCTATTTATATTGCTCTATGGACATATTTCCTTGAAGGACTAGGACTTCTTTGATAGTAGATATGCTGGAATCTTTTTGTAGATATCTTCCCTGAAAATCAGCACTTTCTGTTTGAGAAACTGTTGAGCAGCTTGAGTCGTTGGACAGCTTGAACACAGCAGCTTGAGCAGTTTTACTCTAGCAGCTTGAACTTTAACACTGGCAGCTCGAGTTTCTTCAACTAACAGCATGAACTTTGTATTTAAACAGAGAATCTACTAACAGCTTGAGAAGTCTAACTAACAGCTTGAACCTTACTTAAACTATTTCCCAACAATCTCCCCCTAACTTAAATTCTTTACACAAGACTTTAAGTTCTATACAAATAAGGAAATAAATAAGTAAACTGTTATGTACAAACCAAGGCTTTCAAAAACTTACAACTGTGCAAGCTTCTGATCTACATCCTTCAAAAAATCTCTCTTCATCTCTTCTTTATCACAAGATATCCTAACTGATTTTAGTTGGAGTAGCATATCTTTTGAAAAATTTAAGAACTCGAGAGTGAAGAAAATACCCGACCCATCTGAGAATTTGATTCTGTAAGTTCTGGATTTAACAAAGATGTGAACTTCTTTGATCTTTTTCCCTTTCTTCTCAGCATCCTCTACTTCTTCTTTTGCAAACTTAGAATCAGCAACTGAACTTAGATCTCTTATGAGTTGTTTTACTTGTGGAAGAGCAGATCTAACTTGAGATACCGATCCTATGTTGTACATCTTTATCAGTTCATCCCTGGTCAGCTTATGAACCATTTGCCAGAATGTATCAAACTCTTCTTCTGGTCCAGATTCTCTCCTTATCACAAACTTGACTCTTAAGTTTCTTTCATCTAGGGACTTTGCAAACCAGTAGTTGATTTCAGGCTTTGTGAAGTCATGTTGATCAATCAACTTCTCTAATTCCATAGCCTTTTGCAGATGATGTTCAAAGATCACCTTCTTAACAGCTGATGGAATAGAAACAGTGGGTTGATCAGCTTGAGCCGGTGCATGAACAGCTTCAGGATGGACTGGTTTTGTTGATGGTTGGACTGACTGGGACGGTTGATCTTTTGGTACTGGCTGAATTTCTGAGGAGACTCTTGCTTTCTTTCTTTTCTCCATTTCTTTATCATGTATTGCCTGCAGCCTTTCAGTGGTCATGGACTGAGCCATTTTCTTTGGAATCCCTGCTGCAAAAGCAAAATTTATCAAGAATCTTCTATCCTCAGCCTTGGTATGCCCAGTTGGCATCTTCCTCTTTCTTTCACCTTGCTTGACCACAAACCCTCTTAGGTAATCTCCTAAGGTTTCATCATCTTGCATTGGGGCATGGGTTTGCTGATCTAAGGCCTGATCTTGTTCTTCTGCTAATTTTCTGGCAATCTCAGCATCAAAGGCAATCTGGGCTTCTCTTGAAGAAAATTTGTGCTTTGGAGACTCAATGAGAATACCCTTGCCTTTATCTTTTGTAGCAGACTGTTGGACTGAACTGGATGGAGCTTGAATACCTTCTCTTATAACAACTCCAGTGGCTTTGGAAGGAGCAGCTTGAGTTTCTAGGCTAACAGCTTGAGAAGCTGTTGGGACTGCTAGCCTAGAAACTGGGACTGTTGGTGCTGCTTGGACTGTTGTTGTTGTTGGAGCTGCTTGGACTGTTTTGGGAACCTCCTGATTCTCCCCCTTTTTGGAAGCATTGGTTTGGTCAGGAGGACCTACAACCTTTGCCCCTTGGGTTTGAATCAAACGCTCTAATTGAATGAGCTTATTTCCACAAAGGGTAAACCCCTTATGAAGATAATCCATTCTCTGTTTTTGAGCCACTTCTGATTGCTTTAGAGCCATGATTTGTGCACCCTGTGCAGCAATGATGGACATTTGGTATTCCAACATAGCTACAACAGGTTTCAGCTTGGGATCCGTCAAAAGCATGAGTTGCAAACTAGTCTCAAGATCAGAAAACACCAGGGGTGTTTGTGGTCTATCACTGACATGAATTCCAGAAGTAGAAACCTCTGGGCCCCTCTGTTCTTGGTACTGGGGTCTTCCAGCTTGTGTTTGCACACTAGCTGTTGCCATGGGTGTGGTCTTAGAGATGTTGGCCCTTTCCTGTGCCTCTTGTGCAGAGACATCAGTGGTGCCAGCCACAGAACCCATATGAACAGTCTCAGAAGAGATGTTCACCTCCTGATTGAGGTTGGGAGTGTCCTCAATTGGTTCCCTTTGGATATTTCGTGCAGAAGGATTCTCCTGCACAGGGATATATGGCTGTGGCTGATGGGAAGAGGAGGAAGGAGCTCCTGATCCCCTTTTTCTTTTGTATAGATATCTGAGTGGGCGTGTAGGCTGTTCAAAAGGATCAGAGGATATGTTTGTATCATGAGGAGTGGGTTGGGGTCCTGGGGTTGAAGCAGTGATGTTAGGCTGTGTCTGCTCAGGCCCCTCTCCTCTGTTTCTTGTGATGATGCTCATCATTGCAGAGGGCAATGGAGCATCTATACTAACAAAATTGGCACTTGGCTTTAGCAGCCTTTTGAGTGAAGATAGTGAGTGCCTATGGGAAACATGTATCCTCTTATGTAAGTTGGAAGTAGTGCAGGTGTGTGCAATTATTTTTGCCAAGAATCGAGGATACATCAAAAATTTCCCATGCTTCAGGGAATGGTGCCTTAGCATTCCTTGAAAGATCATGTTTGAAAAGTTGAACTGTTGGCCAGTAGAAAAGCACACTAAGGCAGTGGCAATGTTTGAAGAAAATTCGGACCAACCAGTTCTTTTGGGGCTTAAACACTGCTGAAGAATATGCACAAGATATTTCCATTTAGGAGAAAAGTGTGCCTTAAGAAAAGTAAAAGAATCAGCAGGCCCCCTATAACCAATATTTTGAAGACCAAGATGTAAATCAGTAAGAGATAGGTCTTTCATACCTGCGGCATCTTGAAGATGCAGATGATGTCTGATGGACTCCTCGGTGATGTTGATGGTAGTACCATCGATTTTGGAAGTCAGGGTAGGCACTCCATTGATGGTTTGAAGGTAGGCATGAATCCAGAATTGCTCAATATGAGATATGTAGATAGTGGGGTTAATATGGAGAGCATAGTGGATATGGGAGTGCCTGAGGAAGTCCATCATCTCATGGAATGGTTGAAGGTCAGTGTGTTTCAGGGTATATGGAAGGCAGTTGTGTTCTTTTACGAACTCCATGGGTAAAGAAACGACGGTTTAGGTTTAGGGTTTGCAAAGAATGTGTGTATCGTTCAGAGAGAAAGAAGAAGGCCTTGGAAGCAATATGTAACTGGTAGTTACAACTGAACGAAACTGGGACCTTTAAAGGTTTCGAAAAGGTTGGGTCCCGCGCACACATTTGAAAAACTACCCAAATACCCTGCACATTTTGACAGATCAAGTGAAAATAACCAGCAGCATGAGAAAATGAACTAGCAGCATGAGAAAAGACTCATGCTGTTAGTGTAAAATTGTGCAACTTTTCACTAACACAGTGTCTCCCCCTTAAATTAGCATATTAAGTTGATAGTAATAGAAATCAATTAATCCATATTTACCATACCAATGTTTGATATTAGGAAAGTGAACCTTCCTACATCAAAAGGTTTTGTAAATAAATCAGCTAGCTGATCATCTGTGTGAATTTTGGTAACTTGGATTAACTTCTTTTCATTACAATCTCTGATGAAGTGAAATCTGATTTCTATATGCTTTGTTTTTGGGAATTTCACTGGATTTTGCACAATGCTTATGGTACTTGAATTGTCAATATAAATAGGAGTGGATAAGAAATTCATACCATAGTCTCTAAGCTGATTTTGAATCCACATTACCTGGGAGCAGCAGCTTGCAGCTGCTACGTATTCTGCTTCAGTGGATGATGTGGAGACAGTTGTTTGCTTTTTGCATTGCCAAGAGACCAGTCTTGCTCCTAAGTATTGACATCCACCAGTTGTGGATTTTCTGTCAATGTTGCAGCCACCATAGTCACTGTCAGAATAAGCAGTTAGTTCAAAAGGAGAGTCTTTGGGATACCATAGACCTAAATGTGGTTGGCCTTTGAGGTATCTGAAGATTCTCTTAACAGCAACCAAGTGAGAATCCTTTGGTGAACATTGAAACCTGGCACATACACAAACAGCAAACATTATATCAGGTCTAGAAGATGTTAGATACATGAGAGATCCTATAAGGGATCTGTAGAGATGAATGTCCACATCTATGCCATCTTTATCTGTATGAAGCTGTTTATGAGGATCCATTGGAGTGCTTGCAACCTTTGTGTCTTGATAGCCAAACTTTTCCAGTATGTCTTTGACATACTTTGATTGACTTATGAATAGACCAGTAGGCGTCTGTTTGACCTGCAGCCCTAGAAAGAATGTGAGTTCCCCCATTGAACTCATTTGAAACTTATTGTGCATTAGGGCCTCAAAATCTTTGCACAACTTATCATTAGTTGAGCCAAAGATGATGTCATCAACATAGATCTGGACAAGAAGAATCTCAGTTTTGATGGTTTTCGTGAAAAGTGTTTTGTCCAGAGTGCCTCTCTTGAATCCATTCTGTAGAAGATATGAGGACAGTGTGTCATACCATGCTCTGGGGGCTTGGTGAAGACCATAGAGTGCTTTGTCTAGCTTGTACACCCTGTCTGGATACTTGTAGTCTTCAAAACCAGGAGGTTGACACACATACACTTCTTCTTCAATTGTCCCATACAAGAAAGCAGACTTGACATCCATTTGATACACTTTAAAGCCTTTGAAGCTTGCATATGCTAGAAATAGTCTGATGGCTTCAATTCTTGCTACTGGAGCAAAAACATCATCATAGTCTATTCCTTCTTCTTGAGTGTACCCTTGTGCTACTAGTCTTGCTTTGTTCTTGATGACTATCCCTCTCTCATCCTTCTTGTTTCTAAACACCCATCTTGTACCTATGGCTCTCTTACCTTTAGGAAGATCCACCAGAGTCCATACATTCTGAATTTTAAACTGTAAAAGCTCTTCCTGCATGGCTTCAATCCAGAATGAATCTTTTAGTGCTTCTGATGCCTTTTTAGGTTCTAGTTGAGACATGAAGCAGGCATGTTCAAAAGCAGCTAGGCTGAATTCTGGAACTGCCTGTTCATCAGCAGCAGTCTCATTGTGGACCATCTTCCTTGTCTGAACAGGGGTGCTTGGATCACCCAGTATTTGATTGAGAGGGTGATACTTATGAACTCTGCGTGTGGGTTCTCTCTCTATTTGAAAGGACGTTCCAAGATTTGTGTCATCACCATCAGAACCAGTAAATGGTTCAGTTTCTGGGACAGCTTGTGTTTCTGGGCTAACAGCTTGAGAATTTGTTGGGACTGCTAGCCTGGAAACTGGAGCTGTTTCCTTTTGTGGTGGAGCTGTGCTATCTGGACTTTGAATTGGCACTTCAGTGTCTGGATTTGCATCATGTTGAGTGCTCAGGACCCCTGGAGGGTCACATGACAGAAGTGGTAGAGTGGTGAAATCGTCCCAACTTGTTGAATCTGCAGCAGTCTGAAACTTTGTGCCACCAGCATGAGAAGGTGTATTGGCAGCATGAGAATTTGTGCTAGCAGCTTCAACCCTGTATGCATCAGCTTCTGCAGGAAACTCAGCAAAGCTCAGAGAATTTGTTAGTGAATCTAAATCAAACAACCAATCAGGACCAGTGCCTTTGATGTTAGCAGTATTTTCATTAAATTCAACATTGGCACTTTCTTCAATTGTTTTAGACACACGGTTGTATACTCTATAGGCTTTGCTTTGAATTGAGTATCCTACAAAAAATCCTTCTTCAGACTTACTCTCAAACTTTCCTAAGTGAGTTTTAGTGTGAAGGATAGTACATGGGCATCCAAAAGGCTTGAAGAAAGCTATTAGGGGACTTTTGTTGTGGAATAACTCATAAGGAGTTTTCCCTTGTGATTGAACTACTTGAACCCTATTTAGAACATAACAGGCTGTGTTAACAGCTTCTGCCCAGAAAGTCATAGGCAGATTGGAATCAGCTAACATTGTTCTAGCAGCCTCAATTAATGTTCTATTCTTTCTTTCAGCTACACCATTTTGCTGTGGTGTTCTTGGTGCACTGTATTGTCTAGCAATACCTTTGGACTCACAGAAACTGTTTAGAACTTGATTTTTAAATTCAGTCCCATTGTCTGATCTTATCACCTTAACTTTTGAATTAGATTGGTTTTCTATCTTAAGGATAAAAGACTTAACAAGCTCAGCAGTTTCATCTTTTGATCTAAGAAAGTAAACCCAAGTAAATCTTGTGAAATCATCAACAATGACTAAACAGTATGCCCTTTTATTCAAACTTAAAACAGATGTTGGACCAAATAGGTCCATATGTAACAGCTGAAGAATAGATGAGATTGAATTTATTTCTTTGGACTTATGAGAAGATTTGTGTTGCTTACCTTTGAGACAAGCCACACAATGATCATCACAAATGAACTCCTTTTGTGGTAATCCTCTTACCAGATTCTTTTTAACTAAATCATTCATGGATCTGAAGTTCATGTGACACATCCTTCTATGCCAAAGAGCAGACTCATTTGATGATGCTTTGGATATTAAACAGCTTAAAGTATTTGATTTGATTAAAGAGAGTTGTGTCCAGGCAGTAAACATTGTCCTTTCTTGGTGTTCTAAGTAAAACAAGATTTTCAGAAATTTTGAAATCCTTTGAAAGAACAATGCACTCAGAATCTGTGAATAGAACAATGTTTTGTTTATCACAGATTTGAGAGACACTCAATAAATTATACTTAAGCTGTTCAACATACAGAACATCATGGAATATCATGTTGCCTGCATTTACAGTACCTTTACCTGTGACCTTACCTCCTTTTGAGTTGCCTCCAAATGCAACAAAACCTCCATCAAATCCTTTGAAGTTTGACAAGCATTCAGAATTGCCTGTCATGTGCCTGGAGCATCCACTGTCCAGATGCCATCGTGCCTTATGTGAAGACCTGTGGTTGCCCTGCACAAATAACAGCTTAGTTAGTAGTGGAGTAAACCCAAACCAAATTGGTTTTGGGTTGGCCTTGTATATCAACATAACTAAAAACTGTTTTTGACTTCTTGTATTTAGTGAGATCTACTGATGGAGTCTTTGGAGAGTATTTAGTGAGTATATGAGGTATCCAATTATTTTGATCATCTTTTCTTTTGACAGTCTCAGATGATTCACTAGCAGCTCCAGTTTGATGCCCAGCAGCTTGAGCTGTGTTTGTAGTGCTAACAGTTTCAGTTTTTGCACTAACAGCATCAGATTTTGACTTAACAGTCTGATCTTTTGCATTAGCAGTTTGAGCACCAGATTTGTCCTTGACACACCATATTTGTTAAAACTTGATTTAGGCTTTGCCAAAACTTGTTTTTGATGTGTGGACTGTTTTTTATTAATTTTTGAAAATTTGTGATCAACTGTTCTCTTTGGAACTGCTGTGGAAGGTTTCACTTTTGAGTGTTTTGCCTGTTTAGGATTTGATTTTGTGTGATGTACAGCCTGTTTTGCAACAGCTGGTTTGTAAAAACAATCCTTGGCTAAATGATTCTTCCTTCCACAGTGAAAGCATCTTTTGACAGTTTGAATTGGAACACCAGATTTTTCAGCCAATTTCTGGTTTTTGTTTCTCTGGTTTCCTCTTACCTGTTGTTGTTTAGGAAACTTTTGAACACCATGCTTTTGGCATGTGCAGATAGAAACAGATTTACCTCTTTTAGTTCCTTTTGATGAAGATGCAGTGTTACAGTTAGAAAGTACAGAAACTTGTGGAGTAGCAGTGCATTCACTCATCTTCTCTTTTCCTTTCGTACTGGGAACTTTGACTTCTATGGGTGTACTCTTTGTGTCACAGTCGCTATGTTGACTCTCATCTACTTTTGGTTCAGGACTGCTATCAAGGATAGGATCTACAATAGTCATAGACTCATCTAGTGGTTCATTGACAAGTCTATCAGCAACTTCACTCATTGGATGAATGTACTTGTTATTATATGGAGGTGGAGTAGCATTGTATCCTATTCCTTCTTTGGGATTGACCTGGGATTTAACTCTGTCTTTGAATTGAACTTTCATTAGGTGTTCTAGCTTTTGATTTGCTAACTTGAAGTTACCTAAATCTATGTTAACAGATTCTAGTTTCTTATTAACCTCTAACACCTTCTGTTCAGATTCTTCTATCTTTTTATTCAAAGATTCTATTTTCTTGTTGAGTTCCTTTTTCTCCCATTCATGATAGTTTCTATCATAACCCATTTGAAGCTCATTATCCTTGTAGTCATTGATCTGTTTTTCCAGATCTTCTATGGCTTGCATATATTCATATCTCCTTTCTTCCATCTTAGCTAGAGTTTTGCACATGCTCTCATTATGATCTCTGTACTTTTTAACCATATTTTTACATGATTGAGAGCAGAGTTTAGAGGTTACCTCAGATGGTAGTTCAGTGGAGGAGACATTTGATGTTTCTGCCATAAGAGCTT
>JAANYP010004723.1:0-37546 GCA_020465985.1 Centrapalus pauciflorus
AACCAACAAACAACACCCGTTCGCTATCTACGTCCGAGTCCCGAGCCTACTGCCGACTGTCAGATGGGTCTCCAGAGTTGCTAAATCCAGAGACCTAACACTAGAGAAACGACGAAGCATAAGTTCTGCCTTGCGGTAAAACCGTCGTGAGGAGAAAATGTGGGAAGCTGAGGCCTTTTCCCCCCTTTAGGTGATAGGATCCAACTTAGGAGATAATCTAAGGGTAGAAGAAATAGATCCCTCTAGGATTAACCACGAAACACCTATAGATCGCATCATAGGAAATCCTAGCGCGGGTTGTGCTGACTCGGAAGAGTAGTGTAACTCAACCACTTACTGTGTTGTGTCGATGATATAAACGACTCCGATGCATATCACACATGTCTAATATTCGTGTTTCATATCGAAGTAGAGCCAAAAAATGGCAAATGGCACTTAAGGACAACTCCCTGGGTTTGAAGCGCTTGCAGGCAGAACTTTCACAATTAGCGAAACTCGACGTGGGGAGTTAGTTCCGTTACCTCGAGGGGAAATTTGCAATAGGACAACCAAATGGGTTTTTAAGTGCAAAAGTAGATGATCGGGGTTGGTATAGTCACGGCAACAAGGAGGAGATTATTTGTAAAGGGTTTCAACAGAGGAGGGAATCGATTTACCAACCGAAGTGTTTGCACCAGATAGCAGCCGTTAGAAGCAATTAGGTGTTTTTAGCTTTTGCCTCCTGCAAGGGATTTAGGTTATATCAGTTCGATGTTCAGAGTGCTTTCCTGTATGGGGAGTACGGCGTTGGTTGATGTTAGAACCACCGCCCGGGTTTACCGATCCTAAAATTCCTGATAGAGTATATCGCCTAGATAAGCTCTTTATTGGATATCATCAGGCACCTAGGGCATGTAATGAGACTCTATCCAACCCTTTAGAAAAAGGCTTGAGAGGGGTGGTAGGATAGATAGTACTCTTTTTGTGAAGAGAAAGGGAGATAATTTTATCTTGGTACAAGTGTACGTAGATGATATCATTTTTGGATCATCAGACGAACAGATGTGCAAAGATTTCGAGAAGGTTATGAAGTCTAAGTTCGAGATGAGTGCAATGGGGGAGTTGAATTTCTTTTTGGGGTTACAAGTTGACCAGAAGAAGGAAGGCATGTTTATCCATCAGACCAAGTATGTCTATGACATATTGGAACGGTTTGGGATGGAAGGAACAAAGTTGACTGCCCATTTCAGCACGCCGATTCCAGTGAATCACAATCTCGGGCCGGGTACTGAAAGTGATACCGATGTGGATCCGACTTATATCGGGCCATGATTGGATCGCTTATGTATTTAACTGCTTCAAGACCTGATATTATGTTTGCTGTGTGTATTTGTGCTAGGTTTCAAGCGAATCCGAAGGAGATGCATATGAAAGCTGTGAAGCGGATTCTACGATACCTCAAGTCGAAACCGAAGCTGGGACTTTGGTATCACGCGGAGGGAGATCTAGAGTTGGAGGCCTTCACGGATTCAGACTACGGAGGATGCAGCTTGACGCGCAAATCAACGACTGGAGGTTGTCAGTTCCTCGGAGGGAGACTGGTATCCTGGCAATGCAAGAAACAAACATCGGTAGCCGTGTCAATGTGCGAGGCCGAGTATGTAGCTGCTGGTAGTTGCTGTTCACAGGTTCTGTGGATACAACAACAATTGCGGGATTACGGTTTGGCTTACACTCAAACTCCAATTAGGATAGACAATCAATCTACTATTGCGATAACAAATAATCCAGTTAAACACAGTAAAACAAAGCACATAGACATAAGGCATCATTTTATTCGTGATTGTGCTGAAAAGAATTTAATCAAACTGGTAAAGGTGGCGACTGAAGATAATAATGCTGATTTATTTACCAAAGCGTTTGATAAGTCACGATTTGAGTATTTAATTCAACTTAATGGAATGCGCAACCCAGAGTAAATTGACCTTAGTAGTATTTTATTTCCTTTTATAGTTGTTATATTTCTTTCTTTACAGTAGTCTGCTAATTTAGGTAAGTTTCTATTTTTAGTAAGTTATTAAGTTAGCTTAGTTTACTGCTCTTTGCTATGAAAAACAAAAGAAAAAAGAGAGAAAATTACAAAAATACAAAAAAAAGAGAATATCAGAAAAGGAGTTAAGTCTTAGATACATATGTTCAAAGTGACGAAAATTAGCACCGTCGTTACAGACTCTAAGTATTTAGGCTTTCACACATAATGCAACTAAATCCTAAGTGTTATACTTTATTTAGTTTGATGTGTTGGTAGGCATAATACATATAGGGAATCTCAAGGCTAATAAAATATTCTAGAAAAAGTCAAGCGTGTCACTAACTTAGATGTACGACCAATCGGTCTTAATTTTTATGTACAAGACATACAAACATTGAGTCTAAATGAGGTATGCAAACTTTCTGGGGATGTATGGCAACATCAAATACATCTGAAAATGGAAAGAATAGAAATATCATGTAAAACTGAGAGTCGAAAACATGCAACTCTGTTGTACGTAAGTACAGACCTGTTGTCTATGTTTAGATTCGGGTTAGCAGACATGTCGCTTTGTTGTACGTCAGTACAGACCTGTCACCGCTATCTGCTAACTTTAAAAATAAACCTTAAGTCGAACTAAGACACTTTGTTGTATGAGAATACAGACCTGTGTCCGATGTTTGTCTTTTAAAGAAAGTTTGCAAATACCAACAAGTTAGAATTTTTGTCTGTGTGCCTTGATCATAAAAGTATGTCTATGTCTGAGTCACGTAAGATAATTTCCTGATAAATAAAAAGGCCAAGGGATATTCCGAAATGTAGAATGTTTAACAGGGTAAAATACCAATAATCGGCTAAATGGGTATGTCACTACAAACAATCAAAGGAATTCAAAAAATTCCTAAGTGTGAAAGTTTAAGTACTGAAAGTTAGTATTGGACATCGCTATCTGATTGAACCTTTCTTAGACTATTCTCATCAAAAATATGTTGTTAAGTATTTAGCTTAGATTGTAAATTTTTTTTTTTTTTTTCTTAAGTCTAGATTAAAATTTTTTGGTCAAAATTTTATTTTACTTTATTTACCTTATTTTATTTTATTTTATTTTATTTTTAGTTTAGTTTAGTTTTTACTTAGGTAAAAGGTCAAAAGTTACTGAGGGTGCATTCAAAGTTGAATAAAATATACAATGCGTGAAATATCTGAGCTTAGGGTAAAAGAGTTGGCATAGATTATCCGGTTACACAATACCGTAGAAAATAGTTGGAAAAGTTGAAGTTATTTCAAAATTTTCCGAAATTTTTTCTAAGTGTTGGAAATTTCGAATCTAAGACAGACTCGAATGTGAGATACTTCGAATCTGTCAGTAGACTCGAAATTGCATAGACTCGAAGGTAGTTAGTATATATAGGTCAATAGTGAAGTCATTTATTACTTTACTGTTGTCGAATCTATACTCTCGAATCTATCTGTGGCGCTTTCGAATCTATTTCTCGAGTCTATCGTATCTTTACTAAACGACATTTTGTCGAGTTTCAAGCTGTTGTGTTCGACTCTACTACTATATCTAGGTATAATCAACTTGATTATACAAGTTTCATGTAGTTTTATACACAATTTAAGGCCAAATCGTCGCTTTTTGAAGTTTTATAGGTCAAAATAGGGTTTTTGCAAAATTACCAAGTTTGGACTAATAAAAGATCAAATTAAAAGCATAAATCTATAATTAGAACCTAGTTGAACTAATGTATGTGATTTGCTACGTTCAAAATGGTTAAAATTGTGGGTTTTTGTTGAAATAAGGGCCGACGGGGCTTCGAGTCTGTTCTTGGGCATTCGAGTCTGTTCATGGGTTTCTCGAATCTGTCATTAGATTCGAAATGACCATGATCCTCGAATCTGTCCATTAGACTCGAAAAGAGAGACTTCGAATCTGTACTTTGTTTAATTTGTTTAATTTAAATTTTATTAAACTTGTGGAAATTTAATTGTGTTAGATTTTGTATTTAACAAAGTACAAAATAAAGCAAATTTGAATTTAAACAAGTTAATTGATTTTTAATGACTCTAACATTTTAACTTACTGTGCAGATATGGCAGCTCGTGCTTTCGTCCCTAAACATAACATGGTTCTTAATCCAGATAATAATATCCCTGAGGCGCAGGGTTTTCGTGAAGTGTTGGACTTCTTAGCTGAATCCAGAATTAGCTACGCTTTGTTTCAGAACATTCCGATTGTAATATCATATGTGCGGCAGTTCTACGATCACTTACAAGTTGACTGCTCTGTCACCCCGACAGTGCTGAGAACAAGGATCGCAGGGCAACCGTTGGTATTCTCTGCCGATATGCTGCGTCAAGTGTTGCAGCTAGGATCTGAGGAAGAGGAGTCTGGGCCTATTGACTTTCCACTAAGTATTAGGCAAGCGGCTTTTCAACGAATGGGTTACAGTCTAGATGTGACAAAGTCGTCATACATGAAGAGTGGCCTGATTGGGCAATGGAGATTCTTGGTGCATGTCTTCATGGTCTGTTTTGCACCGAAGAAAGCTGGATTTGATTACATTGTATCAAAGATCCAGTCTGGCGTTATTGCATTGGTATACAATCGACCATACAGCTTTTCGCAGATGTTCTTCTCGGAGTTCGTTCATCAAATTACGGCTCCAGAAAGGGAAAGATTTCTGCTTTATCCACGCTTTGTCATGATGTTGATACGCCACTTTTTGCCAAGTCTGCCACAATCAAATGATTCGTTGAGCGTGAATGTAATGGAGAAACGCATATTTGCTGATTGTTCCTCACACCGAGGAAGATTGGCTGTTCCTGTTGCTCGTCCGTTGTTTGGAGCTGTCTTAGACAGGAACTTTGTGGCACCTGATAATGCCAACTGGGCATGTGAAGTAGAAGTTCAGCCTCGACAGCAACAACAACAACCAACAACAACAGCAACGTCCACAACAACAACAGCCTCGTGCGCGTCCAAGTGATCCAAGGCGAAGACAAAGACAATCTGCGACTCAGATTCAGGCATCCAGGCCTACTACGAATGAACAGCCACAAGCACAGGAAGCAGGGACTTCAAGTGCCGTTCGCGATTCAGTCCCCGAGTCCGAGCAGATTGCTCAAACATTGGAGGAAATATGGGCATCTGTTCCACATGCCAATGAAGATGTTGCAGCAGCGTTAGTAGATGAGCTGCTTAGTCCCCCGGTAGATACAGATGATATATTCAGAGATGTTGATGAATATGTGCCAGAGCAGACTGGCAATGATGAGTCATCATCCGCTACAGAATCAGAAGACCTGGAGGATATCGAAGTTGAAGCTCCAGAATCTGTGTCTGCAGAACCTCAAGTTCAAATTGGAACTTATGGTTCACGTTTGATCATCAATGAAGGTGGTTCGAGAAGGCGAGAGGCCAGGGAATCTGAAGATTCGGATTTTGAAGAAGAAGATGATGCTCCACTACTGACGAGGCAAAGGGCCAAACGTCATCGGTTCATGCAAGGGTCTTCCTCTGCATCCGCCAGTCAGTCAGAAGTTCCCCAAACCCAACCTCAAACCACAGCTCCACCATCACCACCACCTCAACCTCATGAGCCATATATTCCACCACCATTCAACCCTTCTCCCATTCAGTCCATTCCATCCACATCTACCGCCTATGCTGAAAATCAGCGGTTTCTTCAACTCAAATCTCGAGTGGATTTCCAACATGTCCAAATCCTGAGCCTAACAAAGGCAATAGGTGAAATTCAGGCACATAATGCAAATTTAGATAAAGAAAATGCTGAATTGAAGAAGACAGTTGACACAATCCAAGAGGAGAATATTGAGCTAAAAACATTCGTCTGCGACCAGGCCGCCGAGTTAAGATCGATGCGCTCCCTCATTGAGCAGTTAATGAAAAACCTTCAGGCTCAGGGGGAGACGTCGTGTCGTGATCAAGAAGTACAGAGGCGGAGGGACGATGATGAAGATGATAACCAAGGCAATGATCCCAGCTCTCAAAGACAGGATGAGCCGGTAGATTTTTCTACTGCTCAGGCTGCTCAATCTCAGGGGGAGCCAAGTCAAACAGAAGGTGAAAGAGGAGAGGCTAGTTCTTCAAGGACTTTAGACAGCGACATGATAGATGCGCTGAAAGATATTGAAGAAGAGCTAATGGAGTTTGATTTTGAAGATGAAATAGAAGAGTTGGAGGAAGGGGAATTCATTCCTGAGGAGATTGTTGACTGGAAATCTGACGACGAAGTGATAGAGGACGAGGACGATAATGTTGATGAAGTAATAATCAATTCACAACCAGTCACTGAATTTTATGAGAGCTCAAATCATAATGTGATTGATATTGATTACATCAAGGTAGCCTCAGTCGAGGATAAAGAACTTGAGGAGGCTGAAAAAGAGCCATCTAGAGCTGATCTAATAAATCTTTGGTTCAAGAAGGAAGAAAAGAAAGATCAGCTGAAGATGAAGAAGACGATGAGAATTCCAAGTGCCGGAAACTTCTCAGGAGGGATTATTAGCTGGTTCTTTGACAGAGAACTGCAGCTGTTTATTTTGAAGAGAAGGGATGGACTTCAATACTTGAGGCGGACATTGAAAGCGTTTAATTCTTTGCCCAAGATTGAAGTTAAAGAGTTAGCCTGGAAGGAGCTGATCAACATTGGAAATGATCCCTACGCGAATGTAATTGAAAGAACTATAAGAAAAGAAGGGCGATCAGGCAAATTTGAGCGACTCAAGCCAAGGACCGGAAAGAGGGTCGAGGATGGATCAAGAATAGATCCTCATACTGGAAGGCCTTGGGCTAGAATGATCTATAAGCCAGTCAAATGCTTGAAAAGAGTGCCAATAAAGCCAATGCCACAAAATGTTTTGAGCAACATGAAGTGGTGGTACCTGGAGATTGATACTGCTGAAGCTATAATGGAGGATCAAGACGAGCAGGTAATTTTGAAGGTATATGATCCACTGCATTTGATAAACCTATCGAAGGACGACCTGAAGAAGCTTCATGATCAGCCTATTTTCTTTACTGAACCATGGAGATCTGAAGCCAGGAAGTTCCAAAAGGTAGTTAAAGTTTGTATAGATGCTGGATTATATGCAGGTAGTAGTATATATAGCTCTAGTACTTAAATTTGATTTGATAATTAGAAGCTATCGTCAAGGGGGAGTCTGTTGGTACACCCTGTGTGACGATAGCAGTCTAATCGATCTGCATTATGGTTTAGGTAATCTTCTGAGTATTAACAAGTATTTTGATATATATGTTCAATATGTGTTTGTCTGTTATTGATTGTGTGTTTGAACTTGATGTAACGTATTACAAGAAGTTCAAACATAAAGGTCAAAGATTAACTCAAGCATAAGTTAAAACATAAGTTTCATCACTTAAGTGTTTAAGTGTATTGGCTAGATTCGAATAGGTAAAGGAAGACATTCGAATCTGTGATAGATTCGAATGTATCCTTAGATTCGAATGGGCCTTAGGCCAGATTCGAGGTTGGCCCACAACAAACTCGAATCAGGGTCTATAATTAGGGATAGACTCGAATGATTAAAAGACCTTTGGCAGAATTCGTGAGGAATTAAGCAATAGGCGATCTCGAGTTTATCAGCTAGGTGAGTCCCGTTTCGGAGAGAATTAGTACGTAGGATCGTTCGTGTGTCGTTCGTTCAGCGTCTAATAGTCTCCGTGTTCCGTTGGTTGAGAGTTGTCTGTCTGACCGTCAACGAGGATTCCGCACTCGTTCACGGATCCGCGTCTAGATAGATCTTGCAGTCGCAGACCTTACAGTGTTTGACGACATCCTCACCAACAAATACTGGGAGAAAGGGATTAGGTCTGTGAGCCATTTGGGAATTTTTGAGGTTTGAAGAAGCAAAAGACACTTAGTCGATTTTAGGGTTCTTGAGGATTTCTGGAGATGATGAGGAAGACGAAGATGAAACAGTGGTTTGGTATTTATAGGATTTGAATGTGAGTGTGTATGAGAGAGAAGGTTTGGGCGGTTCGATTTGAAATGTTAGTTAACGGAAAACGGAACGGTTGTCCATGTCAGAAACATTTGTCAGACCACTTGACCTTTTTAATCACTAACACACGTAACCCACATTATCCGCAGTAATTAAGTTAAATAAAACATAAATTAAGTAACTTAATTATGAAGAAAGGTAATTAAACTTCTGGTCTACGCTGTTGGTCAAACCTGTGATGATCAGGGTCAACACAAGGTTCTCAGTCTTCAAGCTGTTCTCCCTTCAAACTGTGCCTTCAGCCTGTTCTCCTTTGTGAGAACAGGTTGTGTTCAATAGTTGAACAGGTTACAAGACAATGCCTTGTAAGACAGTGTGAAGAAGTGAACAGGTTGAAGATTGGACCATCAGAGCAGGCTGGACAAATAAACAGGGTAAACTGTTTTTGTTCAGCCTGTTGTATGCTCAAGCTGTTCAAGTTTTCAGACAAATTGGCTAAGTACAGAACATGCATAGCCTGTTCTGTCTAAGCTGTTCTGAGAAACTTGATCAGTGTGAGACATACAACTTTGTAGACTTGAGAGAACACTTAGTCACTCTTGTTTAACATGCCCAGCTTGCTGACAAGGTAATTAAACCTTGTTTCATCCAGAGGTTTGGTGAAAATGTCTGCAAGCTATTCATTGGTGGAAATAAAACTTACCTCCACATATCACCTTGAGGAACCAATCCATGAAGAAGCAATGTCTTTATTGATAAAGCTGGTTAGGGAGCCCCCCCTCTCCGTATAAGTAGAGCTTTTCCTCCCTATTTCCGCCTAAGATCTATTCTTATAGATCAGATTCGAGCTTGTACTACTAGAACTAGGAGTTGAGATAGCGCGGAACACCAACACAATCCTTTGTTAAATGTCTGCGAGCTCCTTCTTCTTTCGTGAAAGCATACGGGTCGTTATGTTAAGCATCTAATGAATGTGATCCCTGATGAAGTGATGTCTGACTTCAATATGCTTTGTTCTTGAATGAAATACAGGATTGTTGGAGATGGCTATGGCACTTGTGTTATCACACAGAATAGGAGTTTTCCTATACACAAGGCCATAATCTTCAAGCTGATGCTGCATCCACAGAATCTGCCCACAGCAGCTTCCAGCAGCAATGTATTCAGCTTCAGCAGTAGAAGTAGACACTGAGTTCTGCTTCTTGCTACTCCAACTGATCAACTTTCCACCAAGGAGTTGACATCCACCTGTTGTGCTTTTCCTATCTAACCTGCAGCCTGCAAAATCAGAATCTGAATAACCTGTCAGTTCAAGGCTTGAGTCTTTGGGGTACCAAAGACCCAAACCTGGTGTACCCTTCAAGTATCTGAAGATTCTTTTAACAGCAGCTAGATGTGATTCCTTTGGATCAGCTTGGAACCTAGCACATAAACAGGTGGCAAACATAATATCAGGTCTACTAGCAGTCAAGTATAGCAAGCTCTCAATCATGCCTCTGTAAGCTGTTACTGAAACAGCTTTGCCACTGGCATCAGCATCCAATTTTACATTGGTTGCCATTGGGGTTTTAATAGGAGAACTTTGATCAAATTTAAACTTTTTCAAAAGATCTAAAGTATACTTTCTTTGATTTATAAAAATTCCAGTTGAGGTTTGTTTAACCTATAATCCTAAAAAGAAAGTTAGTTCTCCCATCATACTCATTTCATACTTAGATTTCATGAGTAATGAAAAATTCTTGCATAACTGCTCATTAGTAGAACCAAATATTATGTCATCCACATAAATTTGAACAAGCATAATATCAGACTTCACCTTCTTTATGAACAGTGTGGTATCCACTTTACCTCTGGAGTACCCATTGCTCATAAGGAATTCAGTAAGAGTGTCATACCAGGTTCTAGGGGCTTGTTTGAGACCATAGAGAGCTTTGTCCAACTTATAGACAAAACCTGGGTGTTGTTCATTTTCAAAACCTGGAGGCTGCTTGACATATACTTCTTCTTGCAGCTTCCCATTCAAAAATGCACTCTTCACATCCATTTGAAATACCTTTATGCTCTTATGAGCAGCATAGGCTAGATACAGACGAATTGCTTCTAGCCTGGCCACAGGAGCAAATGTTTCATCATAGTCAATGCCTTCCTCCTGTCTGTAGCCCTGAGCAACCAGTCTTGCCTTATTTCTAATCACATGACCTTGCTCGTCCATTTTGTTCCTGAAAACCCATTTTGTGCCAATTATAGTTTTACCTTTAGGAGCAGGGACCAGCTTCCATACTTTGTTTCTCTCAAACTGATTGAGTTCTTCTTGCATGGCAGTGATCCAATTGGCATCTTTTAAAGCTTCATCAACCTTCTTTGGCTCCATCAGTGAAACAAAACTAGAGAACATACAAAAGTTCCCTAAGCTGTCCCACCGAGTTTGTATCCCTTTGTTGATGTCACCAATTATTTGATCATTGGGGTGACACCTGATCCACTTAGGATCATTTTTCAATGATGATTTACCTGAGTTGTTAACATCTTCAGCAGGTCCTGTTGAACAGTTCTCAAGATTTTCAGACACACTGTTGTCTTGAGCCTGTTCACTTGTTGAACATGTCTGACCACTGTTGAACATATCAGCAGAGGAACTGGGAAAATCAGCATTGATGGGTTCTGGACATGCAGTTGTAATTAAGTCAGTACATTTATTCACATAGGGAGTATTGACATAATCATCATCATGTCCATCATGATTAACAGGTTCCACACTGGGTGTAGTGGAAGCTTTTGAGTCCTCTTCATTGATTGAATGCATCAGATCATCAAAGTTAAGGTCTCCTGAAACTGATTCAGGAACAGCTTTGGTGGAGGCATTCTTGGACTCTTCAAAGGTGACATTGATAGATTCATCTATCACCTTTCTTTTGTTGTTGTATACTCTGTAGGCTTTGGATATAGTAGAGTAGCCAACAAACACACCTTCATCAGCTTTAGGTTCAAATTTCGACAGCTGGTCCCTTTGATTCAGAATGAAACAGGGACATCCAAACACATGGAAATAACTGACATTTGGCTTTCTCCATTTGAGCAGCTCATAGGGAGTTTTGTTGAACCTTTTTCACCACTAAGGATCTGTTTTGGGTGAAGCAGGCAGTGTTAACAGCTTCAGCCCAAAATGATGAAGGTAAACCTGATGCACACAGCATGGTTCTAGCAGCTTCAATGAGAGTTCGGTTTCTCCTTTCAGCAATTCCATTTTGTTGAGGAGTTCTTACTGCTCAAAAGTTTTGGGAGATACCTTTCTCCTTCACAGAAGTCTTCAAGAGTACTGTTTCTGAATTCAGTACCATGATCACTTCTAAGCTGCTTTACTTGGGCAGAGTTCAGCATTTCCATCTTTTTGACAAATCCAATAATCTCTCTAGCAGCCTCTCCTTTGCTCTTCAGAAAGATCACCCATGTGTACCTGGAGAACTCATCAACCATTACAAGAGTGTATCTTCTTCCTCCTAGACTTGGGACATTAACAGGTCCAAACAAGTCCATATGGATCAAGAAGAGTGGAGTATCAATAGAGAAATTGTGTTTGGATTTAAAAGATGTTTTTCTCTGCTTGCCTTTCTCACAAGCTGTGCATAATCTATCTTTGGCAAAAGTCATAGAAGGCAAACCTGTCACCAACTCTTTCTTACAGAGTTTGTTGATGTTCTTGAAGTTCAAATGTGACAGTCTTCTGTGCCATAACCAGTTTAGATCAGCATTTGTTCTTGTGAGGAAACAGGTTTCAGTTGTGGGGTCAGCAGAATGCATATCCACAACATATACACCTTTCTTTCGTTGAGCACACAACACAACTTTGCCTTGGGAGTCCAATATGTAACCCAGGTGCTCATCAAAGTTAACCTTGTAGCCAGCATCACACAGTTGGCTTATGCTAACAAGGTTATGTTTTAGCCCAACCACATAGGCTACCCTTTTGAACACTGCAGCACCAGCTTTAAGAGTTCCATATCCCTCAGTGGATCCCTGCACATTGTCACCAAAGGTGACTTTTTGCCCTTTTTCAGGCCTGAGTTCACTCAGCAATTCTTTACAACCTGTCATGTGCCCTGAGCAGCCACTGTCCAAGTACCAAACCTGGGAAGGTTGTTTTTCCTGCAG
Organism: Centrapalus pauciflorus; assembly: GCA_020465985.1. Classification (NCBI taxonomy): domain Eukaryota; kingdom Viridiplantae; phylum Streptophyta; class Magnoliopsida; order Asterales; family Asteraceae; genus Centrapalus; species Centrapalus pauciflorus. The sequence continues at coordinate 12,149 of JAANYP010004723.1, forward strand.
AGTGATAAGAGAATTATTAGTCATTTTTAGGGGAACTCATCACAGAGATGAGTTCTCCTACTTCATCAACATTTGTTGATGGATTTGGAATGTCCACACTAATATTCCCTATCTGAATGGTATCAACTTGTATACCATCCTCCATGACTGTGACATTTCCACCACTGCTTGTGACAGCTGTGAGGAAAACAGCAGAGTCAACAGGCCTCATGTCCTCAGATTTAGGACAGTCCTTGGCCAGATGTGTCTTCTTCCCACATTTGTAACATTTTCTCTTTTTAGCATTTTTGAAAGAAGATCCTTCAGAAACACATTCTGAGCTGTTTTTGTTGATTCCTTCAGCAGATTTAGCATTCTTTGTTGAATCAACAGCTTGTGTGGAGAGTTCAATAGCCACAGCTTTGACTGTCTCTTCTTTCCTCTCTTTGGGAGGACATATGTCAAAGACAGGAAGCTTGATTGGCTTTTGAGCTTCCACAGGTTTGGGAAACTTATTCCCATTTGTCTCAGTTTGAGCAATAGCTTTGCCTTTGCCCCTACTGGATTGTGATTTATGCTGCCTATCAGCATACTCACTGCGTTTGGTTTTGAAAAACTTATTTTCATTTAAAACCAATTTACCACTATGATTTGAAAACTTATTTGAAATCACAGCAGTTTTGTTTTCAACTTGAGACTTACCCTTGTTGAAAACAGGCTGCTTACTTTTGAAAACTTATTTTCAAAGTGTTTAGCATCAAAAGGATTAACATGCTTTTTACCAACAGCTTTGGACTCAGAACCTGTTTTGTCAACAGGTTTAGCATCCACAGCTTCAGTTTGAACATGTTTTCCTTTCTTTTGCTTGTGTGAGCTAGCAAAGCACTTAGCAGGCTGTTTTGGAGAACAAACTCCAACATCAGCTTTTGAGCTGAGTTCACACAAGCTGTCAGTATTTTGAGGCCTGACAAACCTGTTTGTTGAGATTAGTTTACCATTCACATTTTGGATGAATGTATTTGGAAGTTCACCAAGAGTGGATAAATCTTCTTTCAAATTACTTATCTCAACAATGGAAGATGCTGTGTCAAGATCCCCTCCAAGATAGGCTTGGATTTGTGCAGGAATCTGTTGACTTATACAATGGCTGACTTTTTGTGCAGATTGGCACCAAGAGTCAACTATCTTTTGAAGCTTGGCATGCTTTATATCTGTTTCTCTCTTTTCTTCCAGTAAAATGGAGTTGACGTGTTTTAATTCATCAAGCTCAGTTTCCAACTTATGGAGACTGTCCAGTTTACTGGATTTAGTTTTAAGATCAGCTTTAAGCTTAGAGATTTCAGATAATAATGCATCATGCTTCTCAACAGCAGCTTTGAGATCAACAAGCATATATTCAAACATTTTAACTTTTTCTTCAGAACTGTAAGCCATAAAATTTTGTACCTTATACATCATTGTAGGATTCCAGTTCTCTAAGCTGCTGAAGGCTTCAGCTTCAGCCATATCCTGTTTGAAACAGCTTGTTGATGGGACATCAGTGTTGGCCATCAGACATTGATTATCTTCTTCATCAGATGATGAATCAGATTCCTCCCAGTCACATGTCTCTGCCATGAGTCCCTTTTGGCGATTGGAAGACACAGAGTTTTCCAATTTTCTCAGCTTAGCCATGGCCATAAGGTACTTAACCTTATAGCGATCATCCTTGTTAGTCTTGTTGGGTTTGGATGACTGACCAACAGCTTTTGACACACAGTCAGCAGCTATGTGACCAGTTTTGCCACACTTGAAGCACTCAGCTTTGGATTTGTCAAATGCCTTCTTTTTGCCAGCACTTGAACCTCCTTGCAGCATATTTCTTCCAAACCTTTTCTTGTTGAACCTTTTGACAAGCATGGCTATCATTTGCTCATCATCTTGTTCAGCAAGATCTGCAGCATCTTCTTCATCTGACACCTCCTCCTTTTCATCATCCTGTTGATCAGACTGAATGAACACATCACTCACCTGATTTACAGGCTGTCTCACACTAGCCACAAAGGCTGCACCTCTTCTGGACATTTCCAAGGCATTTCTCTTTTGTTGCCTTGACTGTTCATCATTCAGTAAAGATCCATACAGATTGACCAGATCCATACTTCTGATAGTACCTGAGTTCCTTAGGATTGTTGAGAAGTAGTTCCATTCTTCAGGTAAAATGTCCAGAAATTTGTTCACCAGAGTAAGGCTGTCCTTGGTGATCCCAACCGCTTTGAGATCATTCACTAGAGCAGTGAACCTGGTGTAGGTTTCAGTGAGAGTCTCCTTTGGTTTAGCAAAGAAGATTTCATACTGTCTAAAGATTGTTGTCCTGTTGTCCAGTGTGATTGTGGGTCCATCATAGACGCGTACACAAAGTATCCCACATCTCCTTTGCTGTCTTCATTTTCTCCACCTGCTTGAACACATCATCAGGGAGAGAAATGACCAGGTTGTTTCTGGCCTTTGCATCCAGAGCCACCAATCTCTTGTCTTCATCGGACCATTGAGCTTTGGCTTTCTCAAAGTCCCTGATTTCAGGGCAGCTCCTCACCGCTGGAGTTATAGTAGTAACAGAGGTTGGCACATAGGGACCCTCCATCACTATCTCTGGCAGTTGTACATCCAGATTCTCTAAGTAGCGCATCATTCTGCCTTCCAACCAGAGAATTTTGATGATTAAATTTGGAGGCTTGCCCATAGAGCCATTGTCATAGTAAGAAGAATTGCAGCACTGTTGTCCATGGAAACTTGGGAAGAATGAGAGATCTGAATGACCACACACTCTAAACTGCTCTGATACCAGTTGTAGGTCCCGAGAGGTTCCCAAGTATATAGTTATAAGCTTGTAGAGGGGGGGGTGAATACAGCAATTTAAAAACTCACACTCTTTTCTCAATGTTTGTATGTTTATCAACATTTGTTAATTACAAACAAGCTTGAATGCGGAATAGTTCAAGCTGATGATGACAGATACAACAGTATGCTTACTAGTCTAAGACAGACTCGAACTAGTATACAATGAATACACTCACTAAGAAGCACTCACTGTGTTTACAAGACTTAAGGAACAGCTTAGGTAAAACAGCTTAGACACACAGATGCTGGTTTACAGAAGACTTGCATGCATGAAATCACACTTGCACGTTACTCTTGGTTTTAAGCACTTAGCTTTCTTCACATTTCTTTCTGACCTTAGAAGCTTCCTTTTATACTCACTTAGAGAATCTCAGAGAAACATCTTCATTGGACAGAATGAAAAGGAAAAGTCTTGTTGAAAAGACAACATAACCTTTTCTGCACTTTTCTGAAAAGCAGACTTGTCTTCACATGTGCAGAACTTTTGTCTTTTTACTTTGTTTACTGTTGCATTGCCTTTACTAATTTATGGAATGTCAACTTTGCGTCTTTCTTCTGTGTACAGGCCTATTGTTGATTATATAGAAAAAGGTCTGGTCACCCTTTTTTCAAATATCCTTTATGTATTCATGTTACAGAACAGCGTGGGCAGGCTGAGCAGTTCTGTTTTCCACTTTGTCTTCGACTTTGTAAACTGATCTTGTAGTCAAAAACAATACATGATGACTTGGAAACAAATTCCATAAAGTGTTTAGCCTGTTCACAAAGAACAGGTTCTGTTCACAAAGAACATAACACTTTAAAAATGCCCAAGCTGCTCAACAGTGTAGAGCAGCGTAGACAGTTTATGTCCAGCCTGTTCAGCAGACAGAGCAGCTTGGACAAACTGTCTTAGTTGCAACACATGCAACATATAGAACAGCTTTATACTGATATTGCAAATCATTTTCAGGTTTCAGTAAGACATATAACAGGCCTTAAATTCGACCTTCAAATGCATCAACAGGTTTGATTATAAAATCTCCCCCTCAGATGCAGAACAGGTTTGACTGAGGCCTTTTTGTGCCTAACAGAGTTGCATTAATTATAAAAATGCAACCTTTTTAGAATGCAACATTTTTATACTTAAATGCAACCTTTTTACAAGCAAATGCAACATTTTTCACAATCAACTGCAACCTTTTTTTACATCAAATGCAACCTTTTTCAAACTCAAATGCAACTTTTTTTTATTTTCAATTGCAACCTTTTCACATTAACGTACAACTATTTTTAAACTCAAATGCAACCTTTTTATGCTCAAATGCAACCTTTTTATGCTCAAATACAACCTCTTTTACATTCAAATGCAACTTTTTTATTTTTAAATGCAACATTTATAAATTTAGTTACAAAAGTACAACCTTTTAAAACACGAATACAATTTATAAACATCACCAATTCAAAAACGATTACAATAATTAAAAGGTATCAAAATCGTTCACCAATTACACAAAATATTACAAGCTCAACTAACACAACTATGGCCAAAATAAAGAATTTGAATTCAAAAAAAGGAAACAAAGCTGTAAAAGGCCTCCAAAAGATCGCGTGTCTTGCGAGCCGTGTTTGAAAGATCTTGTGCCTATAGAGTCGCTTTCCTTAGCGTATTGAGTGTTGCTACAACCGCAAGAACAATTCATTAACGGGAAATCCCTTAACCTGATGGTATTTCTTTTGATGCATCGACAGATATATAAAATATACCTCAATAAATGAACCATAAGCCATCTCCTACCTGCACATGTTGTCATTAACTGTTAACGGGGCGAAGTGATGGACAAAAAATGGAACAAAATACAACTTTCAGACAAATATATCAATTAGCTCTAATATATGCGTTTACGTAATATATGTTTTTACCAGACTTCAAAACAGTTAACCTGGTATTTGTAGCTACAGACCAAGGGACCAAAATAAATTTGACATTTGAATAAGGGCCAACTCCAGAATAAAACTAACAACAAGCAATTAACCAGTAACATTTTAAGGCCAAATTCAACTCATCATTAGCTTGAAGAAGTAACCAGCATGGCCATAACAAAAACAAGCATCGATCCATGTTAAAAACACACCTGATAGGCTGATAGAAACTAAAGAATCCAGGATAACATCAAACCAACAATAGAAAACAATGATCCATAAAGAAACAAGAGACTATATATACATATGCACACACACACAAAGCTAAGACCATGGATCACGTAATTATGGAGTGAAAGTTAGAATAGTTCAAACCAAAGAACCAATACCTGCATACAAACAAGTTTAGAGTCTCCTTGCCACAAATTTGCCAGTCATTACTGCAGTTAGCGAATTTCTACGCAATTTCAGGTCCTAGTGGTCACAAATCCATCTCGAGGTCCAAATCACTCCTTGATAGGATCATCAGACTTTGCTATGTTTTCAGAAATCGAATATCCTGTTCCACATAGGTATGTGATTATTCAATATATTCTCTATTTTGATAGTTCGTTTATGTTTTTTTAATTAATACGATAGCTTTTGTTTGGCTCTATCGTGTGGTCACAAATCCATCTCGAGATCCAAGTCACTCCGTAGTCCGTACTATTTCTAATATAAAGAGATCAAACATGAACCCGCAGTAGCTATTAACATAAATCAAATAAAAGTACTTGAAATGTATGCTGAAGAATGGACTGCATCTGTTTCAAAATTAGAGACATCTATGGACATTTTTAGTTTAGGCAAAAATCATCTTATCAAACAGCAACTTGTAGTATGGTGACAATGAGAAGCTGGTGCTGCTTCCATTGACCTATATGTAAAGTCAGATTTTAAGCTTGATTCTGTTAAACTAGATGAGAAAATCATTTTCAGAAGTAAGCTTACCTTAATGGCACAGTCCACACGTGTCGTAAATACAATTCCGGGATGAACAGCATCGGCTCCATTATGTAACACAACCCAACATCTAACTTACAAAAACAACTCCATGATTTTTAATTTCATCTTTCCAAGAATATTATAAATCAATGCAAAACCATGGCAAAGTGATATCCAAAAATAGTATTCATCAAAAACTAACCCATGTATTCGAAGGGTTTGTAGCTATATGTTCCTGTTGGTAGACATCATCTGCTTGGAACAATTCAGAAACGAATATCATACCCATAAGTAATATATATATTTCTCTTCTACGACATACTGAAACTAATGTACCCATGACAGAGAAAACACATCTTATTAATCCAGACTTTAAATCATCAAAGGAAAATTGCATAGCCAGCAATAGGTAATGATAGAAGGAAAGATCCAATTCGAAAAACTAAACCAGAAAATTATTTTAAGCAAAGTCAGCAAGGCCGATTTCACCATATGAGAGTGGGCAAAAAATTAAACCAGAAATTTATGTTAAGCAAAGTCGTCAACTACTGATTTACCTTGTTCCATCTTGACAGAAAATTATTGTATAAGTGTTTGTGTGTTTGTTCTGCATGAAAATGACAGATCCGAGACTCACATTCTGTGAGGATCTTGGATGTAAGTGACCAAAAATAACAGCCATCTTTGATTTCTATATATATAAACAAAGTGTGTGTATAAGTTTTAGAAGTTCTGAGACTCGCATGAGTCTCGGATGTTAAGTGAACCATCAACAACCTTTTTCCTTACATATTCTAAACAAAATCTTGGTTGTATGCTGCTGTGAAAACAGAAACATATGGGCAGCCTTTGTTCCTCTTTTTGATACTTATAAAAGCTAAGTTCGAGTAGGGTGATAAACATGCAAAATCCGAGACTTGCAATTCTCGGATGTAAGTGAATCAAGGCAGCAGCCTTGATCTATTTTCATATAAAAACTATGTATTTGTGTGGGTTGATGACCAAAGTTCTGAGACTCGATTTAAAGCATTAGCAGCCATATTCCTTATAACCAATATACATACATATAAACATGTGTGCAGCAACAGGGTGTGTGTATGAATTAATATTGATCAAACAATTAAATAGGAGGTCATGTATGTGTATATGTATTGATCTGGACAGAATTGTGCATCAGCAACAAACATACATACATTCATACACAAGCTTAGTTTAAGTACATGTGTGTGTGTGTGCTGAGCGTGATGTATGTGCAGAAACAATAGCATCAATCTTATAGTTTTAAACACATATATAAATTATGTACTACTTGTGTGTGCTTTGTGATTAGGGACAACAACAAACAGAGTGAATGTGTGTGTGTAACAACAAGCATCAACAACCCAGCTGGTTAAAACCATATCAAGACACAAACAGAAGTACCTTATAATTTCTGCAAGCTGGGCACCTGCAAAGAGTAAATCACACACCTGCATTTGACAGCACCAACACACATGTGTATTATACTACTGCTGGTTTTGTTTCTGTTTTGAGAATGGAACACATACATAAAAAAGGACTGCTGATTATTTTTGTTTGGACAGCAAGACTCAACCAAACACATGCACACTTACACTTAGGATTAGGGACTAGGAGAGGGTTGCTATGACAAAACCTAATACAATATCAACTTAACAATTATAAACCTTGAGAAACTTTCAGACGTTTTATAACATACATATAGCTAAATGAACAAAAATAGCAAATCGAATAACTAGAACACTACAAACCCAAATCACACAAGCAAATCAAAAGTTTTAAATATCACAGCGTTTTCGAAGAACCAATTTTGAACAAAAACTCACCAATCAAAACCTATCGATCGAACCTTGACGGAGATAGGGTTGGGGGCGAAAAGTGTCGGTCGTAGATAGGAGGTTGAAGATGTGGGTGGAGACGAGAGACAAACTGAATGAAGGAGAACATTACAACACAGCAGGTAATCGGACCGATGGTAGGCGAGAGTGGGAGAGAGAGAGAGCGATACCTTGGAAAATCGGAGAGGAGAGACGTCTGATTGAGGCTACGAACAATAGTCGGTGGTCGTCGATGTCTGGAAGGGGTCACCGGAGATTGATAGCCACTGATCTTCCGTTTCGAGATCGTAGACAGAGAGAAGCAGAAGCGAGTAAAGCGCAAATGAACGGAGAGGGCGTTTACAACTCTTAAGAGACGTAAATCAGTAAATCAGTAAAAAAAAATACTAAACCTAGATATGTATTTTCAATATATATATATAGATTTGGGTTCAAATGAGTACCACTACTTTTGCGGAGTACCGGAGGTACCTCGCTTAAAATTATTTTTTTTGAAATTTTTTTTCATAATCATGTTTAAGTTAATAATATAAGACTACTTGCAAAAAATCACACATAAACACACACTATAACTATGTGAAACGTGCAAGTTCACATGAACTGCACTGTTGTGAACGTATGTTCACAGCTAAGCATGTTCACATGAATTTTTTCACGTTCACATGATTTTTAAGAGGCTATGAAGTGTGAATGCGTGTATTCTTTTACAAATATGCTTATATTATTTGTATCTAAATGAATATGAAAAAAATTTTAAAAAAAAAAACTTTTTTTCGGAGCATGTTCACATCTTAAACCCGTGTGTTCACAGGTACTCACGGTACTCTGCATTTTTTAGGTACTCACACGAACCATATTCTATATATATATATATATATATATATATATATATATATATATATATATATATATATATATATATATATATATATATATATATATATATATATATATATAGGGGTGGGTTCAATGGAAAACCACTATGCACGTGAAAACATGGAAACCTACGCATACCGTCCGATTTGGTGCATTTTAATGAAAAACGCGGTGGCATGATCGTAAATAAGGTGATGCATCACGCGGGATTTTGATGCATCACGGGAAATTTGATGCATCAGATTTTGATGCATCACGCGGGGAATTTGATGCATTTGTGGTGGTGCAGTGCGGTTTTCACAAGTTTTCAGGTGTATGGTGGTTTTCCATTGAACCTCCCTCTCTATATATATATATATATATATATATATATATATATATATATATATATATATATATATGAATAATATATTAAATATATAAAAAAATTAAATTATTTATTTATTCGGTTTGGTTCCGGGTTTTTCGGTTCGATTTTTTGGTACAATCCGAAACCAAGCCGTTTGGAACGGTTTTTTTGGTTTTGGTTTTTAGGTACAATCCAAAACCAAAACTGTTTGTAAAAAAATAAGATATCCTAAAATAATTATATATTTTACTTTTAAAAACAATAAAAATAAATTACAATCACATGTTAGATGTAAATTTTTTAAAAAGTTGCATTTACTTTACATATATGCAACCTTTTAAAATAAAGGTTACTTTTGACCTATAACAAATGCAACATTATCTATAAATGTTGCCATTTTTCAATCAAATTTGTAACCTTTTATATTAAATGTTGCATTAGATCTTCTAATGCAACCTTTATTTTTTTAAACTTCCTTAGAATCAAATGCAACTAATTATATAAAAGTTGCTTATAAAAGGTTGCAATAGGCTTATTTTGTAGTAGTGACATTTGCCTATTTTCTAACCTATTACAAATTACATCATAAAACCCGAGATTCCAATGGCACGCAGGCCTTCCCAAAGATATAACCAATAATAAAATAGCAAACATTGAGATTAAACAAACAACCATCACAAACAAGGGGTCTCAAGGCTCGGCTATGTCACAAACATAAATAGAGCAGTTTAGCATATTAATAATACAGAATTCATTTTCATCTCGCCATGAAAATAATTCCAAGACCAATTAATCTACTATTAATTGAAGTAATCATGTCCAATATCGTTCTTAAGTTTAATACGGTTCGTAAACTTGAAATTTAGGAACACTTTCCATAATTAGAAACTTTTTCCCGAAAAATTTCAAATTTAATTCCATCTTTGCATTATCTTTGGATTCATAACTATACTTTTCTTAAAATATTCAATTAACAATTCAAACACCTTTGAAACTTAAACTTACTATTTTAAGAAACTTTTTATTAAACAACCTTTAATAAATATAGTTTTATTTTCAAATAATATTGATAAATAATTTAAACTTCCTTTAAATAATTATCAATTAACTATTATTTAATTGAAACACTTTTCAAAAATAAATAACTAAACTTTATTTAAAATGTCAATTTTCTTAATAAACAATTTACCAAAATTTGATCATCTTTAAATAACACCAAAAACTTTTCTTTATGGTTTTAAACGAATTCTACCAAAAACGTTAATGTCGAGATCAAATCTCAAAAACATTAAACCATGACCGAGCATGAAACTCAAAGTCACGATTTCATCAATTTGAAAATAGAATCCTTAAATTAAATTCTCTTTAATTTAATAATGCATTTTATGGAACTAAATATTAAATGCATAAACTAAATCTAGTTTATAAATTAAAATTACCATTAATTATAATTTCAACATTAAAACTTAATTTTTAATTAAAACCGATTTAATTTAAACGACGAATTACCGGAAAACGGAAACGAACCAACTTAGTTAACCGACTCATACTCGGGTTCAATAACCCATATGAACCGAAAAACAAGTAGGGTATTAAACCCTTTGACGGCTGAAATTAATCGAAGCCATTAATCAACTCACTTTGATTACTTCGATTTCCATATTCCAATTAATCGTTTAATTATCGAATCGAATAATATTTAAACCGATTTGCGAATTTTATAAAAAAAAACTGATAAAGTCTCCACTTTAATTTTATAAAATCGAAAACATATTTACATATATTTTGTCACAAATGTTTAAGTATTGAAAACCAAACACTTTTGATTTATTAATTCGATTTTAACGCATTTAATTTAATCGTTCGAGTTTAACCGTGAATTAAACGACATGGCGGAAACAAATAATCCATCACCTCGGTTACCACATCACAACCGAGAGGTCATGGGTCTCAACCCATGGCCGAAATCTCTAGGTTTGATTTCGCGAACCGAAACGTTTAATTTTCCGACTTTTAATCAATTAAACACTTTTAAACAATCAAACATCAACTAAACAAAACGAACTAAGGTTTCAAAATCCCGAGTTCCAAGAAACTCCAAGGTTGGCCGAGAATCACCATGGGGTTTCCAAAACCTTTGGTCGATTTTCTCCAAGCCGAATCAAAACCTTAAACGTTTTAATTATCGATTTCGATCGTTTAAACACTTTTAATTATTAAAAATCGAAACTTTAAAAAAAACGTTGGACATAAATACTTGAATAATACTATCATTATGTTACTTGAGATAGCTCTGATACCACTGTTGAGAATTCGTATTGTTTTTCATAAAAACATAAACATTAATCTTATTAACGCACAACGGAAGCTTTTAAAAATTACGAATTCCGTACACGGATCATCAAGTAAAACATAAGATAAGTAAATAATAAAGGAGTAAAAATCCGTACCTTTGTATTCTATGACAAGAATACATGAATGGGATGCTCTCGGTATCCACCGGTGATGACACGATCGAGCGGCGCCAGGTATGCAATCAAACACACGAAGAACGGGAAAACCAAACCCTTTTGGTTGTTTTTGTTTCTTGCGGCCGTAGGGTTCCACACACACAACCTTTGTGTGTGTGGCGTGAAATATCACTCCCCCCAACATTAAGTATATCTATATATCTACAATTGTGACCGTGAATGTATATATATATATATATATATATATATATATATATATATATATATATATATATATATATATATATATATATATATATATATATATATATATATATATATATATATATATATATATATATATAGGATTGGGTTCACATGAGAACCCCTCATTACCGTGAGAACGTGAGAACCACTCTAAAAATTGTGCATCCACTGTATAAAATTGTGCATTTGATACTAAACTTAAATGTTTTCGATATATTTATGCATTTCATGTAAAAATTTACGCATCTCATGCTATAATTTATCCATTTTATGTACGAATTGTGCATTTAATAAAATTTGTGTATTTGATGTTCAAATTTGTGCATTTAGTTTAAAATTTTAAGAATCTAAGTTTTGAATGTAATTTTAGTGTTAAATTATGATATTTATTAATATTTAAGACTTATAATGATTTTAAGTAAAACTTTTAATTTTAAAATTTGTGCATTTGATGTACAAATTTGTGCATTTTGGAGTGGTTCTCACGGTAACAAGGTTTCTTACCGGAACCCAATCCTATATATATATATATATATATATATATATATATATATATATATATATATATATATATATATATATATATATATATATATATATATATAGATTCAGGTTCAGAAAGATACCTTTCGAAATCAAGTGCACCCGAAGGTACCAACCTTAAAAAACTTTTTTTAAATTTTTTTTCTCATAACTATGTTTAAATTAATGTTATACACATGATATATGAATTTCACATACATTCACACTTTCTGTGTCCTTAAAAATTATGTGAATGCTCAATGCATATTTATGTGAATGGTCATCCATGTGAATGATCATTTCACACCATGTGAATGGTGTGAATGACCATTCACATGAACTTTTTTTTACCATTCACAAGATTTATGATGTTGCTTCTTTTGAAAAAAAATCTTATAATGTTGTCTTATACATGTCTATTCAAAAAAAATATATGTGAATGATCATTTACATTAGGGTACGCTGGAATCTTACAGGTAGGCTGATGAACCTGATTCTATATATATATATATATATATATATATATATATATATATATATATATATATATATATATATATATATATATATATATTATTAAGAGTTATAGTTTTAATCAAAATCTAATATAATAATATAATATATATCTCAATAATTATCTTTATTATTTAAACCTTATATAATTATCTCTATAATTATATACCCTTTAAATAATATTAATCTTTTATACATTATCTAATAATATATAAATGACTAGATAATTATTTATAATATTCTCTTATTTATTTGTTTATAATTATACATCCAATTATCTAATAATAGATGATAATACTAATTTAAATAAATCAATCTTTTATTTAATATCAAATAATAAATAAAAGACCAGATAATTATTTAATTATCATCCAATGACATTTAAATCACTACAATATCCAATATTGTACTTTTAGTCCCCATACTTTAAGATATAATTAATCATACATTAATTTAATCTCAATGATCATTTCGTGTCATAAACAATATCCAATATCATTTATTCAATAGTTTAATTGCATATGCTCAGTTGTGCTCATCGGTGTGACCCTTAAGTGTTTTATAAATCAGCCATGATGTAGTAGTAATGTCATCTTTACACACCATACACTAACAGTGTTTAATTGAACGTAATGACCATTCTGAAAATGTGAATTAGTCATTTTTGGATACCAGGTAACGAACCCGACGACGTAACTTGTCGAGCAAGTTACGATGGGGAGTGATGGATGACTGGCTTAAGGAGATGTGTCTCCTCATTTGTCCCCATAACCATGCTTGTGACCATGAGATATATGAGTGTGATGATAGTTAACTGTGACCATAAGACAACTAGCTGTTGTCAAAATTATTTTATATGGAGCATGGTCAATTCTCCATCATTTCCTCTGCATTTCTTCTTTCTTTCTAGCTCTATCCCTCTCTGAATTTTTTTTTTTTTTTTTGTAAGTGAGGGTTTAGAAACATGAAGAATCAAGCAACTTCTACAACTTCCATCACTAAAATTTTGAGGTATAACCCTTGTGCTCTTGTATTTGTGAATTCATATGTGTTATATGTGAATCTCTACCTGTATCATGGGTTAAAACCGCTGTAAACCATCTATCTTTTCCATAAAAATTTATAAGATACATATGGTAAAACCCGAAATCTAAATTAGTAGTCGATGGTCGTAACACGAAAGTAACTTAGAGGTATTTGGATTTATGTTTGAAAAAGTGTTGCAGCGTTTTGGATACTAATAACTAGTTGAATACACGTGCGTTGCTCGGGTGAGTTATTTGAAAATTAATACTTTTTTAATTAAACAATTACAAGAAAAAAATATTTAAATTTGAAAGACTATACATATATACTCTTATACATTGTTTGTTAAGAAAAAAAAATATTTAACTTTATCATGAAAATTACTACACGCAATTACATTTGAGGTTTGTTTGTTTAAAATTTTATAATCTCCATTATAGTCAGTTTTATTGATATAATTTACGTTGGAAAATCTAAAATTGTTAAGATTGCTTTATTTTTTATATATTCTAATAAAAATGCATTATAACCACACATATATTTTGGTTGTCAGATTATTTTATTTACATTCCAGTAATAGTATTAATACAACATCAAATATATTGCATATTTTACTTGCTATATTGAACTGTTATATTTTGTTCGTTAAAGTCAACATATCGTTATGATAACTCCTTTCTATGTTTAAAATTAAGAATATACATCAAACTAATTTAAAACATAAAAAAACATGCAATTCAAATACAAGAAAGACACTTATTACATGAACAAAATTACATAACTTGTATTACTCAACTACTCTAATATCATGTTTTTAGTTTCAATTTAATTTTCTTTAAAGTTTTGCCAAGTTGTTGACCTTGATATTTTGTTAAATGTTTTTCTCAAGTATTTTCCATCATTTTAAATCAATGCTTGTGGACAATATGGAATTTATAATTATCTTGGAGTGTTTGTTGACCATTTGTGTGTCTAAATTACCCTTTATCCATTTGATTTTGCTGCTTGAATTAGGTAAAAGATAGAATGTTTAAGTATTTGTGTTGTGCGTGAATTACATATGTGTAAGTGTATGTTTTTGTCGAGAATGGCTAGCCAAGAAGCCCAATTGGCCTTCGACCTAACCTTTAATTGATTTCTATGGGGTTTGTTGATTCAAATGCAAGTATTAATTGTCATTAATCCTTGCATTTCTACTGCTGGAAAATAAGATCAAAACAGAAAATAAGTACATTATTAGTGTGATGTCCAGGTGTGTTTAGCTTAAATTCTGTTCGTAAAAATGGGCAAGAAGGTCAAATGGCCTTCGGCCTTGGCAACTTGATTAGCAAGGATGTTTATTGATCAATTTTATGTATCAATCGTCATTTATTATGTTGCTGCTGAAAAAGTTAAAAACATAAAGATATGAGTTGTGAGTGTGTGCAGTGTGCAATTATGTGTTTGAATATATGTGTTTACATGTTAATGTCAGTCTCTGAGACTAAATAGTCTCGGAGTGTTGTGTGTGTCTCGTAAGCTATGTGCGTGTTCATTGAATTGATACAGAAATAAAGGAAGAAAACAACAGCAGCATATTTATCAAACATGTATATGCTATGTGTATTAAAGTATATATATACATCATTTTAAAAATATTGAAAGAATATTAAAGAAGATATTTCTGCAGGAGTTGAAAGCGTCTTCGACTCCACATCTGGTTGATTAGCATACGTGAAGTTCATCTTGAAACGATATAGTTTTCTTCACGCAGACATTGTTGATGCAGTTTTTTTATCAATATTGATTATGCCTACCGACTCTCTCTCTCTCTCTCTCTCTGTGTGTGTGTGTGTGTATTAGTACGTAACTTCAATAAAGCATGTTTTATCTCATAGTTGGTTACATTTAACTCTTTATATAAACATCTAATAATTATCAGGTTTCAAATTACATAAAAATTGATAACTTGATAAATATGCAGTGGGTATGTTTATTATTCAGGTTTGAATCTTTTTTCCTGCATATTCAGTTATGATATTATCTAATGTTTTTATGCATATCTTAATATTTCAGTTATACTATCGCCGATTAAATTTGATTTCTTATTTTTATTTAACTTGATAATCAGATTGCATCTGTTTCCAGCAGTGCAAATTTGAAATTTTCTAGCGGATTAAATCTGATTTGTTATTTTTATTTAACTTGATAAATCAGATTGCAACTATTTCCAACAGTGAAAATTTGAAATTTTATTGTCATTTTTTATTTCTTTCCAGAAAATCTACATATTTGAATTGCAGAAACATTAAAATATGTAGAAAAATCTGGATAATTATGGGGAATCTCATCGAGCTAAAATAGTGGGGGGAATCCCATAAATTTCTAAATTTTAACCAATTATATTGCGTAAAATCAACAGCCTTAATTTTCTGAATTTTAACCAATTATATTGCGCCAAATCAGCCTTAATTTTCTGAATTTTTACCACTAATATTGTACCACGTGAGCATTTTTCCTCTCTGCTCCGTCGGCAATATATATATATAATCATATAATAGTTGTAACAAAAAGTGCTATCAGAAATTTAGTGTTTGGTTTAGCTTAAACTGTTTGCTATCACGATTATCAAATAATCAGTTTTAAAGTGTTTGGATTTTCGTTTTAAATTGTAAAATGGCTAAATAATCACTTATTAAGCAAATAAGGTACATTTTTTTTAAATTATTATAAAGTGTGGTACGATTAGTTATAAACGCAAATAATCACTTATTAATAAATGCAATTCAAACACTTTAAAGCAATTACTAACACTATTATAACGTAATAATATAATAATCAGTATGATAATGCAAAAATCAAACACCCTCTTATACTTGATTTTCAAAATTTTAATTACAAAACGAAATTAATATTAATCTCTTTTATATTTATGTGTGTGTGTGTGTGATGAAAACGAAATCAAAATTTTAATTACAAAAATATCAACCAACTTAGTCTCAAAAAGCCTATATTGATTGACATCAAATACCTAAAACCCAATGACGTTAAAATATACCAAAATTAATTAATATTTTCCTTTTTAAGACCCTCGATTTGCCACTTTCGAATGTCATCAAGGATAGAGGAAGTCACAACTACATGTGTTAGTGCATAACAAGTCGCTTCCGGATATCTCTTTCGGCTTAAGGCGTCAGCCACTACATTAGCCTTTCCAGGGTGGTAAAGGATTTTACAGTCATAATCCTTAATCAATTCCACGGCACGTCGCTGTCGCATGTTTAACTCTTTCTGATCAAAAATATGTCTCAAGCTCTTATGGTCAGTAAACAACTGACACTTTGTACCATACAGGTAATGCCGCCAAATTTTTAAAGCAAACGTGACAGCATCTAACTCCAAGTCATGAGTTGGACGACTCTTTTCATAATCCTTTAGCTGTCTCGATGCATAAGCTATTACTTTTCCTCGTTGCATTAACACGCAACCTAACCCATTTATCGAGGCATCACTATAAACAGCAAAATCTTCGTTACCTTCTGGCACCGCGAGCACCGGAGTGTCGGTCAATCGACTCTTCAAAGTCTGAAATGCCTCTTCCTGTGGCTCTTCCCACACAAACTTCACATTCTTACGCGTCAACGAAGTGAGTAGGACGACATATTTAGAGAAATCTTGAATAAATCGTCGGTAATAGTCGGCCAATTCAAGGAAATTGCGAATCTCAGCAACGTTTCTAGGCACTTCCCAACTTTTAATGGCTTCAATCTTGGAGGGATCCACAAAACACCCTCCCAAGATATGACATGTCCTAAAAGTTTCACTTGCCGCAACTAAAATTCACACTTCGGGAATATAGCATACAACTGTTCGCTGCGAAGAAGTTCGAGCAATTGCCTCAGATGTACCGCATGATCCTCCTCCGTCTTGGAATACACCAAGATGTCGTCGATAAACACTATAACTGACTTGTCAAGCATTGGACGGCACACACGATTCAACAAGTCCATAAAGGCCGCAGGGGCATTAGTGAGCCCAAAAGGCATCACTAAGAACTCATAATGCCCATATCGGTCCGAAAAGCAGTTTTCGGCACATCTTCCTTACGAACCTTTAGCTCATGATAACCTGAACGAAGGTCTATTTTCGAGAAATAAGCAGCTCCTTGTAGTTGATCGAACAAGTCATCAATATGAGGCAAAGGATACTTATTCTTTATAGTTACCTTGTTAAGTTCTCTATAATCAATACACATTCGCAAGGTTCCATCTTTCTTCCGCACGAATAGAACCGGAGCGCCCCACGGTGAGGTACTTGGTCGAATGAACCATTTCTCTAATAATTCTTCTAACTGTGCCATCATTTCCTTCATTTCCGAAGGCACTAAACGATACGGAGCACGTGCGATCGGTGCAGCTCCTGGCACCAACTCAATTCGAAACTCTACAGATCGGTTCGATGGCAAACCCGGTAAGTCATCAGGAAACACGTCAGGATATTCATTAACCACTAACACATCCTTGAGATTTTTTCCATTCTTTCTTGGCATTCAAGACACAAGCCAAGTAACATTTACAACCTTTAATTAAATTTTTTCTGAATCTTAGCCACCGAAATAACCGCAGCTTCCCTTTTTCGTCTATCCTCATACACAAATATTTCTTTGCCTTCCGGCGTGAACAAACGAACAATTCTTTTGGCACAAGCAATAATGGCAAGATTATTGGCCATCCATCCATGCCAACTATTATATCAAATTCTTTGGTATCAATAGGGACAAGGTCGATTTCAAAATTATGTCCATCTAAGGTCAGCACACAGTCATAATATATTTGGGTGGCATTAACCGATTTCCCATTTGCCACATCAACGGTTAAAGGGAATGACATCAAAGAAGGTACAACATCTAATTTTCGTGCAAATGCGTTAGAAATAAAGGACACACTCGCACCAAAATCAAATAATACTACCGTAGGTAAAGAATTTAGAAGAAAAGTACCGGTCACGACATCCGGCACATCTTCTGCCTCGGCAGCAGTAATCTGGTAGACTCTGGCTTGAGGCTTAGGCGGATTCCCCTTTGATTGGGAGGAACCACCGGCATAACTAGGCTTTGCAACTGAGCCTTTACTTTCAGACGCCGCTGACTTCTTTTTCGGGCAATTTTGAGCAAGGTGGCCCACCTGACCACATTCATAGCACGCATCACTACGTTTAGGGTACATAGGGCGTATGTGTCCCTCCTCTCCACATCCATGACAAACAATGTGGGACAAACATTCCCCACGATGAAGTTTCCCACATTGGTTACAGGTAGGCGTAGAATTCGAAAACTGCGACTTGGATTGATAGTTGTGGGAATTAGCAGGTTTTTTCGAATGCCTGGAAGATTGGGAACGTGAACGAGAGTCCACGTTCTTTGAGAAAGATTGTTGGGGTTGTTTAAACGTCCTCGGCGAAGACTCAAGCTTTGCTTTCTTTATTCCAGATATTTCTTGCTCCCTACGGAACAATTAATACTCTCGGAGTCGCGCATACTCCACCGCTTTCTCAAACGATTCAACCGCATGAACCGTCACCATCTCGCGAATCTCACTTCGCAATCCTTCGACTAAGTAGTCGGTCATTTGCTTTTCATCAGCAATTACCGACCCCACAAACATCGCCTTCGAATTAAACTCGATCAAGTAGTCGTCTACCGATAATTCTCCCTGTTGCAACGTAAGGAAATCTCTTTTAATTTTCTGTACTACCACCGTCGGACAGAATTGCTTGTCAAATCGGGATTTAAATTCTTCCCACGTCATATTTGCCACAGAATCCAGACCCAAAATCACCACTTCTGAATCCCACCAAGTTAAGGCAGGACCGACGAATTGTGCAATTGCATACTGCACCCTCTTTTCGTGACCAACATCGGTCACTCGAAATAGTTTCTCAATCGCCTTGACCCAGTCCAAGGCCTCAGCAGCAGTTGCTCGTCCGTTGAACTCTGGAGGACGACAACCAATGAAATTTTTATACGACATCCCCTTCTTTAACTTAGAGGAGCCGTGCTTCCGATATTTATCTTTTTTAGGCTTTTCAGCCCTACTTCCACTTCCAACCACCTCAGTATCGTCGTTACTTGCTTGCTGGTGTTCAGCACCAACTTTCTTTCCCTGAACATTTTGGGAAACAAGTGACTGCGTCATTAACTCATTCTATTGGCGATTCTGCTCCAGCATTTGAGCCATCATCTGCATCATTTGGTCCTCTCTAGACCCTCCACCAGTACGGAAACTGGATTCACTTTCATAATCTTGAGACTGATCTCTGTCTCCCCCAACATTGGGTCGTTCTACCTCCTCGTGTAGAACGCGATTTGACTGGTTATCCGACATTTTCTGCAACAAACAGTTACAGGCTGGTTCAATATCTCTTTCACACCCAAGTGTGCACATGACATTTATATGCATATATAATTATACTTTCACCAAGTTATAATCTTAAAAGTCTACCCATTATTATCCCATCCTAGGCCAAAGGTCAATTGTATTTGTTATAATATTGCCGCCTAGGTGGGTCAATACCAGCGTTTGAAACCGTGCTCAAAGTAGAGTATCGTCGACTATACACTATCGATGAGCATCCTGGCTCTCATACCAAATTGAAACACCCATACAACTAATACGAGTATTTCGGTACAATAATACAATAATTTATACAGAGTATTTGCGGAAATACGGTCAAATTAAAACTTTTATAATAATTGGGTAACCATCGACATGATTCCAAACACTTTGCATACAACACAGCAGAGTGTCGGGAATCACAGAATAAAGTATTTGGGGTTACAACGTTAAATCATTTATAATTACCCACGAATTAACAATCTATAATTCGAGTCCAAAACGGAAGTCTGCTACTCCCACCCCAAGCATCAACAAAATATGAAGCTCCTAACCATTGAATTAGAATTAACTAAATTAATTATATAGAAAATATCTTCTTATTTTTTTTCAGCCCAAATTCGTCCTCTTAATTTTAAGAGGTAAATCTAGAGGTTATAACCTCTAAAGTCTAAATCTAAACAAACAATCATAATTCATTTTTGATTTGAAGTTTAGACTTCAGAGGTTATTAACTAAAAACAAACAAGGCCTTAATCAACACATGAAACAAGTCATAATATGTTAGTAGACATTAAAATCCATTATTCAACGATAAAAATGCAATGAAACTCTCCTTACTTACATTTTTTGATGGTTTAGAACGTAAACCAAACACTAGAATTAAGTTCGAGAGAAACAGTCGTTATCTTCGTTAAACAGTCACAACATCGTAAGTTTTGAAAAACTTTGAACAATTTTCAACTTTTTCAACTTATCGTAAGTTTTGAAAAACTTTGAACAATTGTCAACCTTTTCAACTTATCACGGAACCCTTCACTTTTAACAACTGATTATCACGCAAATTTTGTTTTTTCAACTAGAATGCATCCTAGTAATCCAACCTCGATCCTATTTATTAAAGATAAAATGAACTAAACCAAAATAAAATAAAGTAAAAATAAATTGTAGAAATTTAAATATAAAAACACACTAATTGAATATTTTTGCGAGATAGTCAAAGAAGATCCAATCAGATAGCGGTGTCAAACGCACTTTCAGTATTGCACTTTCACACTTAGAAATTTTTTATTCCTTTCATTGTTTCTCGAAACATACACTTCAAAGTGATTGTTGGTATGTTTTTCCATTTAAACATTCAACACTTTGAAATTTCTTTTGGCCTTTTATTTATCAAGAAACTACCTTACGTGTCCCATACTTAGACATACTTCTATGATCAAGGCAGACACACAATGATTATGACTTTTTGGTATTTGCAAATTATCTTTAAAAGGCAAACGACGGACACAGTTCTGTATTTACATACAACAGAGTGTCTTAGTTTGTCTAGAGTTCCTCTTATGTTAGCAAGACAGCGGTGACAGGTCTGTACTCAAGTACAACAAAGCGACATATCTTGCTAGTTTAAGTCAAAACAGCGGTGACAGGTCTGTATTCACGTACAACAAAGCGACTTGTTTTGACTTCCTTTACTTTTCAAAACCTTTTCTTTCTTTTCTTTAAGATGTATGTTGATATTGCTATACATCCCCCAGATAAATTTGCATACCTCATTCATAATCATTGTCTGTATGTCTCTAACATGAAAATTAAGACCTTTTGGTCATACATCTAAGTTAGTTATACATATGACATTTTCTTGACTATTTTTGTCAGGATCTGAAAATTATGAAAATTATGAATAACCAAGATTAACTGATTTGAATTTATCAGAGTATAAATCAATAATCTTGCTTTGAATCAAAGTTTAATTAAGAAGTTTGCGGAATAACACTTAATTATTTTAACAAAAACTTTCAGAATCAATAAAGCATAAAACATAAGAAGTAATCAAGACTGTTTGTATTTCTGAATTCACTGATTACAATCACCTCTAATCTGTTTTGATTAGACGAAGAACACAGACTGTTCTTAGGGTTTTACAACCTTAGAGGCTTAAGAAACTTAAACAATAAAGCAATTACAGACTCAAAAATGTAGAAAACTTCTCTCTCTATGCATATATCTTCTATACAATATTCTGTCTATTTATATTGCTTAATGGACGTGTTTCCTTGAAGGACTATGACTTCTCTGATAGTAGATATGCTGGAATCTTCGTGTAGATATCTTCCCTGAAAATCAGCACATTCTGTTTATGAAACTGTTGAGCAGCTTGAATGACTTGGCAGCATGAACTGAGCAGCTTGAGTTGTTTTGCTCTGGCAGCTTGAACTTTTACACTGGCAGCTCGAGTTTCTTCAACTAGCAGCATGAACTTTGTATTTACACAGAAAATCTACTAACAGTCTGAGAAGTCTAAACTAACAGCTTGAGTATACTTAAACTATTTCCCAACAATCTCCCCCTAACTTAAATTCTTTATACAAGACTTTAAGTTCTATACAAAATGAGGAAATGAAAAAGTAAACTGTTATTTACAAACCAAGGCTTTCAAAAACTTACAACTGTGCAAGCTTCTGATCTACAGCCTTCAAAAATTCTCTCTTCATCTCTTCTTTATCACAAGATATCCTAACTGATTTTATTTGGAGCAGCATATCTTTTGAAAAATTATAAAACTCGAGATTGAAGAAAATACCAAACCCATCTTTGAATGTGATTCTGTAGGTTCTGGATTTGACAAAAATATGAATTTCCTTGATCTGTTTCCCTTTCTTCTCAGCATCTTCTACTTCTTTTCTTGCAAATTCAGGATCAGCAACTGAACTTAGATCTCTGATAAGTTGTTTTACTTGTGGAAGATCAGATCTTACTTGTGAAACAGATCCTATGTGGTACATCTTTATCAGCTCATCCCTGGTCAGCTTATGAACCATCTGCCAGAATGTATCAAACTCCTCTTCTGGTCCAGATTCTCTCCTTATCACAAACTTGACCCTTAAATTCCTTTCATCCAGAGACCTAGCAAACCAGTAGTTGATTTCTGGCTTTGTGAAATCATGTTGATCAATCAACTTTTCTATCTCCATAGCCTTTTGCAAATGGTGCTGAAAGATCACCCTCTTAACAGATGATGGAACAGAAACAGTAGGTTGATCAGTGGGAGCAGGTGCATTGGCAGCTTCAGGTTGGACTGGTTTCTTAGTGGGAGCAGGTGCATTGGCAGCTTCAGGGTGGACTGGTAATGTTGATGGTTGGACTGATTGGGACGGTTGAACTTTTGGTAATGGCTGAACTTCTGAAGAGACTCTTGTTTTCTTTCTTTTCTCCATTTCTTTATCATGTATTTCCTGCAGCCTTTCAGTAGTCATAGACTGAGCAATCTTCTTTGGAATATCTGCTGCAACGGCAAAATTGATTAAGAATCTTCTCTTCTCAGCCTTGGTATGCCCAGTTGGCATCTTCCTCTTCCTTTCACCTTGCTTGACCACAAACCCTCTTAGGTAATCTCCTAAGGTTTCATCATCTTGCATTGGGGCATGGGTTTGCTGGTCTAAGGCCTGATCTTGTTCTTCTGCTAACTTTCTGGCAATCTCAGCATCAAAGGCAATCTGGGCTTCTCTGGTAGAAAATTTGTGCTTTGGAGACTCAATCAGAATACCCTTGCCCTTATCTTTTGTAGCAGAAGATGTAGGTTGGACTGAACTGGATGGAGCCTGAATACCTTCTCTTATAACAACTCCAGTTGCTCTTGTAGAAGCAGCTTGAGTTTCTAGGCTAACAGCTTGAGAAGCTGTTGGGACTGCTAGCCTAGAAGATGGAGCTGTTGATGCTGCTTGGACTGTTGGTGTTGGAGCTGCTTGGACTGGTTCAGGAACTTCCTGATTCTCCCCCTTTTGGAAGCATTGGTTTGGTCAGAAGGACCTACAACCTTTGCCACATGGGTTTGAATCAACTGCTCTAGTTTGATGAGCTTATTTCCACAAAGAGTAAACCCTTTGTGTAGATTAGCCAGTTTCTGATTGTGAGCAGCTTCTGCCTGTTTGAGTGCATAAATTTGTGCCCCTTGTGCAGCAATGATGGACATTTGGTATTCCAACATTGTTACAACAGGTTTCAGCTTTGGATCCGTTAAGAGCATCAGTTGCAGGCTAGTCTCAAGATCAGATAACACCAGGGGTGTTTGTGGTCTATCACTGACATTAACACCAGAAGTAGAAACCTCTGGGCCCCTCTTTTCTTGGTACTGGGGACTTCCAGCTCGTGTTTGCACACTTGCTGTTGCCATGGGTGTGGTCTTAGAGATGTTGGCCCTGTCCTGTGCCTCTTGTGCAGAGACACCAGTAGTGCCAGCCACAAAACCCATATGAACAGTCTCAGAAGAGATGTTCACCTCCTGATTGAGGTTGGGAGTGTCCTCAATTGGTTCCCTTTGGATATTCTGTGCAGAAGGATCCTCCTGCACAGGGATATATGGCTCTTGTCTAAGGGAGGAGGAGGAAGGAGCTCCTGGTCCCCTTTTCCTTTTATATAAGTATCTGAGTGGGCGTTTGGGCTGTACAAAAGGATTAGAGGGAATATGTGTATCATGAGGAGTGAGTTGGGGTCCTGGGGTTGAAGCAGTAATGTTAGGCTGTGTCTGCTCAGGCCCCTCTCCTCTGTTTCTTGTGATGATGTTCATCATTGCAGAGGGCAATGGAGCATCAATGCTGACAAAATTGGCACTTGGCTTTATCAGCCTTTTGATTGAAGATAGTGAGTGCCTATGGGAAACATGTATCCTCTTATGTAAATTAGAAGTAGTGCAGGTGTGTGCAATTATTTTTGCCAAAAATCGAGGATACATCAAAAATTTCCCATGCTTCAAGGAATGATGCCTTAACATTCCTTGAAAGATCATATTTGAAAAATTGAACTGTTGGCCAGTAGAAAAGCACACTAAGGCAGTGGCAATATTTGAAGAAAATTCGGACCAACCAGTTCTTTTGGGGCTTAAACATTGCTGAATAATATGCACAAGGTATTTCCATTTAGGAGAAAAATGTGCTTTCAAGAAAGTAAAAGAATCAGCAGGACCCCTCTATCCAATATTTTGAAGACCAAAGTGTAAAGCAGTAAGAGATAGGTCTTTTATACCTGTGGCATCTTGAAGATGCAGATGACTTCTGATGGACTCCTCAGTGATATTGATGGTAGTACCATCGATTGTGGAAGTCAGGGTAGGCACTCCATTGATGGTTTGAACATAGGCACGATTCCAGAATTGCTCAATATGAGATATGTATATAGTGGGGTTAATATTAAGGGCATAGTGGATA